>CM054060.1:387354423-387916146 GCA_028641055.1 Alopecurus myosuroides
GGTTTATGCCACAAACTCACACGCCTATAGAGTCTACAACAAGTCCACCGGACAAGTTGAAGAAGCTATAGACGTGGTGTTTGATGAGGATAATGGGTCCCAAGGGGGCCGTATAGATCATGGTTTTGTAGGAGATGCAATTCCTCCCATCGTCATAAGAAGAATGGGGATTGGTGAAATAATCCCCATTGAGGGACACCGGATGACGGAGGGAGAAGGACTATGCTCCACTCGAGTGGAGCCATTGACTACATCCATTGATGACCATGCTACCCAACAAGATGCACCAAGCCCTCATGCCTCACCACAAGGCCAAGCTAACAATCAAGGCCAAGCTAACAATCAAGGCCAAGCTCATGATGAAGGCCAAGCTCACAATGAAGAACAAGATACACATGGTGATGATACAATTCATCACATAAGGGATCCACCTCCCGTCAATGATCAAGATCAAGGTGGACATGTCTCCGATGATGAAGGTGATCATCAAGTCCTATCCAAGGAAACTTTGGAGGAGATGCTAGCTTGTAGAGCAAAGAGAAGGCTAGATAATCTTGCTCGTGCCGGTCACACGGAGGACATGATTCTTGGACAAGTTCGTGGAAGGGTCGTCACAAGGAGGCAACTAGCGGACTTTAGCAAAGCTCATGCATTCGTCTCTCACATTGAGCCAAAGAAGGTCTATGAAGCTCTTGAAGATCAAGATTGGCTTGAAGCTATGCATGATGAACTCAACAATTTCGAGCGCAACAAAGTGTGGAAATTGGTACCAAGGCCCAAAGTTTGCAAGAACGTCATCGGCACTAAGTGGATCTTCAAGAACAAACAAGACAAGGATGGCATCGTCATCCGCAACAAGGCTAGATTGGTTGCTCAAGGCTTCTCTCAAGTCGAAGGTGTCGATTTCGGTGAAACATTCGCTCCCGTTGCTCGTCTTGAATCTATTCGTATCTTACTTGCATATGCCTCTCATCATAACTTCAAATTGCAACAAATGGATGTTAAAAGTGCTTTTTTGAATGGTCCCATCCATGAGTTGGTTTATGTCAAGCAACCTCCGGGTTTCGAAGATCCCAACCACCCCGATCATGTCTACAAACTCGATAAGGCGCTATATGGGCTTAAACAAGCTCCACGTGCGTGGTACGAGCACCTTAAAGAGTTTTTGGTAGATCGTGGGTTCAATGTTGGTTTAATCGATCCCACCCTTTTCACCAAAAAGGTTGGAGGTGACTTGTTCATATGCCAACTCTATGTGGATGATATCATCTTTGGTTCCACTAACATTGCATTCAATGATGAGTTTTGCAAGCTTATGACGGACAAGTTCGAGATGTCTATGATGGGAGAATTGAAGTATTTTCTTGGCTTTGAGATCAAGCAACATCCCGAAGGCACATTTATCAAGCAAGCCAAGTATACTCAAGATATGCTCAAGCGATTCAACATGCATGATACTAAACCTATGAAGACCCCCATGTCCACGACCATTGATTTGAAACCCGATCCAAATGGTAAAGAGGTAGATCAAAAGGTATAACGCTCCATGATTGGCTCTTTGCTCTACCTTTGTGCATCTAGACCCGATATTATGTATAGCGTAGGTAAATGTGCAAGGTTTCAAGCCTCTCCGAGACAAAGTCATTTTGAAGTGGTTAAGCGCATCTTTCGATATTTAGTTCATACCCCAAACTTCGGTCTTTGGTATCCCAAGGGTTCAAGCTTTCAGCTCATTGGGTATTCGGATGCGGACTATGCGGGAGAGAAGACGGATAGGAAATCTACATCCGGAGGTTGTCAATTTCTTGGTCGTTCATTGGTATGTTGGTCATCCAAGAAGCAAAATTGCATTGCCCTATCTACCACCGAGGCCGAATACATCTCCGCGGCGAGTTGTTGTGCTCAATTACTTTGGATGCGGCAAACATTGAGAGATTATGGCATCGTCTTCGACAAGGTTCCTCTCTTGTGCGACAATGAGAGTGCCATCAAGATCGCCTACAATCCCGTTTTTCACTCCAAGACGAAGCACATTGAGATTCGGCATCACTTTATTCGGGATCATGTTGAGAAGGGTGATATTGATCTCTCCTATGTGGCGACCAAGGATCAACTTGCGGATATCTTCACGAAGGCCCTTGATGAACCAAGATTTCGGGGTTTGAGGAATGAACTAAATGTGATCGATGCGTCTAACTTCTCTTGAACCCTTGCATGAGTACCTTCACTATATGTTCTATCTAGTCTAGATGTAGGCATGGACATAGGGGGAGCGTAGTTCAACTCATGAACAAACACCCCACCTATCATGTGTAAAACAATCAAAACGTCATGCATATCTAGTCAATTTGTGACTGAATGTGCTTAAAACGTGAGTGATACTCTTGAGTCCAAGATACATCTTCGCGGCTCCTTGGTGTCACTCAAACACGGTGGCTTCGGCCACCAACTTTTTCTTTTGAATTTGTTTTTTGATGTTTTCCTCGTGTTCGTTCGGTTGTTTGTGTTTTTCGTTTTTGGAGGCTCACGATTTGTTCCATCTTCCACCAAAAACTCGGATGGCGTGGGAACACCGGAAATTCCGGCCCTCAGACATTTGTCCCAGAAATTACGCCGGTCGCAGCCGCGGCGCCGCTCGCCAAGAAGAAGAGCCCTCTCGGCCCCAGGTTCGCCGGCTGGAAGCAGTCGCCGTCGCCGTCGCCACGCATGTCACCGCACCCGCCGCCTGCGTGGTTTGTCGAAGGCGATTCCCTGGGAGGGTTCAACCCCAACCTCACCTTCCCCTACCACGCGCCGGGCTGCGTGGTCTCGATGGCGGCGGCTACATGCAGGAGATCATCGCGTCCGGCTCGATGGCGGCGGCGGCGAGCCCGGGCTTCCTCGAGCACAGCGGGGAGTTCTTCGCGCAGGGCAGTGGCGACTACGACGAAGGTGGCTCCGGCACGCAGGCGACGGAGGAACAGGGCGAAGACGACGAGGCGGACGAGACGCCGGTGGTGCCAGAGGCGACAGATCCGGCCGGCGAAGGCCGTAAGCGCCGTGGTCCTGGCCGCCCCCGCAAGGAACCCAAGGTGCCCCTGCCCACCGCTGAGCCTCGCATCAAGTGGCTGAGCAGAGAGGACGCCCTCCTCGCCGAGGCGTGGAAGACGATCAGCCTGGACCCGATCGTCGGCGCGAACCAGCACGTCGACAACTACTGGAAGCGGGTGAAGACGTCGTACGACGAGCGCCGCATGATTGATCCCACTACGCCTGTTGCATCACCGACCGCGGCCAGAAGGCCATGGCGAACCATTGGGCGAACATCCAGGCGTCCTGCAACAAGTGGCACGGCATCCAGGAGGAGATCTCGATGAGGCCGCAGAGCGGCACCAACCGCGAGATGGAGATCGTCCGGATGCTCGAGGCGTACAAGAACGACGAGGGCTCCGACTTCAAGTTCCTCCATGTATTCTTCCTCATCGAGAAGTGCGAGAAGTGGGCGGAGGTGCGGCGGTCGATCAGCAAGGCAAGGAGTACGTCCCCGACGCGGTGGTTGCAGGTGCGTCCGAAGGGCGTCCGCCGATGGGCCACAAGAAAGCCAAGTTGGCAAGGGACGGCGCGCCGGCAGCGGCAAAGCTCCAGGCGTCGATCGAGACCTGCATCGCCGACGCCCAGGTCCAGGCCGGCAAGAGGGAGGAGGTCTCCAAACAGCGATGGGCGGCGCTCATGGCCAACTCGCAGGTCAAGATCGACCTCCTCAGGACTGGCACCGCGGCGAAGAAGAGGAACAACGACCTCGCCTTCCTCACGGGCGGCGACCCGGCCGCGATGACCCCCGAGGTGAGAGCTTGGTTCCTAGCGCAGTGCAACCTCATCCTGACCGACATTAGCACGCCCCCGGCCCCGACATCGTCTGGTGGCGCCAGCTACACCACCGCGCCGACAAGCCCGCACGCCGACCCGGAGGATGCCGCGACCGTCGTCGACAAGGATGCCGCGCCCGCCGTCGACAAGAATGCCGCGCCCGCCGTCCGCCCGACGCCGTCATCGACCTGGAGGATGCTGGGCCGAGCTCGCCGCCTGCTCCGACGCGGGCCGACGCTTCTGCCTGATCGCCTACGTTTGCCCACGCCGCGCGCGCCCGTCTGTGTGATTCGATCTGGACTATATTTGATCGCCCACATGTGGCGTTTTTTGTAATATGATCGCCCGAAACCATGGCTGCTGATCGCCGAAATAGGGCTCTATTTTTTGGGGCGGGAAGATGAACTTTCAAATGATATCGCCGGATTCTTTTCTGGGCCGCCCAACGGCTGGTGAAATCGCCCCCCTAGGTTTTGGTGCGGCCCGGCGCTATTGCTAAAAAGCGCCGATCTGAAACCTGGGGGGGGCCGAACGACTGGAGATGCCCTAACATTAGTCTTCCTAATCTGCAGCTGTTTTATTTGTACCACAATATGTTCCATGGTCAAATCCCAGCCTCTCTAGGTAATGCTCCGTACCTCCAAGAAATAGATTTCGCATCTAACAGTTTCACCGGTCAAATTCCTAGTTCATTAGGGAGAATTTTTTTACTCAATTATTTAAAACTCGAAACAAACAAGCTTGAAGCAAATGATAGTGAAAGCTGGGAATTCTTGGACGCGTTGAGCAATTGTAGTTTTCTGCAAGTGCTCTCACTTTCTGACAATCAGCTGCAAGGAGCGATACCAAATTCAGTCGGGAAGTTGCCACCCGGCCCTTCAATCTCTTTTATTGGATACAAATAACTTATCTGGGAATGTTCCAGAGAGTATAGGGAACCTTACTAGATTACTTAAGGTATCATTAGCTCAAAATAACCTCGTCGGTCCAATCCCGTAGTCCATTGCCGACATTAAGCTATCATCGTTGGCTTAGTTGGAGCATGGGTTGGAAATTTGAGGAACCTAGGAGTTTCGAGTCTTTCCGAGAATAGCTTCGCCGTGCCATTCACTTAGTCGATTGATGGCATTACTCAGTTGATAAAGCTTTTGTTATATGGGAATAAATTTGAAGTATTGTGGAACCTTGCATTTCTCCCATTGTTAAATCTTGGTCAAAACAATCTAAATGGCATATTCAGGGTCGTTCTTGGGCGATAGGGAGAGACGGAGAGTGCACCACCTTCTCATGGATGTACACGCGACATCAGCCATGGTGACACATGCGCACGCGCGCAACATAACGCCGAATTTTATCGACATCTAATTAAGAACATATTTTTGCCGCAGCCACGCAAACCCGGGCCCGCGCCTGATTACGTTCTTCCACATGTGGATCCACGCCACCTGCCTCAACCGGCCCCACCAACGGGTGCGCAGTCGAGCAGTGCTACACGTACGATCAATTTTGTACGATCCACGTACGACACATGATCCAGACGGCCCATTGCAACCTGACTCGTTATCCTGACAGCCCAATGCAGCATCGTACGTGTATCGGACGAATTTCGTCGTACACAAAGCAGTTTCGTGTTTCTTTCACCTCTGATCAAGCGAATTAAAAATTTTGATCCACAAAAACCGGCTGCGGTTCTGAAATCCAACGGCGACGTACGCCGGCGCCTCACCACCGACCATGGCAGTGAGGAACATTCGTCCTCGACGAACACGGACGGCTCAAAGACCGGGAGCTTCAATGCTCGCCACACTACGGCCACCTCCGACGAGGTTGAACGCGTAGGTACCGATTTCTCCACAGAGAATGTATGCAGAACCAAGAATGCAGAGAATGTATGCAGAACCAAGAATGCGTACCTTTGGGCCTACCGTCACTACAATCTCTTCGCCATCCGAGCGGAAGCCAATCACAACAACCGAGACGGATCCGGCAATGGCGATCTGCAGGTATCTTCAAACAAAATGACATACCTTTGTGCCAAGCCTTCCGCAGCAACTGAATCCTCATCGTCGTCATCCGTGGAAGCGAGCGCCCAAAACCTCCCACCGGTGAGCGCAGTAGGCGAGCGGCGATCGGCACCGTCACAACGGCTCAGAACGCAGCCTCCCGAGACGCCTCCCTGGTCACCTCCCGTGTCACCCCTAGAGTCGCGCATCCCTCCTGCGTCACCCCAACACCGGTGGATGCAGGTCGCCTCCCGAGACGCCGAGGAAACGAATGACTCCCTTGGTTTCGGTAACACTGCATATTGACCGGGTCAGATGGTGACGGCGTTATCGCTGTCGTTCTCCATTTCAATTACATCGTTTGAGAGTAAATGCTTGCCGGAGGTGTAAGGAGGTGGCGGGGTTGGTATCAAGCGCGTTGACGACAACATGTCTCGATCGGGGACGTGGGTTAGCAGGTCTCGATGTCGGACGCGTGTTAATCAAAGTTTAAAATTGTGGGCTATTGCATATAGCTCCGACAATTTCAGAAGCTATGAAAGGCTATAGCCGGGCTATGACCATATAGTCGTTTTGCTAGAATATTGAAAAAATAATAAAATTTAGACAACATATAATCGTTTATATAATATTATTCGAAAACTCATAACGTAATAACATAATTGTGACGCCCCTGGATCGGGTACTATGGGGATTTCAGCGTTCCCGTCAGAATCCACATAATATCTGATCCCGAGTTGTCATTTCTGATACCATTACAACAGTTCACGAATAATCCACAACAACAACAGAAGAGATATATACAAGACGACTCAAACGAGTCATGAATACAACTGATACAATATAAAGATCCAAATAACAACGGAACACGAAATATTGTCCGACTACGGACAAGATACAAATTGGACTAAGAGTCCTGAAGATAACCGATGGCGTCCAATCCCTGTCCAGGCCAAGCCGGAGAGATTCCCAAGCTAACGTCGTCAACTTCAAACCCTGTGACTGCATTGTGAATACAGCCCCGAATCATGGGGTCAGTACATGGGGTACCGGCAGACGGAAAGCAATACTCAAGATACCAATGCAACCAGTCATCACAAGATACAAATACTTTGGGTACAAAGGAAGAGGTTGGTGTAATGAAGCGGCAGCGGGCAGCAATAGGCAATCTACAGAGACGCGCTACAACTCTCGTCTATTAGAAAGGGATGAGAGAGCGAGAAAAAACCAACTACAACTACTCACCCAAAAACAATACCCATCCAGTGTAACCCCTACTAAGGAAGCAACCCAAGGAAACTCACACTATTGGTTAAGGTAACATTCATTTTGATGGTGGAGGTAATCTGCAACCAGTCATCACAAGATACAAATACTTTGGGTACAAAGGAAGAGGTTGGTGTAATGAAGCGGCAGCGGGTAGCAATAGGCAATCTACAGATACGCGCTACAACTCTCGTCTATTAGAAAGGGATGAGAGAGCGCCACAAAACCAACTACAACTACTCACCAAAAACAATACCCATCCAGTGTTACCCCCTACTAAGGAAGCAACCCAAGGAAACTCACACTATTGATTAAGGTGAAATTCATTTTGTTGGTGGAGGTAATCTATATTACTAGTCCAGTTATCATGGTTAAGTGTAAATTGTCTGAGTACTTGTTAGCCAGCAGTTTCACCAAGTTGCCACATAACCGCGGACAACACGGCTTCTCGAGAAGATTTATCCCTGCAGGGTGCGCTACAGTACCCGTACACACTCGAGCCACCAACTAAAACTCAGGTTGGCTCGACACGACCCATTCCTTCTTTACAACCCATCCTAGGAGCCACGGAGCTATAAGGATCCCGTCCACGCAGCGGAATACTCCGCGCAAGTGTATAACTATACACCCCGGCACCGTCAGGCCTCATCCTATATGTATGCAATGTCACCATCATCATCACCCACGGGGTACCAACCCGTTCATGCATATGAGAAAATGGAACACTCAAACTAAGTGTGGCTCTTCGGACAAGTTGCAGATCAGGTCTAAGCCGAGGGGGGTCCCATACTACCTCCCGGATGCGGTTAGCGCGCTGATCATGGATCGGTGGACAAGACTCTTTTCCTAGAGTCGACACTAGCAGGCCTCAAAACCACGCCGGGCCTCCTGCCAGTGTCTTATCATCAAATTATTATTATTACCCCAAACATTAACATGATGTTTATTAAGTTGAAACCCAACTATCATACTAAACAGGTGATATGACAAAGGACAACAAGACTCGAGCGCAAACAACACTAAGCATGCAACTACGACACGAGGGCCAACAAGGTAAACAAGCAACAGTTAATGGGAAGTGGAGGGAAGGCTATAGCATGGCTGCAAGGTAAACATATGATAGGATCGAGACACAAGCATCGAATCATAGGGCTAGAATAAAGACAACGGAAAGAATCGGTAACAAGTGATGAAAGGCAGCCATAGGTAGCAAGTGAGTAAAGCTTGCCTGGAATCCAGCTTGTAGAGGAAGCAGAACTTGTCGTTGCTCACATCATCTCAACGTCCTGTCCGCGAAGAAGCAAAGCACTAGAAGAAACAACGAATGCAACATTTACTACTACGGCAAAAGATCCAGCATGATCAAGATAAAGATGCATGACATGCGAGAATGCAACTAAACCAATTTAAATGGAATCGGAATCCCAACAATTAAGTTAAAAGGTTCAAGTTATTTATCTAACCATCTAATTAAATGTTGGTTAACATGGAGAACAAGGTATAGGTGATCTACACAATATTAAATGGAATAGGGCACAATTTGAATTAAATAGCCCAACACATTCCATGTTTATTATTTGGGTGCACATGCATAACATTATTTAAAATTCAAAATGAAAGATGCAAACATGAGCACGGATGACATATTAATGTTCCTTGCATTTTTCTGATCGAAACAGACATAAAGTTTGCATTATTTGGGTTAGTAAAACAAAAGTTATCAGCATTTGAATATTGGGGTGTTTTCTGCCAAAAACAGGGACCTGTGCGTGAGGAAAACAGAGGACTGAAGGGCTCCGGTACAAAACAGAGGAGGACCAGGGGCCTAGGTGCAAGATGCCGAATCCAGATCTGGATCTGGGAGAGTTTCACCGCCGGGCCAGCTAGCCAGAGAGGATGACAAGTGGGGCCATGCCAGCAAGGTGCTGACGAGGCAAAGGTTGCTGCGCACGATTGAAAAAAATGGAAAAAGGAGGCACTGCCTCGGGTGGGATTCGAACCAGGGATCTCCCAGGGGTGCGGATCGGTCGTAACCACTGGGTTGTGAGCGTGTTTGTGTATGGATTCAGATCTTGGCCTATAAGAAGTGTTCCTGCGCGGTTCTCTTCTGACGAAACTGAAGATGGACACCTGCACGCGACGGTGATGTACCGGGAAGGATAGAAGGCCGGTGACGTCCAGAAACGGGCGTCGCGACCGTGCTCCGCGAAGGCAGGCACACAGAGCAAACATATAGGGAGAGGAGAGGCCCCGAAGGACGATAGCTCACCGAGGTAGTTCGTGTAGGCGTTCGTTTTCCTTGGTATGAATGCTGTCGACGAAGAGGATGCAGACTTGGTTGTTGCCGACGGAGCTCGACGGGGCCGCTGCTCTGATCCATCTCCTCGCCTCCTGATGCACTGAAGCGGACGACGGTGCTGTGGAGGTTCCGTCCCCGCCATCCGACGCTCCTCGCAGCCACCACGTCGCCGGCCCCGCGTGCTTTCTACTCCGGCCATGGAGGTACGGTGGTGGAGAAAACATGGGAAGAACAGGAGAGGAGAAAGGGGTGGCGGCGGTTGGAGAGGAAGACGAGAAGGGAGAGGGGCTAGGGTTCTAGGGAAATCCGGAGGGGAGGGGTAGATAAAGGAGGAGGAGGAAGGGAGAGGGGACCTCGGTTTGGTGGAGAGGAGAAAGCTGTAGAGGCCCCAGACCGGTAGGTCCAGAACCCCTCATATGCATTCATTCACGATCCCAGAAGAATCAGTCGTGAACAACATACGTAGTTGGCATACAGAATACATCATCCATTACACGAATATAGAGTCTTACATAAATGGTCACATGACCAAGTTCTTGATAACTGCCACGCAGGACAGACATTCAAAGTAAACACAGCGGAAGACGATAAGCATAGCGTAGTAGAACCCGAGTCACGCCTCATCCTACAGGCTGCTGACTGGGAGACGATCCTAACTCGCAGGGCCATCAGCGTAGAACTCCTCCTCATAGTACTCCTCCTGAGGTGGCTCCTCGTAGTCTGATAAGTAGATACCAGGGGCGAAACCAAATGAGTACATTTGAATGTACTCAACAAGACATCCTTCATTAGCTTACAATAATGCATACATGCTTATTTGGTGGAGTGGGTAGGCCATACATATGGTTCAGCTACCCATGACAGATAAAAGACTTGCCATGGTTGATTCTTCAAGTTCACTTCTTTGTAAACAAAATCATTTAAAATAATGTAGTTTTGCTCTCGTAGATATCACATATCTTGGAGGTTTTATAATACTTTTGGAAAAGAAAGTTTTTCTTTTCAGAAACTTTTAGTAGTAGTTTCTTTCTCATCGGTATCTCGCAGATACCAAGTCATTCCTCCATAGTACCTCTCAGGTACAAAAGCCTTCCTTCAAAACCTCTTTTGAAAAGTTGACACAATACTAGCTACATGGCCATTCAACCGTCCATATCCGAGGACGCGGCTATCTCGAAATAGTTTTACTCTGCAGAGGTGTACACATTTCCACCAGATCCAGAGTCTGCCATGAAAGAACCATGGACTGTTCCCAACCTATGAGAACATCAGATAACTGGTCTTGACTATCCACTCTGTACAAGCTAGTACATGACTATCTCTTCAATTGGGGTTTCCCTCCCTGGCAAGCCATGTCACACACCGCCTAACAGGAGACCCAACTGCTGCATCCGGAGGGAAAATTAATCCCACACTTTAGATGTCCCGTATACTCACTCCTAGCGACACTTCGGTTCGGAGGATCCAATCCCCTATAGCCTTTGAGATAGCACATATACTAACCCTAACAAGTTTTTAATCAAGCCCCTACCCATATTGGGGTAAAGTGGCAGTACGATAATGGTTGTCCAGCGAAGACTAGGTTATGTGTCGTTTGTAAACATTTCTCATAAAAATTTCCCATCATAACCATCCTTCCGGCAGACAGGGTCTCACCCTTCCTCCGGGGTTTTCCTTCCATAAGGCATTTGTTTACAAAAACACATTTTATTTAGTTCATTTAAGAACTCAAGTTTTAAGTAGGTGTATGGTATTTATATACCATTTAGTGTCTAAGGGCTTGGTAATACCAAGTTGACTATGATTATGAGTCCTTATACTAGTAGTATTAATAGTAGTAGTAGGATTCACACAGAAATAGTTTTTGAAGGCATAGTTTTGTAAAACTTCAGAAGTGAAAAACATGCATGATAGATAATGATAAGTAGTTATACAGCAAGCATTAGGATGGCTTGCCTTGGTACAAGTGATGGTCCTGATCCTGAAAGTAACAGGAGTTGCAATACCCTTCTTCAGCAATTCCTTCCTCCTCGTTTTCTAACGTCGTAAAAAGAAATAAAGACACACTTTCAGAACCAAGCAAGGCAAGCAATGCTACAAGCAATACATACAGCAAGCAATCAAAAAGTACCACCCATAGTTCTCAATTTTTCCCTAAAGAAAAATTGGCATAAAAACTATAGTTGGAAAATCTGCTTTTTCCTAGTGCTTATGTGTGGCCAAAACAATGATTCTTAGTTAAGAACATTGTGGACCAGTGGGATATAGCACATGCTACTGGACAGTAGGGTGTCCCATAAAACACATTTTGATGCCTAAAAATCCCCACAACAATTCCTATGGCTAGCACACATAATTTGCTAAAATACTCAAGTAGTGAAAATAAGCTCATGACAACAAGTCAACCTATTTTCCACTATGAGGCAAACATACCAGTGGGTGTTCCACTAGGAAATATGCTCACCAAGAGGTTGATAAGCCTCTGGTCACTTTCATAAAAGTGCTAAAAACAACAAACAAACACCCAAAAATTCCTACTCATACTAGTAGGAAATTTAGGAAACTACTAGACTAGTTTAGACTATACTAGCTAATGTTATGCACAAGTGTGCAAGATTTCAGAGGCAAAATACACCTCTAACCAGTACCATATATGCTACTGGATCTCACAAAAATAACATAAAAACATAGCTAGGAAACAAGGATAAATATGCTTAAAAAGCTACACATGTGAGGAGATTTATTTCTAGTCACCCAAGTGCTACTCATACTTTTGTGCTATTGAAAAGGAAATCTATCAGAGGTGAAAACCCTAAGGAAAATATTGCCACAAGTACTTTTCATCCTCTGGTTTCAATACCAAAAAGTCCTATTTTTCCCTAGGGGAAAACAAGACACAAAAACATTCATGAATCTCCTAGTGTGCAAACTAGTCCTTAAGCATTCCTATTTTAAACCTATTTCAAACACAAGCACCAAGCATTCAGAGGTGCTATAAACTAATTAACAGTACCTAAGTGGTACTGGTTCCATGAAAAACAATCTAGCAACTAGCCTAAAGATTTATTTAAATATCTACTCAAAATATACATTAAAATCTAGCCATTAGCAAGACATAAGCATGGAAAACTAGTTCTAAAATGCTACCATTCAAACCATTTATTCTAACATGCTCATATAACTTGTATACATCATAACCACAATGGAAAACAACATAACAAGCAAGATCACATTATTTGCAACTCACAAAAGTAACATACAAAGCAAGATCCATAATAAAAATTTAGACAGAAAGTAACCAAAACTTGTTCTGTCTCTCTAAAATTTTCTGTTGCTCTAAAAAGTAAATCCTTCTAGGATGTGATAGTCCTTATCACTACAAAGCTTCTCCAACTTGCCTCACTCAAAAATAATATCCCAAACTCCCTCTAAAAATCATGGAATAGCCCACTGATGTTTTACCAAAATGGATGGCATTTCCAAATGGTAACTCACCTTGATGCAAACTAAAATTCTACTGATAGGTACTGGAAAGGGCTTTCCAAAACAGTTGAGTTTGCTCAAAAATGTTTTGTATTTTTGAAGTTCTATTCATTTCAATTTTTAGGGTACTGTCTGGCATATGATTTTTAGAAAAATCATAAAAACTCAAAACAAGTTTCTGCCAGTGGGATATGGTTGCAATTTTGTAAGGCTAGTAGTACAAAAATTAGCAAGGTAAAATAAATTAATATGCTACCTTTTCTAAGCCTAAAGCTAGGATCTAGTTATTCTGCCAGAAAAAAAACTACTGGGACTCTTAACAGAAACAAGCTAGATGGGCTGGATCTGGCAGCGCGCGGCCCAGCAAACGCGATGCGCAGCCCGCCAGCGCGCGCGCGCGCGAAACGCACGGTTCAAAGGGGACCGTCGATTTTTAGATCGACGGCTCCTGTCCTCTCTTCCTCCCCGCGCTCTCTCCTCTCTCTCTCTCTCTCGACCCGCGGACGAGCACCTTACAGGCACGGCGATTTGCTCACCTCGGGCTTGCGAGAAGCAAAGGGATGGTGCGGGTGTGGGAGAGGGTGGCCTGGGCGACTCCTTGGCGCGGGCACGGGTGGCGAGGAGGCAGGGACACGGCGGCGGCTCGATGTCGCTCTGCGGCTGCTCCACGGACGGCGGCGAGGAACCTGCAAGCGAGAGGGGGCAAGAGGATGTCAGGGAGGCTGGCCAGCTCCAGGGGGTTGCAATGGAGGAGAAAAGGGGGTGGGAGAGGCAGTGGTTGCTGCGGCGACCTCGTGCCCGATCTGTCCGGCCTGAAAATGGGCGCGGCTCGCCTCGCTCGCACAGAGCGAACGAGCAAGCGATGCTCGATGGGGTGAGTGGGAGGGATGAGTGGAGTGTGCTGGCGAGAGGGCTTGGTCTGGATTGCTTTGTAGCCACGAGTCAAAGGGGGAGGTGCTCGGGTTGGCATGGCATGGGCATGCCCTTGCCCCTTGGGGGTTCTCCACAGATGGCCACGGTTCCAGTTGGCTCCTAGGGGTCAAGCAAGTACACAATGGTGAGCAAGGCCACAGCAAAGGCCAAGTGATGGGCAAAAAGAAGAATAAACACTATTTCAACCACTATTGTGACATCACCAACTAGTCAAATGCCACCTCAGTTTTCTCCCCTCCTATCCAGCCAACATGGGATCCAATGTCACCTTCTAGAAGCTCAATAACATTGTTTTCGAATTGGCAAAGTGGCAAGGCTTGGATCAGTGCACAAAAGCTAAAAACATTAAGTCCAAAAGTGTATTCACTGTTCTGTCAGAAAAATTCAGTTAGACAGTTTCTGAATTTTTCTAAGTGCTGGAAAAACAGACAGAGATAGCAAAAGTTGGGTTTGTTTTCACCAAGCAAACCAGCTCTAAAATGAGTGATTTAAAATGCTCAACAAAGAACAACTATCCAAGCTTCAGATCCAACCATTTGATTTGAAAAAAAATGGGTTTATGGCTCTGAAAATAAATGGCAAAGTAGTTACAATCTCTGTTTTTAAAATGCTCAAAATTCTGTCTTATCAAGATGGCTCAAAAACCATCTTGGCATTGTGTGTTAATTTTCTTTGTAGGTTTTTCCAAGAGTGTAGTTTTGTTGTACTCATATCAGAGAGTAGTTTTGATCAAAGAAAATCCCTAATTGGATAATCCTTGTGGTGGAAAACAAGGGTTGAAAACAGCTACTAGGCTGTTTTTCAGGGCAAAAATTATATTGGAAAAGCTAATGGAATCTTTTCCAATTAATTTTATTTCAAGTTCAAGATGATTCCTAAACATTAATAACACAATTTCAAGTTGAAACAAAGGGTCACCTCAAGTCTTGAAAAAAATAATCTCATAAGAGCCTTAGTGGAAAACATGGGAAAACAATAATAAAGCAATGTGTTTCTTAGGAGAAAAACTCCTCAAGTGAGTGAAAAGAAACACACCACTAATATTGCATAGATAAACATCAGTACACAACATGTTGTCCACTTAATTTCATTACAAAGGTCTTAAGAGACTTGCTAAAATACTATTATACAAGTGCTTAAAAACAGGGATGTGACAAATCTCCCCCCCTTAAAAGAATCTCGTCCCGAGATTCGCGGGTCTAGGCTTTAAGAAAATCAGGGAACTCCTTCCTGATATCATCCTCACGCTCCCAGGTAGCTTCTTCCTCAGAGTGATTGGTCCACTGAATCTTAAGGAATTTTATAGCACGCCTCCTGGTAGCACGCACAATTTCCTCGAGAACCCGCAGGGGTCTATCACGATAAGTCAAATCATCATTTATGTCAATGGTCCTGAAATCCACGTCTTGATACGAGAGATCTTTCTCCGGTACTTGCAGACATTTCCGGAGCAATGACACATGGAAAACATTGTGAAAAGCAGATAGCTCCTCAGGTAATTCTAACTGATAAGAAACTTCGCCACGACGTGCCAAGATCTTAAAAGGGCCAATATACCTGGGGGCCAGCTTTCCTTTGACATGGAAACGCTGCATCCCTTTGAGTGGCGTAACACGAAGGTACACGAAATCTCCAATGCTGAAAGAGACATCACGACGCTTCGTATCAGCATAACTCTTCTGACGAGATTGAGCTGTCTTTAAACGTTCCCGAATAAGTTGGACCTTGCTCCTCTGCAGCTTCAAAGTGTCCACACCAAAAACCTGACTGTCTCCAGTCTCAGTCCAATTTAAAGGTGTACGGCATTTACGTCCATACAGAGCTTCAAAAGGGGCCATTTGCAAGCTAGACTGATAACTGTTGTTGTAAGAAAACTCTGCGAAGGGCAGACAGTCTTCCCATTTAATCCCATAGGACAACACACAAGCACGGAGCATGTCCTCCAGAATTTGGTTCACACGCTCTGTTTGTCCATCAGTCTGCGGGTGATATGCTGTGCTAAAAGCTAGTTTGGTTCCCAAACTCTCGTGCAACTTCTTCCAAAATCTAGATGTGAACTGTGTACCTCGATCAGATACAATCCTGCTTGGGACTCCGTGTAGGCTGACAATCCGAGAAATGTAAAGATCCGCAAGCTGATCTCCACGATAGGTTGTCCGGACAGGAATAAAGTGAGCAACTTTTGTGAGCCTGTCCACGACAACCCATATAGAATCATTTCCTCGGCTGGACCTAGGAAGTCCAGTGATGAAGTCCATCCCCACTTCATCCCATTTCCAAACAGGCACTTGCAATGGTTGGAGCAATCCAGCGGGACGCTGGTGCCCGGCTTTTACTTGCTGGCAGACATGGCACTTGGCTACGAATGAAGCAATCTCTCGCTTCATTCCATGCCACCAGAATCTCTCTTTCAGGTCTTGATACATCTTTGTTCCTCCAGGATGGATAGAATACATGGTCTCATGAGCTTCGACCATGATGGTCTGCTTAAGATCAGATTCGGAGGGAACACAAATACGGCCTTCATACCATAATCCCCCATCAGCATCGATGGTAAACCCAGCAACCTTTTCCTTCTCCATGCGGGCTTTAATCCCATCAATACTTTTCTGGCCTTTCTGCGCTTCTTTGATTTGGTCAACCAGGGTTGGTTTAAGTTCTATGGCGTCCAACATGCCATAGCTGACCACTTCAATACCAAGCTGGTCCAGCTCTTTCCACAACTCGGGTTGCCTTACTAAAATCATAGCATTTAGAGAGGCCGGCTCTCGACTAAGAGCGTCTGCAACCACATTTGCCTTTCCCGGGTGATAATGAATACTCAGATCATAATCTTTAATGAGCTCAATCCAGCGGCGCTGCCTCATGTTGAGCTCACGTTGAGTAAAGATATACTTTAAACTCTTATGATCCGTGTAAATTTCCACTCTTCTTCCCATAAGAAAGTGCCGCCATGTCTTGAGAGCATGAACAACGGCAGCAAGCTCTAAGTCATGAGTGGGATAATTCAACTCGTGGGGTCTTAACTGGCGGGATATGAAAGATATCACCTTCCCTTCTTGCATAAGCACGCTTCCAAGACCAAGCTTAGAAGCGTCACAATATACGTCGAAATTCTTGGTGACATCTGGCATTATAAGGATTGGGGCAGACACCAGTCGGTGCTTCAACTCATTGAAACTCTCTTCACATTTGTCCGTCCATAGGAACTTGCTATCCTTCTTGAGCAACTGGGTGAGGGGCCTGGCTATACTCGAGAATCCCTGAACAAACTTGCGGTAATATCCTGCCAAACCCAGAAAGGATCTGACTTCAGTCTGGTTGGTCGGAGCAGCACGCTTCTCCACAGACTGAACTAGAGCAGGGTCAACAGATATTCCTCCCGCAGATACTACATGTCCAAGAAATCCGACTTCCGTCAACCAGAATTGACATTTACTAAACTTAGCATACAATTGATGCTCACGAAGTGTTCCGAGCACAAGTCTCAGATGTTCTTCGTGTTCTTCCTCACTCCTCGAATAAATAAGAATGTCGTCAATAAACACCACGACAAACTTGTCTAGAAAATCCATGAATACCTTATTCATGAGATTCATGAAATAGGCAGGGGCATTGGTTAGACCAAAGGACATTACGGTGTATTCATACAGCCCGTAACGAGTGGTGAAAGCAGTCTTTGGGATATCAGTATCACGGACTTTCAATTGATGATAACCAGTCCGAAGGTCAATCTTGGAGAAGATTACAGCCCCATTCAACTGGTCAAACAAGTCTTCAATTTTGGGCAACGGGTATTTGTTCTTGATGGTAACATCATTTAACTTGCGGTAGTCCACACATAAACGAGTGGTACCGTCCCGTTTTCCCACAAAAATGATCGGAGATCCCCAGGGCGATGCACTAGGGCGAATCAATCCCTTCCTTAACATGTCCTCCAGTTGAGTCTTCAACTCATCTAATTCCTTCGGGTTCATCCGATACGGCTTCTGTGCTATGGGTCCAGTTCCGGGCACTAACTCAATCACAAACTCGATATCCCGATCAGGGGGCATACCGGGTAATTCTTCAGGAAAAACATCCGGGTATTCGCAAACTACCGGGACTTCCTCAAGGGCAGGTTGGGCTATACCAGTGTGGCAGTGAACTTGTGACGAGGGTCGGGTTGCAGTGTACGCAACCTTTTCCCCATCCTCTGAGATCATTTCAATAGATTTCTTAGTGCAATCGATAACTCCCTTATACTTGGCCATCCAGTTCATACCGAGTACCACTTCTATCCCTTTGGATCCCAGTACTATAAGATCAGCATGAAAAGTTTTCCCTTGAATTTCTACTGGTACCTCATTGCAAATTAGGTTGGCTTTAGTACTATCCCCAGGTATTTGTACTAACATAGGGTTGTGCATACGGGAATGCTTCATACCACTTTTCTCAGCAAACGGTTTAGTGACAAAGGAATGTGATGCACCAGAATCAAACAGTACTGCGGCTGGTACCGAGTTGACAGGAAACATACCCATCACCATGTCTGGTGCCTCCTGAGCTTCTGCAGCATTGATATGGTTCAGGTGTCCCTTCATCCTATTCTGTCGCCCAGTGGAAGGACCATGGTTCATCTTGGTTGCAGCAGGCTGGGCTGGAGCAGTAGCTTTGTTGGGGCAATCGCGAGCGAAGTGACCCTCCTTTCCACAGGCAAAGCAACCTCCAGAAGGCTTTGAGCTTGGGTTTGGTTTGGGAGCATTGTTGGTGTGGTTCCCATTTCCTCCAGTGTTACCTCCATAGCGGTTTCCATGATTATTCCCAGAGTGATTCCATGGTTACCACCATAGCTGTTTCCTCCGTACCTTGGTACATACGGTGCAGGGTGGTTGTAGTTGTTGGGCCTTGGTGCATAGTTGTGGTTGGGGCGGGGTGCATAAGCAGGCGCCTTGTGAGTTGGTGGCCTCGCATACGGAGTGTTGCGAGTCCTCTGAGCACTAGGTCCTCCATGAGCAGTCATTTTCCTCTTGCGGTTATCATCGGCAGATTTCCGCTTGTGCTCCAGCACCATAGCGGCATTAGCAAGAGTCTCCATGTCCTGGAATGGAACCACTACTAGAGAGCACTGGAGCTCATCATCCAGCCCATTTAAGAACCTCTCCTTCTTCTTAGCATCAGTATTAATATCATCCTGTGCATACCGGGACAGAGTAGTGAAATTCTCCCAGTATTCAGACACCGGCATACTTCCCTGCTTCAGATTTAGAAACTTCTCCCGCATAAGTGCCATCATCCCCTGGGGAATGTGATACTTGCGGAACCTTGCAGAGAATTCCTCCCAGGTGAACACGTGACCAGCAGCAACAGTCTCACGTGTAGTTTCCCACCAAGTCCTGGCAGGACCAGCGAGAAAATGGGAGGCCAACAGGACCTTATCATTTTCATCAACCGAGGCAACTTCCAGCTTGTTTGCAATGGTGCGGAGCCAGTCGTCAGCATCGAGAGGCTCCACAATCCTGGTGAAAACTGGGGGGTTGGTGTGCTGAAAGTCTCTCAGTCTCGAGCGAGCACCATTTCCATTGCCATTGCCATTATTGTTGGCGGCAGCAGCTAGCTGTTGCAGAGCGGTAATGGTGGCTGCACTCTCATCTCGGCTGGCCTGGCGATCTTCCATCAGCAGGGCCAACAGCGCCTCCACTGTGGGTGGTGGTGGCGGTGGGGGTTCGCGACGGGGTGCCATGCTGAAGTGAAACATGTGTAAGTCTAAGAAATAAATTCTTGTTTTTGAAAACCCAGTACCTTAATATTTAAACAAAAGGAATACTAGCGATATGTTTCAAAAACAAGAGCGGGGCAGTCGCAAACTTGAATGAAATGAACGCAAAGTAGTGACAATCAACAGAAAACCAAGCCTAACATTTCATTCATCACCATAATTAAACAGAGTTCCTTACATTACACACACACATCACAAGCCATATCATACAAGGAAGGCTTCATCGAGCTACAGGGGGTGCGATTGGTGGGGTCATCGCAAGGCTACTACTAGCAAACTATCTAGCAAAACGATCTAGCATACCTAACTAGTATCTAGACCAGCACCATGTGCTAAGGGTGAGAAGGCAGCGACTACACAGAGTCGTCGCTGTCCCCAACGTCGAAGATACGCTCCTCAGGGTCCTCCTCCTCCTCGTCAAACAGGTCATCATCATCCTGCTCGCTAGCCTCGCTCATGTCCATCCCCTCTAAGTCGGAGGGAACATCCTCAACAGGCAGAAGATCCTCAATCTCCCTGTGGAGCTCTGCGGCCTCCTCCTCCAGCTCCTCTACGGCAGCGTCTCTCGTGGCTATGTCGTCACGAGCTATCTGAAGCCTGCCGCGCAGAACGGCGTTAGCCCCCTCCAGGGCCGTCAGTCTAGTGGTGAGGCGTGCACGGCCAAGGCGGGTGGCCCTCAGCTGCCTCCGTAAGGCACGGTGCCTCGCGGTAGTAGCCTCCAACTGCTCCCTCGACTCGGACAACTGCTGAGCCAGAGCTCCACTCTCCTCCTGGCTGTCGTGAAGCTCAGCCCTCAGCTCGTCAGTCTCGGCTATCAGTGTCTGGTGCACCAATATGCCGTGGAGGGTGTCAAGACGCTGGTCGTCTAGCCTGGTCTGAGTGCGGTGTAACAGAATCTCCATCTCGTCCAAGTGTGGACCAACAGTGGTAAAGTCTGGCTCAACAGGAAGTGGTATGCCATCCTCATCACGTCTCCCAATCAGCTCGAACCGGGAACCGATGAACATATACTCCCCGATGTGCGCCAGACGCGCTACTGACTCCTGTATCACGCGCACCGCCGCCTCGTTCCAAGAACGATCAACAGCACGGTACACGTAGGCCTCCACTGTCGGGCTAGCCAGAGGTGCGCGGATAGTGACCTCCGCGTACCAGTCTCCCTCCAGAGGTGCCCCGACAACTAGTCCTCCTCGCAGCTCCGGAAGTGGCCGTCCCAACACAGTAGCCATAGATACTAGCCTCTCCTCGAAAAGGAAAGACTCGCCACGTGGACGTCCCAACTGAAAAGCCACGGTGATGTCCACGTCCATCTACACAAAATTTTAAGTAGCTTAAGTTAGATACAAGTGTGCAAAGTTTTAGGTTCATGCGAGAAATAACTTTAATGCAAGTAGAGTCTAACCCAGAGAGGTGGTGGGATATAGGGAATAGTTTTATACTTAGTCATATATCCAATTTTCTTTGTATTAGTAACTTAGATTATCGGAGTATACACTAACGTCCATGCTAACTAAGGTCTCCTAGAGTCAGGATGGCTCTGATACCAACTTTGTAGAGGCCCCAGACCGGTAGGTCCAGAACCCCTCATATGCATTCATTCACGATCCCAGAAGAACCAGTCGTGAACAACATACGTAGTTGGCATACAGAATACATCATCCATTACACGAATATAGAGTCTTACATAAATGGTCACATGACCAAGTTCTTGATAACTGTCACGCAGGACAGACATTCAAAGTAAACACAGCGGAAGACGATAAGCATAGCGTAGTAGAACCCGAGTCACGCCTCATCCTACAGGCTGCTGACTGGGAGACGATCCTAACTCGCAGGGCCATCAGCGTAGAACTCCTCCTCATAGTACTCCTCCTGAGGTGGCTCCTCGTAGTCTGATAAGTAGATACCAGGGGCGAAACCAAATGAGTACATTTGAATGTACTCAACAAGACATCCTTCATTAGCTTACAATAATGCATACATGCTTATTTGGTGGAGTGGGTAGGCCATACATATGGTTCAGCTACCCATGACAGATAAAAGACTTGCCATGGTTGATTCTTCAAGTTCACTTCTTTGTAAACAAAATCATTTAAAATAATGTAGTTTTGCTCTCGTAGATATCACATATCTTGGAGGTTTTATAATACTTTTGGAAAAGAAAGTTTTTCTTTTCAGAAACTTTTAGTAGTAGTTTCTTTCTCATCGGTATCTCGCAGATACCAAGTCATTCCTCCATAGTACCTCTCAGGTACAAAAGCCTTCCTTCAAAACCTCTTTTGAAAAGTTGACACAATACTAGCTACATGGCCATTCAACCGTCCATATCCGAGGACGCGGCTATCTCGAAATAGTTTTACTCTGCAGAGGTGTACACATTTCCACCAGATCCAGAGTCTGCCATGAAAGAACCATGGACTGTTCCCAACCTATGAGAACATCAGATAACTGGTCTTGACTATCCACTCTGTACAAGCTAGTACATGACTATCTCTTCAATTGGGGTTTCCCTCCCTGGCAAGCCATGTCACACACCGCCTAACAGGAGACCCAACTGCTGCATCCGGAGGGAAAATTAATCCCACACTTTAGATGTCCCGTATACTCACTCCTAGCGACACTTCGGTTCGGAGGATCCAATCCCCTATAGCCTTTGAGATAGCACATATACTAACCCTAACAAGTTTTTAATCAAGCCCCTACCCATATTGGGGTAAAGTGGCAGTACGATAATGGTTGTCCAGCGAAGACTAGGTTATGTGTCGTTTGTAAACATTTCTCATAAAAATTTCCCATCATAACCATCCTTCCGGCAGACAGGGTCTCACCCTTCCTCCGGGGTTTTCCTTCCATAAGGCATTTGTTTACAAAAACACATTTTATTTAGTTCATTTAAGAACTCAAGTTTTAAGTAGGTGTATGGTATTTATATACCATTTAGTGTCTAAGGGCTTGGTAATACCAAGTTGACTATGATTATGAGTCCTTATACTAGTAGTATTAATAGTAGTAGTAGGATTCACACAAAAATAGTTTTTGAAGGCATAGTTTTGTAAAACTTCAGAAGTGAAAAACATGCATGATAGATAATGATAAGTAGTTATACAGCAAGCATTAGGATGGCTTGCCTTGGTACAAGTGATGGTCCTGATCCTGAAAGTAACAGGAGTTGCAATACCCTTCTTCAGCAATTCCTTCCTCCTCGTTTTCTAACGTCGTAAAAAGAAATAAAGACACACTTTCAGAACCAAGCAAGGCAAGCAATGCTACAAGCAATACATACAGCAAGCAATCAAAAAGTACCACCCATAGTTCTCAATTTTTCCCTAAAGAAAAATTGGCATAAAAACTATAGTTGGAAAATCTGCTTTTTCCTAGTGCTTATGTGTGGCCAAAACAATGATTCTTAGTTAAGAACATTGTGGACCAGTGGGATATAGCACATGCTACTGGACAGTAGGGTGTCCCATAAAACACATTTTGATGCCTAAAAATCCCCACAACAATTCCTATGGCTAGCACACATAATTTGCTAAAATACTCAAGTAGTGAAAATAAGCTCATGACAACAAGTCAACCTATTTTCCACTATGAGGCAAACATACCAGTGGGTGTTCCACTAGGAAATATGCTCACCAAGAGGTTGATAAGCCTCTGGTCACTTTCATAAAAGTGCTAAAAACAACAAACAAACACCCAAAAATTCCTACTCATACTAGTAGAAAATTTAGGAAACTACTAGACTAGTTTAGACTATACTAGCTAATGTTATGCACAAGTGTGCAAGATTTCAGAGGCAAAATACACCTCTAACCAGTACCATATATGCTACTGGATCTCACAAAAATAACATAAAAACATAGCTAGGAAACAAGGATAAATATGCTTAAAAAGCTACACATGTGAGGAGATTTATTTCTAGTCACCCAAGTGCTACTCATACTTTTGTGCTATTGAAAGGAAATCTATCAGAGGTGAAAACCCTAAGGAAAATATTGCCACAAGTACTTTTCATCCTCTGGTTTTCAATACCAAAAAGTCCTATTTTTCCCTAGTGGAAAACAAGACACAAAAATATTCATGAATCTCCTAGTGTGCAATCTAGTCCTTAAGCATTTCTATTTTAGACCTATTTCAAACACAAGCACCAAGCATCCAGAGGTGCTATAAACATAATAACAGTACCTAGGTGGTACTGGTTCCATGAAAAACAATCTAGCAACTAGCCTAAAGATTCATTTAAATATCTACTCAAAACATACATAAAAATCTAGCTATTAGCAAGACACAAGCATGGAAAACTAGTTCTAAAATGCTACCATTCAAACCATTTATTCTAACATGCTCATATAACTTGTATACATCATAACCACAATGGAAAACAACATAACAAGCAAGATCACATCATTTGCAACTCACAAAAGTAACATATAAGGCAAGATCTAGAATTAAAATTTAGGCAGAAAATAGCCAAAACTTGTTCTGTCTCTCTAAATTTTTCTGTTGCTCTAAAAATCAAATCCTTCTAGGATGTGATAGTCCTTATCACTACAAAGCTTCTCCAACTTGCCTCACTCAAAAATAATATCCCAAACTCCCTCTAAAAATCATGGAATAGCCCACTGATGTTTTACCAAAATGGATGGCATTTCCAAATGGTAACTCACCTTGATGCAAACTAAAATTCTACTGATAGGTACTGGAAAGGGCTTTCCAAAACAGTTGAGTTTGCTCAAAAATGTTTTGTATTTTTGAAGTTCTATTCATTTCAATTTTTAGGGTACTGTCTGGCATATGATTTTTAGAAAAATCATAAAAACTCAAAACAAGTTTCTGCCAGTGGGATATGGTTGCAATTTTGTAAGGCTAGTAGTACAAAAATGAGCAAGGTAAAATAAATTAATATGCTACCTTTTCTAAGCCTAAAGCTAGGATCTAGTTATTCTGCCAGAAAAAAAAAACTACTGGGACTCTTAACAGAAACAAGCTAGATGGGCTGGATCTGGCAGCGCGCGGCCCAGCAAACGCGATGCGCAGCCCGCCAGCGCGCGCGCGCGCGCGAAACGCACGGTTCAAAGGGGACCGTCGATTTTTAGATCGACGGCTCCTGTCCTCTCTTCCTCCCCGCGCTCTCTCCTCTCTCTCTCTCTCGACCCGCGGACGAGCACCTTACAGGCACGGCGATTAGCTCACCTCGGGCTTGCGAGAAGCAAAGGGATGGTGCGGGTGTGGGAGAGGGTGGCCTGGGCGACTCCTTGGCGCGGGCACGGGTGGCGAGGAGGCAGGGACACGACGGCGGCTCGATGTCGCTCTGCGGCTGCTCCACGGACGGCGGCGAGGAACCTGCAAGCGAGAGGGGGCAAGAGGATGTCAGGGAGGCTGGCCAGCTCCAGGGGGTTGCAATGGAGGAGAAAAGGGGGTGGGAGAGGCAGTGGATGCTGCGGCGACCTCGTGCCCGATCTGTCCGGCCTGAAAATGGGCGCGGCTCGCCTCGCTCGCACAGAGCGAACGAGCAAGCGATGCTCGATGGGGTGAGTGGGAGGGATGAGTGGAGTGTGCTGGCGAGAGGGCTTGGTCTGGATTGCTTTGTAGCCACGAGTCAAAGGGGGAGGTGCTCGGGTTGGCATGGCATGGGCATGCCCTTGCCCCTTGGGGGTTCTCCACAGATGGCCACGGTTCCAATTGGCTCCTAGGGGTCAAGCAAGTACACAATGGTGAGCAAGGCCACAGCAAAGGCCAAGTGATGGGCAAAAAGAAGAATAAACACTATTTCAACCACTATTGTGACATCACCAACTAGTCAAATGCCACCTCAGTTTTCTCCCCTCCTATCCAGCCAACATGGGATCCAATGTCACCTTCTAGAAGCTCAATAACATTGTTTTCGAATTGGCAAAGTGGCAAGGCTTGGATCAGTGCACAAAAGCTAAAAACATTAAGTCCAAAAGTGTATTCACTGTTCTGTCAGAAAAATTCAGTTAGACAGTTTCTGAATTTTTCTAAGTGCTGGAAAAACAGACAGAGATAGCAAAAGTTGGGTTTGTTTTCACCAAGCAAACCAGCTCTAAAATGAGTGATTTAAAATGCTCAACAAAGAACAACTATCCAAGCTTCAGATCCAACCATTTGATTTGAAAAAAAATGGGTTTATGGCTCTGAAAATAAATGGCAAAGTAGTTACAATCTCTGTTTTTAAAATGCTCAAAATTCTGTCTTATCAAGATGGCTCAAAAACCATCTTGGCATTGTGTGTTAATTTTCTTTGTAGGTTTTTCCAAGAGTGTAGTTTTGTTGTACTCATATCAGAGAGTAGTTTTGATCAAAGAAAATCCCTAATTGGATAATCCTTGTGGTGGAAAACAAGGGTTGAAAACAGCTACTAGGCTGTTTTTCAGGGCAAAAATTATATTGGAAAAGCTAATGGAATCTTTTCCAATTAATTTTATTTCAAGTTCAAGATGATTCCTAAACATTAATAACACAATTTCAAGTTGAAACAAAGGGTCACCTCAAGTCTTGAAAAAAATAATCTCATAAGAGCCTTAGTGGAAAACATGGGAAAACAATAATAAAGCAATGTGTTTCTTAGGAGAAAAACTCCTCAAGTGAGTGAAAAGAAACACACCACTAATATTGCATAGATAAACATCAGTACCCAACATGTTGTCCACTTAATTTCATTACAAAGGTCTTAAGAGACTTGCTAAAATACTATTATACAAGTGCTTAAAAACAGGGATGTGACAAAAGCGACAGCATGTCGATCTCCTCGTGCATGCCCGTACGGAGAAGAAGAGAGGTGGGCTTGCCTTGTTGGGCTGGGCCTGCCCTCCCACAAAAAAAAACGTTTTTATTTTATTTTTGTTTGTTTATTTTAGAAAGCCTTTTCACAAAACAATCTCAGCACAAGATAAAAGGTAGGATAAAAAGAATTGGAAAGAATTTTGTAAAAACCATATTGAGTTTAGAAATTAATTTTATGTGTCAAAATGATATATGATGGATGCATGATGCAATGATGATGCAACAAGAAAAACAAACAAATCTAATTAGGGAAAATCCCCGGGCGTTACAGACGACACCACTAACAAGGGATTGCGCCCTCGCAATCCGCTCCAAGCCGGTAAGAGCGAGAAGAAGTTGGAGCTATCGAGTCTTCATGCTTCAAGTTGATCTCCTCGACACCACTAACAAGAGATTCTTGCTCGTTGTTGACGATGATGCTCTTCCAGTGACAACCTTCCGAAGTTCGAACCTATTAGGTTAAAAGGCTAAGAGAACGTCCCACCCATGTAGGATCCTAACACTTGAAAGATAGATAAGAGAAGAGACTCCAAAACAAATGAGATAGAAGGAGAAGTAGAATAGAAAAGGAATAAAAAAGAATCCTATCGAGACGTTTCCAAAAACAGGTTTAGCACAAATAGTTTTAACACTCTAGAAACACGACGAAAGCGAGGTTATCCTACAGGCTTTGCGGACCCGTTGCTTCGATAACCATTCGTATCGAAACAACATTGGGAATCGGAACCATGCTCTGATACCAACTGTGACGCCCCTGGATCGGGTACTATGGGGATTTCAGCGTTCCCACCAGAATCCACATAATATCTGATCCCGAGTTGTCATTTCTGATACCATTACAACAGTTCACGAATAATCCACAACAACAACAGAAGAGATATATACAAGACGACTCAAACGAGTCAAGAATACAACTGATACAATACAAAGATCCAAATAACAACGGAAGACGAAATATTGTCCGACTACGGACAAGATACAAATTGGACTAAGAGTCCTGAAGATAACCGATGGCGTCCAATCCATGCCCAGGCCAAGCCGGAGGGATTCCCAAGCTAACGTCGTCAACTTCAAACCCTGTGACTGCATTGTGAATACAGCCCCGAATCATGGGGTCAGTACATGGGGTACCGGCAGACGGAAAACAATACTGAAGATACAAATGCAACCAGTCATCACAAGATACAAATACTTTGGGTACAAAGGAAGAGGTTGGTGTAATGAAGCGGCAGCGGGCAGCAATAGGCAATCTACAGTAAGGATGGCAATTTTAACCGTGGGTACGGGTATTCGCGGGTATTCGACCCGTATGGGCAGGGTATGGGTACACTTTTATACCCATGGGTAGTACCCGTACCCTACCCATCAAGTCATGGGTAGGTCATGGGTATCAGGTTGTACCCGTGGGTATACCCATACCCTACCCATTTATACTGACATGTGGGCTACTTTGGCCATATGTATCCCAACAAGAAGCAACCCACAAGGCCATGACTCCAGGTTAAGGCGATGAGGAGAAGGCGGTCAAAGCGTCCTCGTAATCCCCTCGTCTCCCAAATCTCCCCAAATTTCAATCACTCCTTAATCCTCTCATCTTCTAAATACTCAAACTAAGAAGATAAATTCCCAGCGATGAGCCATACAATTGATCGAACTGATATTTTTATCAAATGTTCTATCAATGAATATAATAACGTGTGTACCCTTTGGGTACGGGTATCCGCCGGGTATGGGTATGGGTAGACTTTCATACCCATGGGTACGGGTATGGGTAGAGTTTTCTACCCATTGACTATGCGGGTATGGGTATGGTATTGCTCTACCTGCCCCATACCCTACCCATTGCCATCCTTAATCTACAGAGACGCGCTACAACTCTCGTCTATTAGAAAGGGATGAGAGAGCGCGAAAAAACCAACTACAACTACTCACCCAAAAACAATACCCATCCAGTTTTACCCCCTACTAAGGAAGCAACCCAAGGAAACTCACACTATTGGTTAAGGTGACATTCATTTTGATGCTGGAGGTAATCTGCAACCAGTCATCACAAGATACAAATACTTTGGGTACAAAGGAAGAGGTTGGTGTAATGAAGCGGCAGCGGGTAGCAATAGGCAATCTACAGATACGCGCTACAACTCTCGTCTATTAGAAAGGGATGAGAGAGCGCCACAAAACCAACTACAACTACTCACCAAAAACAATACCCATCCAGTGTTACCCCCTACTAAGGAAGCAACCCAAGGAAACTCACACTATTGATTAAGGTGACATTCATTTTGATGGTGGAGGTAATCTATATTTCTAGTCCAGTTATCATGGTTAAGTGTAAATTGTCTGAGTACTTGTTAGCCAGCACTTTCACCAAGTTGCAACATAACCGCGGACAACACGGCTTCTCGAGAAGATTTATCCCTGCAGGGTGCGCTACAGTACCCGTACACACTCGAGCCACCAACTAAAACTCAGGTTGGCTCGACACGACCCATTCCTTCTCTACAACCCATCCTAGGAGCCACGGAGCTATAAGGATCCCGTCCACACAGCGGAATACTCCGCGCAAGTGTATAACTATACGCCCCGGCACCGTCAGGCCTCATCCTATATGTATGCAATGTCACCATCATCATCACCGACGGGGTACCAACCCGTTCATGCATATGAGCAAATGGAACACTCAAACTAAGTGTGGCTCTTCGGACAAGTTGCAGATCAGGTCTAAGCCGAGGGGGGTCCCATACTACCTCCCGGATGCGGTTAGCGCGCTCATCATGGATCGGTGGACAAGACTCTTTTCCTAGAGTCGACACTAGCAGGCCTCAAAACCACGCCGGGCCTCCTGCCGGTGCCTTATCATCAAATTATTATTATTACCCCAAACATTAACATGATGTTGATTAAGTTGAAACCCAACTATCATACTAAACAGGTGATATGACAAAGGACAACAAGACTCGAGCGCAAACAACACTAAGCATGCAACTACGACACGAGGGCCAACAAGGTAAACAAGCAACAGTTAATGGGAAGTGGAGGGAAGGATATATCATGGCTGCAAGGTAAACATATGATAGGATCGAGACACAAGCATCGAATCATAGGGCTAGAATAAAGACAACGGAAAGAATCGGTAACAAGTGATGAAAGGCAGCCATAGGTAGCAAGTGAGTAAAGCTTGCCTGGAATCCAGCTTCTAGAGGAAGCAGAACTTGTCGTTGCTCACATCATCTCAACGTCCTGTCCGCGAAGAAGCAAAGCACTAGAAGAAACAACGAATGCAACATTTACTACTACGGCAAAAGATCCAGCATGATCAAGATAAAGATGCATGACATGCGAGAATGCAACTAAACCAATTTAAATGGAATCGGAATCCCAACAAATAAGTTAAAAGGTTCAAGTTATTTATCTAACCATCAAATTAAATGTTGGTTAACATGGAGAACAAGGTATAGGTGATCTACACAATATTAAATGGAATAGGGCACAATTTGAATTAAATAGCCCAACACATTCCATGTTTATTATTTGGGTGCACATGCATAACATTATTTAAAATGCAAAATGAAAGATGCAAAAATGAGCACGGATGACATATTAATGTTCCTTGCATTTTTCTGATCGAAACAGACATAAAGTTTGCATTATTTGGGTTAGTAAAACAAAAGTTATGAGCATTTGAATATTGGGGTGTTTTCTGCCAAAAACTGGGACCTGTGCGTGAGGAAAACAGAGGACTGAAGGGCTCCGGTACAAAACAGAGGAGGACCAGGGGCCTAGGTGCAAGATGCCGAATCCAGATCTAGATCTGGGAGAGTTTCACCGCCGGGCCAGCTAGCCAGAGAGGATGACAAGTGGGGCCATGCCAGCAAGGCGCTGACGAGGCAAAGGTTGCTGCACACGATTGAAAAAAATGGAAAAAGGAGGCACTGCCTCGGGTGGGATTCGAACCAGGGATCTCCCAGGGGTGCGGATCGGTCGTAACCACTGGGTTGTGAGCGTGTTTGTGTATGGATTTAGATCTTGGCCTATAAGAAGTGTTCCTGCGCGGTTCTCTTCTGACGAAACTGAAGATGGACACCTGCACGCGACGGTGATGTACCGGGAAGGATAGAAGGCCGGTGACGTCCAGAAACGGGCGTCGCGACCGTGCTCCGCGAAGGCAGGCACACAGAGCAAACATATAGGGAGAGGAGAGGCCCCGAAGGACGATAGCTCACCGAGGTAGTTCGTGTAGGCGTTCGTTTTCCTTGGTATGAAGGCTGTCGACGAAGAGGATGCAGACTTGGTTGTTGCCGACGGAGCTCGACGGGGCCGCCGCTCTGATCCATCTCCTCGCCTCCTGATGCACTGAAGCGGACGACGGTGTTGTGGAGGTTCCGTCCCCGCCATCCGACGCTCCTCGCAGCCACCACGTCGCCGGCCCCGCGTGCTTTCTACTCCGGCCATGGAGGTACGGTGGTGGAGAAAACATGGGAAGAACAGGAGAGGAGAAAGGGGTGGCGGCGGTTGGAGAGGAAGACGAGAAGGGAGAGGGGCTAGGGTTCCAGGGAAATCCGGAGGGGAGGGGTAGATAAAGGAGGAGGAGGAAGGGAGAGGGGACCTCGGTTTGGTGGAGAGGAGAAAGCGACAGCATGTCGATCTCCTCGTGCATGCCCGTACGGAGAAGAAGAGAGGTGGGCTTGCCTTGTTGGGCTGGGCCTGCCCTCCCACAAAAAAAAAACGTTTTTATTTTATTTTTGTTTGTTTATTTTAGAAAGCCTTTTCACAAAACAATCTCAGCACAAGATAAAAGGTAGGATAAAAAGAATTGGAAAGAATTTTGTAAAAACCATATTGAGTTTAGAAATTAATTTTATGTGTCAAAATGATATATGATGGATGCATGATGCAATGATGATGCAACAAGAAAAACAAACAAATCTAATTAGGGAAAATCCCCGGGCGTTACAGACGACACCACTAACAAGGGATTACGCCCTCGCAATCCGCTCCAAGCCGGTAAGAGCGAGAAGAAGTTGGAGCTATCGAGTCTTCATGCTTCAAGTTGATCTCCTCGACACCACTAACAAGAGATTCTTGCTCGTTGTTGACGATGATGCTCTTCCAGTGACAACCTTCCGAAGTTCGAACCTATTAGGTTAAAAGGCTAAGAGAACGTCCCACCCATGTAGGATCCTAACACTTGAAAGATAGATAAGAGAAGAGACTCCAAAACAAATGAGATAGAAGGAGAAGTAGAATAGAAAAGGAATAAAAAAGAATCCTATCGAGACGTTTCCAAAAACAGGTTTAGCACAAATAGTTTTAACACTCTAGAAACACGACGAAAGCGAGGTTATCCTACAGGCTTTGCGGACCCGTTGCTTCGATAACCATTCGTATCGAAACAACATTGGGAATCGGAACCATGCTCTGATACCAACTGTGACGCCCCTGGATCGGGTACTATGGGGATTTCAGCGTTCCCACCAGAATCCACATAATATCTGATCCCGAGTTGTCATTTCTGATACCATTACAACAGTTCACGAATAATCCACAACAACAACAGAAGAGATATATACAAGACGACTCAAACGAGTCAAGAATACAACTGATACAATACAAAGATCCAAATAACAACGGAAGACGAAATATTGTCCGACTACGGACAAGATACAAATTGGACTAAGAGTCCTGAAGATAACCGATGGCGTCCAATCCCTGCCCAGGCCAAGCCGGAGGGATTCCCAAGCTAACGTCGTCAACTTCAAACCCTGTGACTGCATTGTGAATACAGCCCCGAATCATGGGGTCAGTACATGGGGTACCGGCAGACGGAAAACAATACTGAAGATACAAATGCAACCAGTCATCACAAGATACAAATACTTTGGGTACAAAGGAAGAGGTTGGTGTAATGAAGCGGCAGCGGGCAGCAATAGGCAATCTACAGTAAGGATGGCAATTTTAACCGTGGGTACGGGTATTCGCGGGTATTCGACCCGTATGGGCAGGGTATGGGTACACTTTTATACCCATGGGTAGTACCCGTACCCTACCCATCAAGTCATGGGTAGGTCATGGGTATCAGGTTGTACCCGTGGGTATACCCATACCCTACCCATTTATACTGACATGTGGGCTACTTTGGCCATATGTATCCCAACAAGAAGCAACCCACAAGGCCATGACTCCAGGTTAAGGCGATGAGGAGAAGGCGGTCAAAGCGTCCTCGTAATCCCCTCGTCTCCCAAATCTCCCCAAATTTCAATCACTCCTTAATCCTCTCATCTTCTAAATACTCAAACTAAGAAGATAAATTCCCAGCGATGAGCCATACAATTGATCGAACTGATATTTTTATCAAATGTTCTATCAATGAATATAATAACGTGTGTACCCTTTGGGTACGGGTATCCGCCGGGTATGGGTATGGGTAGACTTTCATACCCATGGGTACGGGTATGGGTAGAGTTTTCTACCCATTGACTATGCGGGTATGGGTATGGTATTGCTCTACCTGCCCCATACCCTACCCATTGCCATCCTTAATCTACAGAGACGCGCTACAACTCTCGTCTATTAGAAAGGGATGAGAGAGCGCGAAAAAACCAACTACAACTACTCACCCAAAAACAATACCCATCCAGTTTTACCCCCTACTAAGGAAGCAACCCAAGGAAACTCACACTATTGGTTAAGGTGACATTCATTTTGATGCTGGAGGTAATCTGCAACCAGTCATCACAAGATACAAATACTTTGGGTACAAAGGAAGAGGTTGGTGTAATGAAGCGGCAGCGGGTAGCAATAGGCAATCTACAGATACGCGCTACAACTCTCGTCTATTAGAAAGGGATGAGAGAGCGCCACAAAACCAACTACAACTACTCACCAAAAACAATACCCATCCAGTGTTACCCCCTACTAAGGAAGCAACCCAAGGAAACTCACACTATTGATTAAGGTGACATTCATTTTGATGGTGGAGGTAATCTATATTTCTAGTCCAGTTATCATGGTTAAGTGTAAATTGTCTGAGTACTTGTTAGCCAGCACTTTCACCAAGTTGCAACATAACCGCGGACAACACGGCTTCTCGAGAAGATTTATCCCTGCAGGGTGCGCTACAGTACCCGTACACACTCGAGCCACCAACTAAAACTCAGGTTGGCTCGACACGACCCATTCCTTCTCTACAACCCATCCTAGGAGCCACGGAGCTATAAGGATCCCGTCCACGCAGCGGAATACTCCGCGCAAGTGTATAACTATACACCCCGGCACCGTCAGGCCTCATCCTATATGTATGCAATGTCACCATCATCATCACCGACGGGGTACCAACCCGTTCATGCATATGAGCAAATGGAACACTCAAACTAAGTGTGGCTCTTCGGACAAGTTGCAGATCAGGTCTAAGCCGAGGGGGGTCCCATACTACCTCCCGGATGCGGTTAGCGCGCTCATCATGGATCGGTGGACAAGACTCTTTTCCTAGAGTCGACACTAGCAGGCCTGAAAACCACGCCGGGCCTCCTGCCGGTGCCTTATCATCAAATTATTATTATTACCCCAAACATTAACATGATGTTGATTAAGTTGAAACCCAACTATCATACTAAACAGGTGATATGACAAAGGACAACAAGACTCGAGCGCAAACAACACTAAGCATGCAACTACGACACGAGGGCCAACAAGGTAAACAAGCAACAGTTAATGGGAAGTGGAGGGAAGGATATATCATGGCTGCAAGGTAAACATATGATAGGATCGAGACACAAGCATCGAATCATAGGGCTAGAATAAAGACAACGGAAAGAATCGGTAACAAGTGATGAAAGGCAGCCATAGGTAGCAAGTGAGTAAAGCTTGCCTGGAATCCAGCTTCTAGAGGAAGCAGAACTTGTCGTTGCTCACATCATCTCAACGTCCTGTCCGCGAAGAAGCAAAGCACTAGAAGAAACAACGAATGCAACATTTACTACTACGGCAAAAGATCCAGCATGATCAAGATAAAGATGCATGACATGCGAGAATGCAACTAAACCAATTTAAATGGAATCGGAATCCCAACAAATAAGTTAAAAGGTTCAAGTTATTTATCTAACCATCAAATTAAATGTTGGTTAACATGGAGAACAAGGTATAGGTGATCTACACAATATTAAATGGAATAGGGCACAATTTGAATTAAATAGCCCAACACATTTCATGTTTATTATTTGGGTGCACATGCATAACATTATTTAAAATGCAAAATGAAAGATGCAAAAATGAGCACGGATGACATATTAATGTTCCTTGCATTTTTCTGATCGAAACAGACATAAAGTTTGCATTATTTGGGTTAGTAAAACAAAAGTTATGAGCATTTGAATATTGGGGTGTTTTCTGCCAAAAACTGGGACCTGTGCGTGAGGAAAACAGAGGACTGAAGGGCTCCGGTACAAAACAGAGGAGGACCAGGGGCCTAGGTGCAAGATGCCGAATCCAGATCTAGATCTGGGAGAGTTTCACCGCCGGGCCAGCTAGCCAGAGAGGATGACAAGTGGGGCCATGCCAGCAAGGCGCTGACGAGGCAAAGGTTGCTGCACACGATTGAAAAAAATGGAAAAAGGAGGCACTGCCTCGGGTGGGATTCGAACCAGGGATCTCCCAGGGGTGCGGATCGGTCGTAACCACTGGGTTGTGAGCGTGTTTGTGTATGGATTTAGATCTTGGCCTATAAGAAGTGTTCCTGCGCGGTTCTCTTCTGACGAAACTGAAGATGGACACCTGCACGCGACGGTGATGTACCGGGAAGGATAGAAGGCCGGTGACGTCCAGAAACGGGCGTCGCGACCGTGCTCCGCGAAGGCAGGCACACAGAGCAAACATATAGGGAGAGGAGAGGCCCCGAAGGACGATAGCTCACCGAGGTAGTTCGTGTAGGCGTTCGTTTTCCTTGGTATGAAGGCTGTCGACGAAGAGGATGCAGACTTGGTTGTTGCCGACGGAGCTCGACGGGGCCGCCGCTCTGATCCATCTCCTCGCCTCCTGATGCACTGAAGCGGACGACGGTGTTGTGGAGGTTCCGTCCCCGCCATCCGACGCTCCTCGCAGCCACCACGTCGCCGGCCCCGCGTGCTTTCTACTCCGGCCATGGAGGTACGGTGGTGGAGAAAACATGGGAAGAACAGGAGAGGAGAAAGGGGTGGCGGCGGTTGGAGAGGAAGACGAGAAGGGAGAGGGGCTAGGGTTCCAGGGAAATCCGGAGGGGAGGGGTAGATAAAGGAGGAGGAGGAAGGGAGAGGGGACCTCGGTTTGGTGGAGAGGAGAAAGCGACAGCAGGTCGATCTCCTCGTGCATGCCCGTACGGAGAAGAAGAGAGGTGGGCTTGCCTTGTTGGGCTGGGCCTGCCCTCCCACAAAAAAAAAACGTTTTTATTTTATTTTTGTTTGTTTATTTTAGAAAGCCTTTTCACAAAACAATCTCAGCACAAGATAAAAGGTAGGATAAAAAGAATTGGAAATAATTTTGTAAAAACCATATTGAGTTTAGAAATTAATTTTATGTGTCAAAATGATATATGATGGATGCATGATGCAATGATGATGCAACAAGAAAAACAAACAAATCTAATTAGGGAAAATCCCCGGGCGTTACAGACGACACCACTAACAAGGGATTGTGCCCTCGCAATCCGCTCCAAGCCGGTAAGAGAGAGAAGAAGTTGGAGCTATCGAGTCTTCATGCTTCAAGTTGATCTCCTCGACACCACTAACAAGAGATTCTTGCTCGTTGTTGACGATGATGCTCTTCCAGTGACAACCTTCCGAAGTTCGAACCTATTAGGTTAAAAGGCTAAGAGAACGTCCCACCCATGTAGGATCCTAACACTTGAAAGATAGATAAGAGAAGAGACTCCAAAACAAATGAGATAGAAGGAGAAGTAGAATAGAAAAGGAATAAAAAAGAATCCTATCGAGACGTTTCCAAAAACAGGTTTAGCACAAATAGTTTTAACACTCTAGAAACACGACGAAAGCGAGGTTATCCTACAGGCTTTGCGGACCCGTTGCTTCGATAACCATTCGTATCGAAACAACATTGGGAATCGGAACCATGCTCTGATACCAACTGTGACGCCCCTGGATCGGGTACTATGGGGATTTCAGCGTTCCCGCCAGAATCCACATAATATCTGATCCCGAGTTGTCATTTCTGATACCATTACAACAGTTCACGAATAATCCACAACAACAACAGAAGAGATATATACAAGACGACTCAAACGAGTCAAGAATACAACTGATACAATACAAAGATCCAAATAACAACGGAAGACGAAATATTGTCCGACTACGGACAAGATACAAATTGGACTAAGAGTCCTGAAGATAACCGATGGCGTCCAATCCCTGCCCAGGCCAAGCCGGAGGGATTCCCAAGCTAACGTCGTCAACTTCAAACCCTGTGACTGCATTGTGAATACAGCCCCGAATCATGGGGTCAGTACATGGGGTACCGGCAGACGGAAAACAATACTGAAGATACAAATGCAACCAGTCATCACAAGATACAAATACTTTGGGTACAAAGGAAGAGGTTGGTGTAATGAAGCGGCAGCGGGCAGCAATAGGCAATCTACAGAGACGCGCTACAACTCTCGTCTATTAGAAAGGGATGAGAGAGCGCGAAAAAACCAACTACAACTACTCACCAAAAAACAATACCCATCCAGTTTTACCCCCTACTAAGGAAGCAACCCAAGGAAACTCACACTATTGGTTAAGGTGACATTCATTTTGATGGTGGAGGTAATCTGCAACCAGTCATCACAAGATACAAATACTTTGGGTACAAAGGAAGAGGTTGGTGTAATGAAGCGGCAGCGGGTAGCAATAGGCAATCTACAGATACGCGCTACAACTCTCGTCTATTAGAAAGGGATGAGAGAGCGCCACAAAACCAACTACAACTACTCACCAAAAACAATACCCATCCAGTGTTACCCCCTACTAAGGAAGCAACCCAAGGAAACTCACACTATTGATTAAGGTGACATTCATTTTGATGGTGGAGGTAATCTATATTACTAGTCCAGTTATCATGGTTAAGTGTAAATTGTCTGAGTACTTGTTAGCCAGCACTTCACCAAGTTGCCACATAACCGCGGACAACACGGCTTCTCGAGAAGATTTATCCCTGCAGGGTGCGCTACAGTACCCGTACACACTCGAGCCACCAACTAAAACTCAGGTTGGCTCGACACGACCCATTCCTTCTCTACAACCCATCCTAGGAGCCACGGAGCTATAAGGATCCCGTCCACGCAGCGGAATACTCCGCGCAAGTGTATAACTATACACCCCGGCACCGTCAGGCCTCATCCTATATGTATGCAATGTCACCATCATCATCACCCACGGGGTACCAACCCGTTCATGCATATGAGCAAATGGAACACTCAAACTAAGTGTGGATCTTCGGACAAGTTGCAGATCAGGTCTAAGCCGAGGGGGTCCCATACTACCTCCCGGATGCGGTTAGCGCGCTCATCATGGATCGGTGGACAAGACTCTTTTCCTAGAGTCGACACTAGCAGGACTCAAAACCACGCCGGGCCTCCTGCCGGTGCCTTATCATCAAATTATTATTATTACCCCAAACATTAACATGATGTTGATTAAGTTGAAACCCAACTATCATACTAAACAGGTGATATGACAAAGGACAACAAGACTCGAGCGCAAACAACACTAAGCATGCAACTACGACACGAGGGCCAACAAGGTAAACAAGCAACAGTTAATGGGAAGTGGAGGGAAGGCTATATCATGGCTGCAAGGTAAACATATGATAGGATCGAGACACAAGCATCGAATCATAGGGCTAGAATAAAGACAACGGAAAGAATCGGTAACAAGTGATGAAAGGCAGCCATAGTTAGCAAGTGAGTAAAGCTTGCCTGGAATCCAGCTTGTAGAGGAAGCAGAACTTGTCGTTGCTCACATCATCTCAACGTCCTGTCCGCGAAGAAGCAAAGCACTAGAAGAAACAACGGATGCAACATTTACTACTACGGAAAAAGATCCAGCATGATCAAGATAAGGATGCATGACATGCGAGAATGCAACTAAACCAATTTAAATGGAATCGGAATCCCAACAATTAAGTTAAAAGGTTCAAGTTATTTATCTAAACATCAAATTAAATGTTGGTTAACATGGAGAACAAGGTATAGGTGATCTACACAATATTAAATGGAATAGGGCACAATTTGAATTAAATAGCCCAACACATTCCATGTTTATTATTTGGGTGCACATGCATAACATTATTTAAAATGCAAAATTAAAGATGCAAACATGAGCACGGATGACATATTAATGTTCCTTGCATTTTTCTGATCGAAATAGACATAAAGTTTGCATTATTTGGGTTAGTAAAACAAAAGTTATGAGCATTTGAATATTGGGGTGTTTTCTGCCAAAAACAGGGACCTATGCGTGTGGAAAACAGAGGACTGAAGGGCTCCGGTACAAAACAGAGGAGGACCAGGGGCCTAGGTGCAAGATGTCGAATCCAGATCTGGATCTGGGAGAGTTTCACCGCCGGGCCAGCTAGCCAGAGAGGATGACAAGTGGGGCCGTGCCAGCAAGGCGCTGACGAGGCAAAGGGCGCTGCGCACGATTGAAAAAATGGAAAAAGGAGGCACTGCCTCGGGTGGGATTCGAACCAGGGATCTCCCAGGGGTGTGGATCAGGCGTAACCACTGGGCTGTGAGCGTGTTTGTGTATGGATTTAGATCTTGGCCTATAAGAAGTGTTCCTGCGCGGTTTTCTTCTGACGAAACTGAAGATGGACACGTGCATGCGACGATGATGTACCGGGAAGGACAGAAGGCCGGTGACGTCCACAAATGGGCGGCGCGACCGTGCTGCGCGAAGGCAGGCACACAGAGCAAACATATAGGGAGAGGAGAGGCCCCGAAGGACGATATCTCACCGAGGTAGTTCGTGTAGGCGTTCGTTTTCCTTGGTATGAAGGTTGTCGACGAAGAGGATGCAGACTTGGTTGTTTCCGACGGAGCTCGACGGGGCCGCTGCTCTGATCCATCTCCTCGCCTCCTGATGCACTGAAGCGGACGACGGTGTTGTGGAGGTTCCGTCCCCGCCATCCGACGCTCCTCGCAGCCACCACGTCGCCGGCCCCGCGTGCTTTCTACTCCGGCCATGGAGGTACGGTGGTGGAGAAAACAGGGGAAGAACAGGAGAGGAGAAAGGGGTGGCGGCGGTTGGAGAGGAAGACGAGAAGGGAGAGGGGCTAGGGTTCCAGGGAAATCCGGAGGGGAGGGGTAGATAAAGGAGGAGGAGGAAGGGAGAGGGGACCTCGGTTTGGTGGAGAGGAGAAAGCGACAGCAGGTCGATCTCCTCGTGCATGCCCGTATGGACCCCCGGGAAAATCCACGGGCGTTACAATAATCATATAAGATGAACGGACAATAAGGAGTTTAAATAACAACTATTCATGACACAATTTAGCAGTTCTGTAACCTTGTCGCACTTGCACCTCACAACAGCAATTAAACAATCAACGGTGATTGATTTGGGCTCCAAAATTGATGGAGGTAACAAATTTTGGTCCAAAATTTTTGGTTCCCTAGACGGGATATAGCCGGGCTAAGATGCTATATCGAGGCTATATCCATACAGCCGGTCTATTAGCGACTATTCTCCATATAGTCTGTGAAGGCTCTAGGCGTAGCCCCGAGCTTATCAGAAGGCTATAGCCGGCTATTTATAACTTTGATATTAATGGACGTGCGCAGGACGGTGGCGCTCCGTGACATCGTGGCATCGTACGTTATTCTCGAAGCAAGATTATCACAACGAGTCAAACACAATTGGAGACACATGTCGATGTTGCACCTTTTGTTCGCGTGGAAAAAGCGGAGACAGGTCGCATACCGACACAGAATTTCTCGATCTGATTCTGGCTGAAATGCATCGAGTAGAAAACGGCAGCAGAAGTGGAACGGTAGATAACAATGTTGACGGGGAGTCGAGGTCTTGGCTCCATTGGCGGTCAAGCTGAAGACACGGCCTGTGCACGTGATGATGGCACGATAAAAGTGTTTTTAAACCCCTCAGCCAGCTGAGCATCTAACACACCAAAGCACGCGGCTAAACCATGCAAGAATGGCTGCCGTTTCGTGCGATCCTGCTGAGCAAAGGTGACCTACTCTGTCTTCCTGACTAATAGGATTGGTTAACATCCTTCTTTGCTTTTGTTTTCCCGCCGGTTTTGTCTTGTCTTTATTGTATTAATTTGTTACCGGGTATTTCACCTCTGTGCTCCAATAACTGGAGTGCCTATCAGCAAACTTGTTCACATGGAGTTATATATAATTTCGGTTTTCTATTATATCCACCGTTTCAAATAGCGGGGTATGGCATATAGCGGCAGCCCGCCCTTTAAAACATCTAATTGCGGGTTATAGTGGTAAACCCTGCTCAAGCGGGACTATAGCAGGTTATTTAAAATTATGATTATATCGCGTATACTTATTATTGTTCATCGGAGCAAGATCACCCACAATGTTTGTTCTTCTTACTTTGCAGGTAGCAGAGGCCTTATGTCTGCTAATCAACCGGCCAGATGCACCATGCTTATGCTTATGTCCTTGCTCCTAATTTCTCGTTGTTATTTTATGGTGATCCAAATTCATATTCGTATATACTGATAAAGGCCGAACTTCTGACGAGTGGAGCCGGAGGCGGTATGGTACGAGTTGTTACCGGGTCGGAGTTGGATTACCTGTTACCGACCTAATTAGGTCAGGACCGCCTTTATATACCTCTTGTAAGCCGCCGCACGGGATAAGCCATACATTGTAAATCCCGGCGCGATTGTAACCTCACCCGAAATAGTGAAGTATTGCTGGCTGGCGCCCGTGGTTTTTTCTCTTCCTCCTTGGAAGGGTTTTCTACGTTAAAATCTCGTGTCCCCGTTGGTTCGATCTTCCTTAATTTCATCGTTGTTTTGCTATTGCGTGTAACAAGTGGTATCAGAGCCCTGTTTCAGATTAGGGATTCGCGATGGCATCGATGAAGTTTGATCTACCGTTGCTGGACTACAAGACGAGGTTTTCTCTGTGGCAAGTAAAGATGCGTGCGGTTCTGTCGCAAGCATCGGATCTTGATGAGGCGCTGGATTCTTTCGGGAATAAGGAAGCCAAGGATTGGACTGCCGATGAGAAACGCAAAGATCGTAAGGCTTTGTCGTTGATTCAACTTCATCTATCCAATGATATATTGCAAGAGGTGTTGTTGGAGAAATCCGCAGCCGCATTGTGGGTCAAGCTGGAGTCAATCTGCATGTCAAAAGATCTCACCAGCAAGATGCATGTTAAGATGAAGTTGTTCTCGCTCAAGATGCAAGATGGTGGTTCTGTCATGAGCCACTTGTCGATCTTCAAGGAGATCGTGTCCGACCTAGTGTCGATGGAGGTAAAATATGATGATGAAGACTTAGCTCTTCTGCTGTTATGTTCGCTGCCTAGCTCTTTTACAAACCTGCGTGATACCATACTGTTAAGCCGCGATGAACTAACCCTCGCGGAAGTTTGTGAGGCCCTGCAGACCAGGGAAAAGATGAAAGTTATGGTGCAGTCTAACCCATCGTCCTCCAAAGGCGATGCATTGCAGTTTCAAGGCAGACCAGAGCAGCGAGATAACAACTACAGCGACAACAACAGAGATAAAAGTAGGGGCCGTTCAAAGTCCAAAGGACGAGACAAGTTCTGCAGGTACTGTAAGAAAACCAATCACACCATTGATGATTGCTGGAAGGTGCAGAACAAGGAGAAAAGGAACGGCACATACCAACCGAAAAATAAATCTGACGGTAATGGTAGTGGTAATGGTACTGGTAAGGCAGCTGTTGTTGCTGGTGATAATAGTTCGGATGGTGAATGCTTAGCTGTTTTTACTGCATGTGTTACCCGTGATGATGAGTGGATTCTTGATACTGCTTGTTCGTTTCATATTTGCTGTAACAAAGAATGGTTCAGTTCTTATGAAGCTGTGCAGACTGGAGATTTTGTGCGTGTGGGGAACGACAACAAATGTCACATTGTTGGCGTTGGATCTGTTCAGATCAAGACCCATGGAGGGATGACACGTACATTGACGGGAGTGAAACACATACCATCCATGGCGAGAAATTTGATCTCGCTGAGTACCCTTGATTGTGACGGGTACAAATATGCCGGAGGGGATAAACGCCTGAAGGTATCAAAAGGTTCTCTCATTGTTATGATTGGTGATATGAATTCTGCCAAGTTATATATTCTTAGAGGTAGCACTTTGTCTGGTACTGCTGCTGTTATTACTAATGATGATGCAAGTACAACTAACCTCTGGCATAAGCGGCTTGGACACATGAGTGAACATGGTATGGCAGAATTGATGAAGAGAGAACTGCTGAAGAACTGCAATATGAGTAAATTGCCGTTCTGTGAACACTGCGTGTTTGGTAAGCATAAGAGAGTTAAGTTCAATGCTTCCGTTCATAGCACTAAAGGTACATTGGATTATGTACATGCTGATTTATGGGGGCCTGCACTTAAGCCCTCTTATGGTGGTGCTCGTTATATGCTTACTATCATTGATGATTACTCTAGAAGAGTTTGGCCTTATTTTATGAAAACTAAGGATGATACTTTTGCTGCTTTTAAAGAGTGGAAAGTTATGATTGAAAAGCAAACTGAGAGAAAGGTGAAGGTGCTTCGTACTGAGAATGGTGGCGAATTTTGTTCGCATGCTTTTGATGATTATTGTGTGCAGGAAGGCATTGTCAGGCACCACACCATCCCATACACACCTCAGCAGAATGGTGTAGCTGAGCGGATGAATAGGACGATCATCTCCAAAGCTCGCTGCATGTTGTCCAACGCCCGCATGAATAGGCGTTTTTGGGCTGAGGCTGCCAACACTGCCTGCTACTTGATCAACAGGTCACCATCCATCCCTCTTGACAAGAAAACTCCTACTGAGGTATGGTCTGGTGAGTCAGCTGATTATTCACAACTGAAAGTTTTTGGTTGCACTGCCTATGCTCATGTTGATAATGGAAAGTTAGAGCCTAGAGCTGTTAAGTGCTTATTTCTTGGTTATGGTTCTGGAGTAAAAGGATATAAGTTGTGGAACCCGGAAACCAAAAAGACTTTCTTTAGCAGGAGAGTTGTGTTTAATGAATCTGTTATGTATGAGGACAGTTTGTCAATTGATGTTATGCCTGATTCTTCTGATGAGGACGAACCACGAGTTCGTTTGCAGGTGGAGCTAGACCACCTGGATGAGGAGGAAACTGAAATTGATGAGGAGGATATTGTGCCGCCCTCACCTCCTATTGTGCAGCAAGAAAATTTGTCTATTGCAGAGCGCAGAGAGAAGAGGAATAAAGGACCTCGTACTCGTTTAATTGAGGAATGTGATGTTGTTTATTTTGCTCTAAGTTCTGCAGAACAGGTGGAGAATGATGCTGAACCTGCTACATATAATGAAGCTATTGCTTCGGTTGATCGTGACAAGTGGATTGGTACAATGCACGAGGAGATGCAATCACTTGATAAAAATGGCACATGGGATATTGTGCGCTTGCCTAAACAAAAGAAGACCGTACGCTGTAAGTGGATCTTCAAGAGAAAGGAGGGTTTATCTCCAAGAGAGCCTCCAAGGTTTAAGGCAAGGTTAGTAACAAAAGGTTTCAGTCAGATTCCAGGAGTGGATTATAATGATGTGTTCTCACATGTTGTCAAGCATAGTTCTATTCGTACTTTCTTTAGTATTGTTGCTATGCATGATCTTGAGCTTGAGCAGTTAGATGTGAAGACTGCATTTTTGCATGGAGAACTTGAGGAGGAAATATACATGGATCAACCTGAAGGGTTCATAGTGCCTGGTAAAGAGGATTTCGTGTGCAAGCTAAAGAAGTCTCTTTACGGTTTGAAACAGTCTCCTCGACAATGGTATAAAAGGTTTGATTCTTTTATGATGTCACATGGCTTTAAGAGGTCTGAATATGATAGCTGTGTGTACATTAAATTTGTTGATGAATCACCTATATACTTGCTGCTATATGTTGATGACATGTTAATTGCTGCCAAGAGCATTAAAGAAATCACTACATTGAAGAAACAATTGAGTAGTGAGTTTGAGATGAAGGATCTTGGTCCTGCTAAGAAAATTCTAGGTATGGAAATTTCAAGAGACAGAAAATCTAGATTGCTATTTCTTAGTCAGGAGAATTACATTAAGAAAGTCCTTCATCGTTTTAATATGCATGATGCAAAGTCTGTTAGTACTCCAATTGCTTCACACTTCAAGTTGTCAGCATTGCAATGTCCTACTACTGACAAAGATGTTGAGTATATGTCACGAGTTCCTTATGCTAGTGCTGTTGGTTCCTTAATGTATGCCATGGTGTGTTCTCGGCCTGATTTATCATATGCTATGAGTTTGGTCAGTCGATAGATGGCTAATCCTGGTAAAGAACATTGGAAAGCTGTTCAGTGAATTTTCAGGTACCTTCGCGGCACATCCAAAGCTTGCTTGAAGTTTGGCAAGACTGGTGAGGGACTCGCAGGCTATGTGGATTAAGATTATGCTGCCGACTCGGATAAGAGGAGATCCCTCACAGGTTATGTGTTTACGATTAGTGGATGTGCCGTTAGCTGAAAGGCTACCTTGCAGGGTGTTGTTGCACAATCTACTACTGAGGCTGAGTATATGGCTATTGCTGAAGCATGCAAAGAGGCAGTTTGGTTGAAATGTCTGTTTGCTGAGCTTTGTGGAGATGATACTTGCATTAACCTATTTTGCGACAGTCAGAGTGCAATTTACCTTACTAAGGATCAGATGTTCCATGAGAGAACAAAGCACATTGATGTCAAGTACCATTATGTGCGTGATGTTGTTGCACAAGGTAAGCTGAAGGTATGCAAGATTAGTACTCATGATAATCCCGCTGATATGATGACAAAGCCAGTTCCTATTACTAAGTTTGAGCTTTGCTCGAGCTTAGTTGGTATCACTGCTTAGCCCAAGAGGCTATGTGGCGCCGAAGGTGTTTTCTTTGTGTGTTTCAGGTGAAGGTTCTCATTTATGCTACAAGAGGGAATTTGTCTCAAGGTGGAGTGTTATTTTATGGTGATCCAAATTCATATTCGTATATACTGATAAAGGCCGAACTTCTGACGAGTGGAGCCGGGTATTTCACCTCTGTGCTCCAATAACTGGAGTGCCTATCAGCAAACTTGTTCACATGGAGTTATATATATAATTTTGGTTTTCTAGTATATCCACCGTTTCAAATAGCGGGGTATGGCATATAGCGGCAGCCCGCCCTTTAAAACAGCTAATTGCGGGTTATAGTGGTAAACCCTGCTCAAGCGGGACTATAGAAGGTTATTTAAAATTATGATTATATCGCGTATACTTATTATTGTTCATCGGAGCAAGATCACCCACAATGTTTGTTCTTCTTACTTTGCAGGTAGCAGAGGCCTTATGTCTGCTAATCAACCGGCCAGATGCACCATGCTTATGCTTATGTCCTTGCTCCTAATTTCTCGTTGTTATTTTATGGTGATCCAAATTCATATTCGTATATACTGATAAAGGCCGAACTTCTGACGAGTGGAGCCGGAGGCGGTACGGTACGAGTTGTTACCGAGTCAGAGTTGGATTACCTGTTACCGACCTAATTAGGCCAGGACCGCCTTTATATACCTCTTGTAAGCCGCCGCACGGGATAAGCCATACATTGTAAATCCCGGCGCGATTGTAACCTCACCCGAAATAGTGAAGTATTGCTGGCTGGCGCCCGTGGTTTTTTCTCTTCCTCCTTGGAAGGGTTTTCCACGTTAAAATCTCGTGTCCCCGTTGGTTTGATCTTGCTTAATTTCATCGTTGTTTTGCTATTGCGTGTAACACTCGTGGTGTTGGCAACATCCATTGCTCGGCAGTCGACCCTAAGAACAGCACGGACATGCTATGGTTGCTCGATTTCAAGGCTGTCACCAACGATCCATGGCAAGCTTTAAACTCCTGGAATAGCAGCACCCCCCACTGTCAGTGGATGGGCGTCGACTGCAGCCTGAGGCACATAGGGCGCGTCACGAAGCTCAACCTCGCCGGCCAATACTTGCATGGACAGATTGCTCCCTCTCTTGGAAATCTAACCTTCCTTAGAGAACTGGACCTCTCCTCAAACGGCTTCTTTGGTCGGCTGCCCACTCTTAACCGCCTCCATAGATTGCAGTCCCTTGATCTACATGATAACAAATTGCAGCGGTTCATTCTTGATCCACTTACAAACTGCACCTACTTACTACACTTGGACCTTTCTTTCAACGCGATAACGGGTCAACTCCCCCAAGATATTTGTTCCCTCTCGAGCCTTGAGTATTTGGGCCTTGAGGCAAATAATTTTACCGGAACCATCCCACCAAGTTTGCACAACATAACGAACCTAGGAGAAATTGATCTATCAATTAATTAGCTCCAAGGGAGCATTCCTGACGAGCTTGGGCAATTACCAAATATGTTAAAGTTGTTTCTAGGAGGGAATAGGTTACCAGGTAGAATCCCAACAACAATTCTAAACCTTTCTGCTCTTGAAGTTCTGGACTTGAATTTGAGTTTTCTACAAATGAAACTGCCATCTAACATTGGCAATACTCTTCCTAATATCGAGGTGCTTTATTTGTACGACAATATATTCCATGGTCCAATCCTAGCCTCTCTAGGTAATGCTTCGTGCCTCTTGGATATAGATTTGTCATCTAACAGTTTCACCGGTCAAGTTCCTAGTTCCTTAGGGAAGCTTTCTAACCTCTATCATTTAATTCTCGATACAAACAAGCTTGAAGCAAATGACAGTGAAAGCTAGGAATTCTTTGGTGCGTTGGGCAATTGTAGTAATCTGGAAGTGCTCTGACTTTCTAACAATCAGCTGCAAGGAACCATACCAAATTCAGTCGGGAAGTTGTCGCCCGACCTTAAATCTCTTTTATTAGATACAAATTACTTATCTGGAAGCGTTCCAGAGAGTATAGGGAACCTTACTAGATTATTTAAGCTATCCTTAGCTCAAAACAATCTCGCCGGTCCAATCCCGTAGTCCATTGTAGGTATTAAGCTAGCATCATTGCCTTAATTGGAGAACCTAGGAGTTTGAAGTATTAACATATGTATTGTATGCGGTATGGTATAAACCGTGTGTATATAGGTTGTTTAAACCCGCCTTGGTCCTCAAGGCAAATCTTGTGGAATCGTATATGTAATTTCCTTCTGGTGGTTTTTGGTTAACCGGCTATATTAACACGCAACGAACCCGAAGCCAAGGGTATGATTCTCCGCAAGATTTGATATGGTATCATACCCTCTCCTCTGGAAAAAAAACACCTATAGATCGCCAATGGCTTCATCTTCCCCTTCCCCTTCTGCAAATGCTTTCAACCGAGAGGTCACCGAGAAGCTTAACCACGGCAATTTCATCATGTGGAAGGCGAAGGTTCTCCCCGTTGTGAGAGGTGTACAAATGATGGGATATCTGGACACGTTATCCCAGAAGGGAAACTCTAACATTCCTGAGAGAACTCGACCTCTCCTCAAATGGCTTCTTTGTTCGGCTTCCCACTCTTAACCGCGTCCATAGGTTGCAGTCCCTTGATCTACACAATAACAAATTGCAGCGGTTCACTCTTGATCCGCTTACAAACTGCACCTACTTACTACACTTGGACCTTCCTTTCAACTCGATAACGGGTCAACTCCCCCCTCCCCCCCCCCCCCCCCCCCGATATTGGTTCCCTCTCGAGCCTTGAGTATTTGGGCCTTGGTGCAAATAATTTCATCGGAACCATCCCAGCAAGTTTGTACAACATAACAAATTTAGGAGAAATTGATCTATCAATTAATCAGCTCCAAGGGAGCATCCCTGACGAGCTTGGGCAATTACCAAATATGTTAAAGTTGTTTCTAGGAGGGAGTAGGTTATCAGGTAGAATCCCAACAACAATTCTAAACCTTTCTGCTCTTGAAGTTCTAGACTTGAATTTGAATTTTCTTCAAATGAAACTGCCATCTAACATTGGCGATACTCTTCCTAATATCGAGGTGCTTTATTTGTACGAGAATATGTTCCATGGTCCAAACCCAGCCTCTCTAGGTAATGCTTCGTGCCTCTTGGATAAAGATTTGTCATCTAGCAGTTTCACCGGTCAAGTTCCTAGTTCCTTAGGGAAGCTTTCTAACCTCTATCATTTAATTATCGATACAAACAAGCTTGAAGCAAATGACAGTGAAAGCTGGGAAATATTTGGCGCGCTAAGCAATTGTAGTAATCTGGAAGTGCTCTCACTTCCTAACAATCAGCTGCAAGGAACCATACCAAATTCAGTCGGGAAGTTGTTGCCCGGCCTTAAATATATTTTATTAGATACAAATTACTTATCCTGAAACATTCCAGAGAGTATAGGTGTCGAATCTCTGACTCTACAAATCCCTTAGGTGAACCTATCGGGTTTCGAATAGGAGAACCCATGAGCGCTGGTGGAATCGTCGGCTAGACAGGGGGCGAGATTTACCCAGGTTCGGGGCCCTCGTAGAGGTAAAACCCTTACTCCTGCCTCTGTCGATCTGTATTAATGAGTAGATCGATTACAATGGTGGATGCTCGAATCGAGAGTATGATCTCGAGTTCAAGGCTTTGTTATTGCGGTGTTGCTTGGTCCTCTTCCGGTGGCTCTCCTGGCCTTATATAGGTGGCCAGGTCTCAAACCCTACCCGGAGAGGACTCGAACTCTAACTTTAGGTCGGTTACATATTTCCAAACTTAACCCGCAAGTTATTGCGGGTGGGCTTCACGTGGGCCTTCAGGAATACTCCAAGGGCTCCTCTTCTTGGGCCTTAACCTTGGGCCTGAGATGGGGTGTCCTTACCCGCAGGGTCCAGGATCCATGTCTTCGTCAGTAGCCCCCGAGCGTTTGCTCGAGTGGGATTTCTCCAGTCGAGTAGACGGTCAAATCTTTCTTGGTTTTTCTTTCTTGTGGATAACCAGTTTGTTTTTTCTTGTTTAGAGGGCGCATACCCTGTATAATGAGTTTCGTACTCGAGTATCGAGCAATGCAAGTGCCTGTTTTTTATGGCTTTTTATCGTAGAAGGATGTGGCACAGTAGCTTGGCTCTCCCGAGAGATCAGGGCCAATTAATTGCGACTAGGGCAAAAACATTTCTGGCCTACACAGATTCGAGACCCCCGACTCGAACCCGATAAGGTGATTGTTGCGACTGGGCCGTTGTGGTCTTATCGAGTCGAACTTAACCTATGGGGGTAACCGGCGCGTCCGCTGGGATTTTTCTTCGTGTTGTTGACACGGAATCATACCGGAGGACGCAGCTTTGAGTGCGATTCCAGGCCCTCAAGAGAGATCTTTCGGGTCTTACCTTCATATTCGAAGAATATGGCATCCGGATGTGCCTAGTCGGCCGAACAATCCAGGTTTTTATGATGTAAAAATATCATGCGAATGACAAAAGGATAGGTTCTGCCTACTCATGTAATTTTTGAATGAGTAGTTCTTTTATCCATACGAAAGAGTTTTCGTGTTTAGGAGTTTTTATGCCCATATGAAAGAGTTTTCATGTTTGGGAGATCGTGCCCATACGAAAGAGTTTTCGTGTGCAGGGTATTTTTCTCCGTTTTCAAAGGAGTCTTGCCTCATGATTTGTTCATGAAAAAGTTTCTTCTATTCGAAGGAGTTTTGTTCATACGAAGTTATTTTCGCGTTTGAACTTTCCATTCGAAGCTTTCTTCAATTTGATGATGCACGCTATGACATCATGGCGCACTTTTCTCCTCCCGATGGGACGTGACGGAGTGAGAGCAGAGAGCCTGGCCCACATAGTCAGCTTTTTGACCGGGAAACGAGACGTCGTTCCCAGTTTTTACGCAAACCGTGCAGTAAATGCGCACGATCTTCTGTTAAGATCGTGGCAGGAAACAGCGCTCACCGCCTCCTCGTTTCGTCTTCACACGTGGTGGCGGCGATGGGCACCACGTGGAGCATCGAGAGGCCAGTATCGATTCGTTCCGTGTATAAGTATGGGTCTTTGCGGTGCGGTGAAACTTTCCCAGCCTTCGTCTTCCAATCCATCTTCTTCCTCGCACTCATCTTCTTTTTTCCTCCAAGCTCGTGCTCAGCAGCGATGGCGGGAGGCAAAAGACGCGGCGCTGCCATTTCCGCATCCGGGGAAGCTTCTGTGCAACCTGCGCCGCGTTCGGGCGACTGGCGTTCGCCCAACACCACCGCGAAGAGCATCAAGGAGATGCAGCGGGAGGGGCTGCTGCCGGCGGAGTCCGAGAAGCGGGTGCGCCTCAGAAAGAAGGAAGAGGTACCCAACCCGCAAGCGAACGAGCGCGTGGTCTTCGCGGACCACGTGTCTCGCGGTCTTTCCTTTCCCCTCCGTCCGTTTCTCGTCGGGTTGTTGTATGTCTATGGCATACAGCTTCACGATCTTCCTCCGAACGCGGTGCAGCACATATCGTGCTTCATCGTGTTCTGTGAATGCTTCCTTGGCATTCGCCCACACTGGACGCTTTGGAAGGCCCTTTTCAAAGTTCGGATCTTCCGCGAGAAATCGCGGGTGGACTCCGAGCCCGGCGAGCCGCTACACACGGGTGGCTTTGGGATCCAAGCGAGATCGGAGACCAGCTACTTCAGTATGTACTTCATCGACTCCGCGCAGGGCTGGAGGAAAAAGTGGTTCTACGTCATCGACAACAGCTCGGGTGGGATCGTAGAATTCCACCCGTTCGCTGTTTTGAAGAGATGGAAGTCCTGGGCGCACAAGTTGTCGGCTGAAGAAACCCAGATCGTCGCGCCACTACTCGCAAGAGTGACAGCCCTCCGTGATCAATCTGCTGGAGTTGTACTCAACGGGCTGCACCTGGCGAGTATCTTTCTGAAGCGCAGGATCCAACCTCTGCAGCACAGACCTTCCACGATGTGGGAGTACCAAGGCTCTGAGGATCCTAGCCGAGTGAGTCGCGAGGAGCTCTCGAACGTCGAGTTCGAGAAGAAGATCGCGGCTATCACTAGCCTGAAGGTGGGAGAGAAATTCCCCGACTGCACAGTCGCAGCCTTCGACGCGTCGAGTCCTCCGCCAGCTGCGGTGAGTTTATTCTTCTTCTCTTCTTTTATTTTCTTGCTTGCTCTGAGTTTCAGTCGATTGAATTTTCCCTGTCTTTTTTCTGTCTTCCATAGAGTTTATCCGTGGCCACCTGCTACCCTCCTGTATCTGGGGCGGAGGCCTCAGAGTTACTGGCGAGTAACCTGGATGGCCCAGCCGACACCAGTGTTGCCGACGCTTCTTCGAGCTCCGACCAGGATTCTTCGGATGACGCATGGGACTCGGGTGGCGAACATCATAAACGCCGTCGGGTGGAAGGTGATGAGGCCACCTCTAAGGACAACTCCTTGGAAGAATCGCCCGGGAAGGAGCCCATCAACGCTACTCCTCTGCGTACGCGCGCCCCTTCCCCCTCATTCCCAGTTATCCAGACCGCCTGGAATGCGGATATGCTGGATGAGGAGGATGACGAAGATGAGTAAGTTTCTTTCTCCTCGTTCTTAGTCGAACGCTTTCTTTTGTATCTATGTTGACGCTTTGTCTTTTGTTGCAGCCTGCAAACCATTAGTCCTCGCAGGTACGCCTCTTCCCTTCCTCCTGAAAGGAAGAGTAAAGCAGGAGCTGCAGATGAGATTTCTACTGCTGGCACTGTCCAGAATTCGCCCAGCGTAGCCCCCAAAGTGGCAACTACGGAACATGGAGTTCCTAGTTCTGCTGTTGGAGCTTCAGCTTCAAAAGAGGCGACGGGTAGCTCAGCAGATCCCCTTTCCCGTGCCAAGGGACAGGTAAATTCTGTTACTTGCCTTTAGTTTGTTATCGGGTGCACGACAGTGCTCCCGATGGGAGTAGCCCCCGAGGCTGTAGTTGAACGCATGTGATCGGCTACAGGCTCAAAGTATGTCTTTTCCTTCTTCTTGGTTTTATCGGGTGCACGACAGTGCTCCCGATAGGAGTAGCCCCCGAGGCTATACTCGAATGTTTACAATCGAGTATAGGCTCAAATTTTACTTTTCTGACTTCCACTTTCATGTTACTTGCAGTCACTTATTGACTCCCTTGCGGCGATTGGGCGCCGTGTTGTTCTCGCTGAATCCGACTGCGCGTTCCTTCGAGCAGACCGCAGTCGACTCACTTCTGAGAACGAGCTTCTTCGAGGTAAGCTCAGCCCTTTTCTTCTGTTTGTATTTTTTCCATCCGTTCTTCGATTCTGATAAAAGTTGTCGTGCAGCTCAACTTGAGTTTTCGAAGACCGAGAAAGATAATGCTTCTACTCGGGTAACAGCTCTAGAGGCTGAGTTGGCGGCCGTTCGCCAGGATCTGGAATCTTCCCGCATGTCTTCGGCTGATCTTGAAGGGAAGCTTGCTTCTACCCAAGAGGCTTTGAAGAAGTTGGAGAAAGCCAGCACCAAGGCGGATGCCGATATTGTCGGCTTTATTCGTCCCCTTGCCGGTCGCTTTGCGGGTAAGTTACCTTTGGCTTATAATTTGTCTTCTGCTGTCTTGAGTTTTTTACCGTTCTTTTCTTTGTAGGTCTTCTGGGTGTTCCTCTGGAAGTTCCCGGGGTCCAGCGGGTGGACGCGCTGACGGACTCCCTCGCCCAGGTCAGGAGGCATGCCGAAGGAGTTTGTTCCTTGATCGGCAATGCCACTCAAGTGTTGACGCAGCTGCATGGTCGCCTTCTTGTCAATGCTTCATCTCCACCCGTGCTAGGTGACCTGTTGAAGATCTTCTCGGAGAGCAATCTCCTTGATGCCTACGCGGTCGCTCAGTCGGAATCTGGGGCGAAGACGGCCATCCAGTTTGCGCTAGCGCATGGAGTTAGCGGCTTGGAGGAGGCCTACTCGGATCTCCCAGTCGATCCTTCCACGGGCAAAAAGGTAGGGCTTCGTCGTTTTGGCGAGCCAGCCGTCGTCCTTGCTCGGAAGTTATCTGAGTTGTTTGCTCGACTTAAAGGAGGGACGACTGCCGTGAGTGGGAGTACCACTTTAGCTTCTTAGTTTAGTTCGTTTGTACCTTGCAACTTCGATTGTAATGAACCCTGGGATGTGCTCCCGTTTCTTCAATATTTTAATCGAGATGCTTTTGCTGAAATGTTTCCCGCGATTGTTCGTGTGCTCCCGATGGGAGTAGCCCCCGAGCACCTATCGAATAGGTGGTGAATATATCTCGAGTAGGGCACCTTATTCCTTTAATCTTATTTGTACTTTTCAGGTATCCGAGGTGGCCGCAGAACCTTCAGGTGGACCTGTTGCCCCGACTGATCCGCTTGTCGCCGCCGTGGGTACTTTGGCGGGTCTTCGTGATCGTGTAGCTGATGGTGAGCGCAGGCTGAAAGCGTTGCGCGGGGTAGCTGATGTGGCGAAGTCCAAGCAAAAACTGGCGACTGAACGCGAACAATTTCTGATGGACGAGTTGGCTTCCGTCGCTAGGGACTTGCTGTGTAAGTAATACAGCCCCCGAGTCTTCTTTGTCTTGTTTGCTTGCCTAATTGTGCATATTTGCTCTTCAGTTGTTAAACCGGATGATAGGGAGGAAAAACAGTGGGTAGAAAACCACATTCTTCAAGAAGCTGGCAGCTCAAGGCCTCATGCTAGTAACTTTTGGTCTGATCGCAGTCGAGGCTTTGTGCTGGCTACTTTCAAGTTCCGTATCACCCAGGTAAAAGTTCTCGTGAGTTCTTTTCACGAGGTCTTGGTCGCGATGAACGCCGCGTTCTATCCGCTGGAAAGGGGTCCTGAAGATTGGAGCCATCTCCTTAAGCTGTTCGGGCAAGAGGGAGAGATTCGCGAGTGCGTGCGCAATCAAATGACTTGTGGCGCGGTGGTGGCTCTCTCCTTTGTCCGAATATGGCATCCTGAGATAAATTTTAACTCCGTAGCTAGGCTTCCAGATGGTCCAATTGATGATATTTCACCGCACTACGATGATGTTCGTCCTGCGGCGGAGAAAATCATTCGACTAACTTCTTAGGAAGTAGATATAGTGTTGGCGACTGAGAATGCTTATCGCCATGATTGATTGTTGGATGCGTGCATCCTGTGATACTGTATAGTTTGTAAAAACTGTTGTAAGGTGTATGACCTTGTATGTATAAGTTTTCCTATGATGTCTAGTTGTAGGCGTAAGCCCCATGTGTTTATGGGATGTGTACCTGTAACTATTTAGCATACAAGAATGAATAATCTTCGAATAAATATGGTTGAGAAACCATGTATTTATTGCGATGACTGAGAAGTCATGTATTCGAGCTACAAGAGTGGCTATTATAGCCTTATTTGCTGTGAGAACAAGTAAATCTAGGGATAAAATTTTCGGAGGTGTGCGATATTCCAAGGATTGGAATAGATTACTCCAGTCGATGGGTTCTTCAGCCTGTAGGCTCCGCCTGGGATAACTTCGTGTATGACGAAAGGTCCTTCCCATGGCGGCTCGAGCTTGTGTCCTTCCTTTTGCTTGAGCCGCAACACTAGATCTCCTACCGCGAATGCTCTGTGGCGTATGCGGCGACTATGATAGTTTCGCAGTGATTGTTGATATACTGCAGATCTTGCGAGCGCTATATCGCGCATCTCATCGAGTGCATCCATATCTTCCGCGAGTGCCCTGTTGGAGGTTTCTTCGCTGTAAGCCACAACTCGTGGGGCGCTGAACCTAACATCCTCGGGAAGGACCGCTTCTGCCCCGTATACCATGAAAAATGGCGTGTAGTTTGTGGATCGGTTCGGAGTTGTGCGGAGGCTCCATAGTATAGAGGGTAGCTCTTCGGCCCAATGTCCTGCTGCTGGGTGTAGACGATCGAGTAGACGTTTCTTGATGCCATCTGAAATTAAGCCGTTGGATCTTTCGACTTGTCCGTTCGTTTGCGGGTGGGCAACTGAAGCAAACTTGAAGTTGATGCCCTTTTCCTCGCAGAACTGTTGTGTTTCCTTTGCCCTGAAGTTTGTACCATTGTCTATAATGATATCGTGTGGTACCCCAAATCTGCATACGATGGAATCGAGGAATTTGACGGCGCACTGGGCTCTAGCCGAAGTTACTGGCGTGGCCTCGATCCATTTGGTAAATTTGTTAACTGCGACCAACAAGTGTGTATATCCACCCAGCGTGGACTTGCGTAGTGGTCCTACCATGTCTAGCCCCCACTGTGCAAAGGGCCAGGCGATGGGTATCATGTGCAATTCCGTAGCAGGCGCATGTGGTCTTGGTGCGAATCGCTGGCAAGCGTTGCATCTTTCGACTAACTCCTTTGCATCGGTGGCTGCCGTGAGCCAGTAGAATCCTGCTTTGCTTGTATAATTCTCCGTTGATTACCCTAAATGATTTAATGCGTCTGATTATCTGTCGGGCCTCGCGAGGATCCGTCGGGAGCTGTCTGGTGGACAGGTAGTCGAGGTATTTCTGCGTCCAGACTGGCTCGACCAGAAAAACCTGTCGTGAAATGTTATGAATAAGCTCGATGATGGCGACTTGCGGCTGACCTCTGTTTTCGGTGTTGTGGGTGTTCCTGCAGCTTTTTTGAGTTTGACTGAGCGTTTGGTCATCCGCTCGAAATATATTCCTGGTGGTATGGGTGTGTTTGTGGAACCCATGTTTGCCAGTTTATCTGCTTCTTCGTTGCTGGACCTCGCAATGTGCTTCAGCTCGCATCCCTTGAAGTTTCCTTCGAGTAGGTTGTACATGTCGCGATATGCGACCATGTTTTCAGCAACTGCATCGCATTCTTTCATTGTCTGCTGCACGATGAGATCGGAGTCGCCGTAGATCATTAATCGGGTGGCTCCACAGGCAACTGCCATCTTCATCCCATGCAACAGAGCTTCATATTCTGTGTCGTTGTTTGATGCCGGATCATCGGGTGGAAAATCCAATCGTAGGACGTATTGCACCTTGTCTCCCCTAGGCGATATGAGTACGATTCCAGCTCCTGCTCCTTCGTTTCTTTTGGACCCGTCAAAGTACATTATCCAGTTGCTCGTGTATTCAGGCGGTCCGGGTGTTTGTAGCTCTGTCCACTCATTTAGGAATTCCACGAGTACCTGGGATTTGACTGCATTGAGCCCTGCATAAGTGATGTCCCAAGCGCCCAGCTCGATGCTCCATTTGGCTATTCTTCCGGATGCCATAGGATTGTTCATGATTGTCCCGAGTGACGCATCATTAACCACTGTGATGGCGTGTTCCTGGAAGTAATGCTTAAGCTTTCGGGCTGTAAGAACAACTCCATATGCGAGCTTCTGGTAATGAGGATATCGTTGCTTGCATGGCGAGAGCACTTCACTTATGTAATAGATCGGTCGTTGGACTCCGTACGCCTTGCCCTCCTCAGGTCGTTCGACTACGATTGCTGTGCTGATGACCTGGTTTGTGGCGGCTAGGTACAAGTAGAGTGGCTTCCTTTCTTGCGGTGTTGCAAGGACGCGCCTGCTTTGCAACGATCGATTCAAGTCCGCGAACTCTTGTTTAGCTTCTGGTGTCCACTCGAATTTGTCCGTCTTCTTCAACAGCTTGTAGAAGGGTAACGCTTGTTCTCCCAATCGGGCGATGAACCGGCTCAGAGCGGCTAGTCGCCCTGCGAGCTGCTGGACTCCGCGTAGATTGGTTGGCTCCTTCATAGTCAAGATTGCTTGTATTTTTTTTGGGTTGGCTTCGATGCCTCTGGCGGATACCAGGTACCCGAGAAGTTTTCCTGCTGGAACGCCAAAGACACATTTTGTCGGATTGAGCTTGATCCTGTATGCGTTGAGGGCGTCGAATGTTTCTCTAATGTCCTCGAGGAGTGTGTCCTCAACTCGAGTCTTGATGACAATGTCGTCAACGTACACTTGTACGTTCTTGCCAATGAGCTTGGCGAGGCATTTTTGCATGCAGCGCTGGTATGTTGCGCCTGCGTTCTTGAGCCCAAAGGGCATTGTCGTGTAGCAATATACACCGTGTGGTGTGATGAATGTTGTCTTTTATTCGTCCTCTCGTTTCATCCGGATCTAATTGTAGCCCGAATAGGCGTCCAGGAAGGAGAGGCGTTGACAGCCTGCCGTAGAGTCCACGATCTGGTCGATTCGCGGGAGGGGGAAATTATCCTTGGGGCAGTGCTTGTTTAACGACGTGTAGTCGATGCATACCCGAAGGATGTCCGTGTTCTTCTTGGGGACCAGCACTGGATTTGCTAACCAGGTGGATGTCTTGATCTCCCTGATGAAATTTGCTGCTAGCAATCTGTTTACTTCTTCTCCGAGCGCCTTCTGCTTGGGTTCTGAAAATCGTCGAGTAGTCTGTTTGATGGGTTTGGCATCTGGAAAGACTTCGAGTGAGTGCTCGGCAAACTCCCTAGGTATTCCTGGCATATCTGAGGGCTGCCAGGCGAAAATTTCCCAGTACTCACGGAGGAGTTCGACGAGCGCGCTTTCCTATGCTTGCGAGAGGGTGGTTGAGACCATCGCTATCTTCGCAGAATCTGTCGGGTGCACTTGATGCTTTCGGGTGTCACTGTTGGCGCTGAACTCTAGCTCAGGCGTGTTTTTCTTCGTGAGGGGCATCACGGAGTGATCCGTGGTTTTTGCCAGCTCTTGAAGTTCTTCTTGCATCCCGAAAGATTTTGCGATCTCATTGAATTCAATGTCGCACTTGTTGGATTTCTGAAAGTCTCCGTCGATGGTGATCACACCATATTCTCCAGGTAATTTGAGCTTCAGGTATGCGTAGTGTGGTACTGCCATGAATCTGGCGAACGCTGTTCGACCAAGAATGGCGTGGTACTGTGAAGGCCAGTCGACGACTTCGAAGTCGAGGAATTCTCTTCTGTAGTTACTTTTAGTGCCCAGCACAAATTCTAAGTTGATTGTTCCGAGTGGACGGATTGTCTTTCCCGGAACTATCCCGTGGAAGGATGTTTCTGATTCCGCAAGGCCGTCCAGGTTCCTGTTCATCCGACGAAGTGTATCCGCGTAAATAATATTGATGCCACTGCCACCATCCATGAATACGCGGGCCAAGTCGTAGTTGCCAATCTGTGCTTGGATGACGAGGGCGGCGTGTCCTGGTCGATGGACTCATGGTGGGTGGTATTTCATCGAGAATGTGATCGGTTGATCCGCCATCTTCAAGTACTCGGGCTTTGTTGGCGGAGTCTGCACAGCCATGCACAACTGCCTTGTGTTAGTCTTTTGAGCTCTGCGGGATGGACATACCTTCTGGATCATTGCGAGTTGCCCTGCCGGATTCGGGTATGCATTGGCCCCGGAGTTTTGTGCAGGTGGTGCTGGCAGTGCAGCCAATGCCATGTTTGGATTTGCTGGTGGAGGTAGGGGTTGTGGCGGCTGGAATCCTTGGTGGCCTCCTCCTGGAAGCGGTGGGTAATTTTGAGTGGCTGCGGATCTTTTCCTTGCGAGGGCTTCCGAGATGTCAATAAACTTTCGGCAATCCTTAAGGAGGTGTGTTGCCTTAGTTTTTCCCGTACGCTTATCTGTAAATAGATGTAGCGAGCAGTATGCATCGAGGTCTTCCTCGGGAGATTTTTCTTCAGCCTTTGGTCTCCACTCGCGATTCCCACGGCGAACGGAGTCGCGGCTTCGCGTGAATTCCGCTGCTACCAGCTCCTCTCGATCCTCGTGATCGTAATATTTCCTCCTTTTCCTTTGGCCATGACGGTCTTCATCGTGTGCAGGTGATGATGCTCTGTCGTTGCGGACTGTGTCTTCTCCGTTAGCCCATTTTTCGGCTATGATCATTAGCTCTCCAATAGTTTTGGGTGCAGCTCTGCCTAGTTCCTCTCTGAAAGCAGTTCTCCGGGCGCCTTTCGCAAAGGCTTCAATCGCCACTTCTTCCGAGATGGTTCCCGCAGTGTTCCTGAGCGTGGTCCACCGCTGGATATATTCGCGGGTAGACTCACCGCTTTTCTGCTTGCATGCTCGCAGTTCTTCAATGGTGGACGGCCTCTTGTAGGTCGACTGGAAATTTTTGCAAAAGTCGCGGTGCAAGTCATCCCACGATGCGTAACAAGATCTTGGTCTTCTTTCCAGCCAGCTGCGGGCCGCGCCAACGAGATGCAAATTGAGATATTGCATAGCTGTGTTCTTGTACCCACGTTGGCATTTTACTGCCGTGAGGTAATCGCTTAGCCATTGAGAGGGCTCGAGTGAGCCGTCGTACTTTGTCACTTCCGTGCTGAGCTTGAATCTTCTGGGTAGAGGCGCTTCGCGGATGCTGCGGGCAAAGCAGAGCGCACTGCAGTTTTCGTCATCCGAGGAGCTAGACGAAGAGCGCCCGCGATATCGCGAAGCCCTTGCCTTATCTACCTTATTTTGCGCGATGTCAGATCGCGCGTCATGTCCTGGCCGGTCGCGGTCGGCGTCCTTCCTTGGCTCCTTGCTTCGTTTTCGCGTGCGGCTGCTATGATGTCGCGAGCTTTTGTATCTCGGGATGCCTTCGCTGCTGCTTCGACTGTCGTCACGGCGCCGGGCTTCTTTTCCTCGCCCACGACGTGGCGACCTGTCCCTTCTTGGCGAAGAGCTCCTATGTTTGCGGGACGCCTCTTTCTCCTTCTCTTTATCTTTCTCTTGTTCCTTTTCCAGCTGCTCTGCGGCTTTCTTGCGGTCGTAGGCGGCGAGCCTTGCGGCTGCCAGTCCTAGCCCCTTGCGGACTTGTTTATACTGCTCCGCCCGAGGGTCACTTTCCGTCGGTTGATTCATCTGCATGTAAGTTGCTGCGGCTAGAACCGCGGCAGCGGAAGTTTGCGGGTAGACGTTGCCGTCGTCATCGACTCGCATGAGAGAAGGAGTGATCGATCTGCTGGTCCCGGCTAGGGATTCGTTGTTCCTGGATGTAGATGCGTGCCCCTTCCTCGTGGGTCGGGTTCCGACCGAGGGTGTTATGGACCGCCCGGCTCGTCTTTGACTCGACTCATCCGCCGCTCTTCTTCGGCGAGCCAGATCTATCCGAGCGTCTTTGATGGTCGTGGCTGCTCTCACTAGGTGATAGTGGTAGGCAACCATGTCTTCATGTGATGCTCCGGCTACGGGTGGCTTGCTCGTTCGCATAGCCTCCTTGGCTCGGTTCCAAGATTCTCGTGAGACGCCGATTATGTTGCGCTCTGCCGTGCTATGTTCCGTTTCCGGGGTTTGTTCCGATCCTGCCATGCAGACTTGAACCAGTCGAGGCTCGTGTGTCCTAGGCGTAGATCGAAAGTTCCTTTGAACTTTTGAAGGTTCCTCTGTCGACAGGGTATGGTAGTTGTTGGCGTTGAAGCGGAAGGATTCGCGACTTTTCTCCAGATGACGGCGCTAGTCGACGGCTTCGAATTCAGATTCTGATTCTTCTGAAAAGTGGAGGATTCCGTCTCTGTTGGTCACGAACTTTAGGCTCCCGAACGTCAAGGTGACGCTTTTCTCCAGATCCTCGAATACCGGGCGTGATTCCGGCGAGTGAGGTGTGACCACGACAGATCCGAACCGTATAGGATTGTTCGGAGCCGTAGTCGATGGTTTCCAACGGGAGTTGGTTGTCGATGAAGCCGAAGATGCCGGTGATCCAGCGCCCGCTGTTCCCACAGACAACGCCAATTGTCGAATCTCTGACTCTACAAATCCCTTAGGTGAACCTATCGGGTTTCGAATGGGAGAACCCATGAGCGCTGGTGGAATCGTCGGCTAGACAGGGGGCGAGATTTACCCAGGTTCGGGGCCCTCGTAGAGGTAAAACCCTTACTCCTTCCTCTGTCGATCTGTATTAATGAGTAGATCGGTTACAATGGTGGCTGCTCGAATCGAGAGTATGATCTCGAGTTCAAGGCTTTGGTATTGCGGTGTTGCTTGGTCCTCTTCCGGTGGCTCTCCTGGCCTTATATAGGTGGCCAGGTCTCAAACCCTACCCGGAGAGGACTCGAACTCTAACTTTAGGTCGGTTACATATTTCCAAACTTAACCCGCAAGTTATTGCGGGTGGGCTTCACGTGGGCCTTCAGGAATACTCCAAGGGCTCCTCTTCTTGGGCCTTAACCTTGGGCCTGAGATGGCGTGTCCTTACCCGCAGGGTCCAGGATCCATGTCTTCGTCAATAGGGAACCTTACTAGCTTATTTAAGCTATTCTTAGCTCAAAACAATCTCGTCGGTCCAATCCCGTAGGCCATTGCAGGCATTAAGCTAGCATCATTGGCTTAATTGGAGAACCTAGGAGTTTGAAGTGTTAACTTCTGTATTGTATGTGGTATGGTATAAACCGTATGTACATAGGTTGTTTAAACCCGCCTTGGTCATCAAGGCAAATCTTGTGTAATCTTATCTGTAATTTCCTTCTGGTAGTTTTTGGTTAACCGGCTATATTAACACGCAACGAACCCGAGGTCAAGGGTATCGTTCTCCGCTAGAGTTGATATGCTCACTAGTGGACAATGGGCTAAAAGTGTTTACCTTTAGTGCCAGTTCCCTTACGAACCGGTACTAAAGGTAGCATTAGTACCGGTTTCATAGCCCAGGGCGCCGAAAACCTTTAGCACTGGTTCGTTTGGGGTCTTTAGTACTGGTTCGTGATACCAACCGGTACTAAAGGTTTTCGCGCCAAATTTTCTGCGGATGTGGGCCGACGCTGCACCTTTAGTACCGGTTTGTATCACGAATCGGTGTTACAATCATAGGCGCACAATCGATCTACCGAGGACCAAGCAATCATAGCATGATGACGACACCGAGATTTGGTAACACAGTACAGCGAACTCGCCTACATCTGCATAGCATGACTATGGGTGCACCTCCCAATTGATACCGCTGCACCAGTCGCCTTGGTCGTCAGCACAAGCCGTCGGCTTCCCTTACGCTCCTGGTGCTATCAAGTCATCATAGCTTAGATGTGTGGTGTCCCCTTCATTATATGAGAGGCCCAGGCTACAAGAGTTCGACTCTAACATTACTCGTAACCTATCCAGACCAATTATAACTCCAAGTCCAAATGTAACCTAACAAGTACACTATATTCGACACAAATATAACAAACTCTACCTTGGCGAATATTCTCCGCCACATTGAATTCGTCATTGCATCAAACCTCCATCCGGGCTTGGGTTATCTTCCATGAGCTCCCTGCTACTCCCAGACTCCACGTGACACGACCTGTAACTTTAGTGTCTCTTCTTCCCGTTCAACGCCATCACATACCGACCACTAGTCTACATGAAAGCACTTTCAAGTTGAAAGAATTTCACCGTTGCTCTTTAGTCACTTTGAATCAAATTCACAGTTGTATCATCTTTTTCTGGATAGTCTTCTACATGTCCCGCAACTATAGCACTCCGCCTCCTTCTGCATCTTGTTAACCCGCACTTTGCCATGTGCACTGAATATTAGAGAATATACAGACATGTACTCTCTAAGATTGCGACATTATAGATTTTCCAACACTTTTTCAGATTCCCCATGGCTGACCCATGTCTATAACCTGACGTCAATCTTCATAGACCTAGTCACCAACTTGAATCTGGTACTCGCCAACACTGCTTCAGAAACTCCTGCACACATGTCAAACATCATGTCCGACCGTCCTTGCCATGGTCTGTCGCCGTGTCCTGTGCTTACCGCACGCCTCGCCGCCTTTACCGCGTCGAGCATCCCCAATCTTGGCCAAGATCTACCGGGTCGCTAACCCACACCATCTCAGGCCCCCACTGCAGATACCACCAGTCATACCTGACCGGTGCCGAGTTCCACGTATCTCTCGAACTCTGACGTCCAGTCCGACCAACGTGCTTCTCGCATTCCCGCTAACTAGACTTCAACTCTCTGCATGCTTACATCGTAGCCCATCCATCAGCCGAGTGGAATCGTTAGACTCGAGCTCCACCTTCAACATGACTCCATGGCACAAGATCAGTCCATCCGGCGCCCCGTCGACCTCAATATCGCACGTGTGCGCCATCTTGAATCAACCCCGCGCCATCGCATGTCGAAGCGCGCATACACAAGCGCCGCGTGTCGCCACGCCATAGAATTCGGACACCATCGGCCGTCACGTTCCTAAGTCATCGTCGCCGATCCTCATCGTATTCTATCCGTTGTAGCACGCAGCACAAATCATTGTGTTCTCGTTGTGTTCTGTCTTCCTGTTCTTGCTCAGTTCTTGCAATCGTGAGTGACATAGTGAGAAGAGAGAGTTGCTACTACAATGAAATGGGCTACTAGAAGCGAGCATTTCGCATACAACACTTGCAATAGTGAGCGACCGAGTGAGAAGAGAGCTACGTACCAGGGGCCACTTACTGGCAGTGGGCGTCGCATTTCGCATGCGACACTATTGCTAACTGGCCGGGGTTTTCCCTACTAGTGAGGCCGGAGTTTTAACCTCCATTTTGAAAAGAAAAATAATTATTGACCTCTAATACTTGAGAGGGAGTGTTAGAGTACGTGCTGATTATTCTAGCCGCTTAATAAGTTCCGACTTTAATTATGTTGGCTAGCTAGTGAATAAAAAGTTGACAGACCAAGTCTAAAATATGTGCTAGAAACACACACACAAAAATGTCTAGCTAGCTTGTCCGCACAATTCATTCCTCAAGCACGTGCACGTTTTGTCCGCGTGGACATAGCGAAGACAGGTCGCAGGTCTAATTCCGCGTGGACATAGCGAAGACTAAAAAGCATCGAGTAGAAAGCAGCAGCAGAAGTGGAACGGTAGCTAACAGCCTTGAAAGGTGGTCTTCGTGGACTTGACGCGGCACGGTAAAGTGTTTTTAAACCCCTGGGACCTCAGCCAGCTGAGCATCTTACACACCCGGCTAAACCAGGCAAGAAAATGATTCCGTATTGCGCGATCCTGAAGAGCAAAGGTGCCCCCTACTCTGTCCTCCTGATCCTGATTAGCATCCATCTTGGCTTTTGTCTTGCCGCCGGTTGTGTCCTGTCTAGATTGATTTGTTACCAATCGTTTCACATATGTGATGTGATAACTGGAGTTGCTATCAGCAAACTTGTTCACATGGATTTATAGTTTCTGTTCTCCATTATATAGTGTAAAGTTATTATTGTTCATCAGACGACCAAGGTCACTTGGCTGAGCTCCAATGTTTGTTCTTCTTACTTTGCAGGTAACGGGGGCCTTATGTCTGCTAATCAACTGGCCAGATGCACTATGCTTATGCTTATGCTTTTGTCCTTACTCTTAATTTCTTGTGGCGTTGGCAACATCCATTGCTCGGCAGTCCACCCTGAGCACAGCACGGACATGCTCTGGTTGCTCGATTTCAAGGCCGTCACCAACGATCCAATGAAAGCCTTAAGCTCCTGGAACAGCAGCACCCCCCACTGTCAGTGGACGGGCGTCGAATGCAGCCTGAGGCACATAGGGCGCGTCACGGCCCTCGACCTCGCCGGCCAAAACTTGCATGGACAGATTGCTCCCTCTCTTGGAAATCTCACCTTCCTTAGAGATCTCGACCTCTCCGACAATGGCTTCTTTGGTCAGATACCCCCTCTTAATCGCCTCCATGGGTTGTACTTCCTTGATCTAAACTATAACAAGTTGCAGTGGTTCACTCATCATCCACTTATAAACTGCACTTACTTAGTACACTTGGACCTTTCGTTCAACTCTATAACTAGTCAACTTCCCCCCGATATTGATTCCCTCTCGAGCCTTAAATATTTGGACCTTGGTACAAATAATTTCACCGGCATCATCCCACCAAGTCTGCTCAACATGACAAATCTAAGAAGAATCGATCTATCAAGTAATCAGCTCCAAGGGAGCATTCCTGACGAGCTTGGGAAATTACCAAATTTGTCATGGTTGCTTCTAGATGGGAATAGGTTATCAGGTAGAATCCCAACAACAATTCTAAACCATTTGGTTCTTGTAACACTGGACTTGAATACGAAATTTCTACAAATGAAACTGCCATCTAACATTGGCGATACTCTTCCTAATCTTGTGTGGCTTTTTTTACACAACAATATGTTCCATGGTCAAATCCCAGCCTCTCTAGGTAATGCTCCGTACCTCCAGTATATAGATCTCTCGTCTAATAGCTTCACCGGTCAAGTTCCTAGTTCCTTAGGGAAGCTTTCTTACCTCAGTTATTTAAATCTCGAAACAAACAAGCTTGAAGCAAATGACAGTGAAAGCTGGGAATTCTTGGACGCGTTGAGCAATTGTAGTAGTCTGCAAGTGCTCTCACTTTCTAACAATCAGTTGCAAGGAACCATACCAAATTCGGTCGGGAAGTTGTCGCCCGGCCTTCAAAATCTTTTATTAGATACAAATAACTTACATGGGAGCGTCCCAGCGAGTATAGGGAATCTTACTGGCTTAACTAAGCTATCATTAGCTCAAAACAACCTCGTCGGTCCGATCCCTTAGTCCATTGCCGGCATTAAGCTATCATCATTGACTTATTTGGAGCATGGGATGGAAATTTCAAGAACCTAGGAGTTTCAAGTCTTTTAGAGAATAGCTTTGCCATGCCCATATCCATTGCTGGCATTACTCAGTCAATAAAGCTTTTGTTGTATGGAAATAAATTTGAAGGCAACCAGCTTCTGTAACTTTACGTTTCTCTCGGTGTTTAATCTTAGTCAAAACAATCTAAATGAGATATTCAGTGTCGTTATACTGAGGCAGGCCCAGGGAGACATTGAGTTCCGTTACCGTGTCGTCTTGGGAGACACGGCGAGTACACCACCTTCTCGTGTGGATGTATACAGTACACGGCATCATCCATGGTGGCACGCACGCAATATAACGTCAGATTTTATCGACGTCTAGTCAAATTATTGGCAAAGCTTAATTGGTCTTCTCCTGCTGGGCGCGCGTTCGTGAGCTTGGCCGCGAAGCCGTGCATGCTCCCCCGTGGGATACTGGGGTGAGGTTCGCAGGCAGAGGTGGTTGTATTCCGCAGGACAGAGATGAAAATGACTCTCTAATTCTTAGTCAACTAAGTATTAATTAAATCTCAGTCAGTTGCAAACCATGTGCAGCTCTGAGCCCAGCACAAATCGGGATAGAATTATATTCTCAATCGACTTAGAATTAGCAAAACAGATGAAGAAAAGGTTAAAGATAAGGCCGCCATGCGGAATTTTCGCAGGCTGGGCTCCATTGACGTAATTGCTTCCCATGTTAAAAGTCCACTCTTGTAGCGATTGGAATGAGGTACTTCCGTGATTGACCTGTGTTTTCAGGATGATGGACGTGTGTTGATAAGAAAACAGTGATTGTGTCAGAGATCCTATGGTGTATGTTGGTCCCACCTTAAGGAGGTGACGTTACGAACATTTGGACGGTCAGGATGATTATGATGATTAGTGTTGAAGTGGGGATGTACCGAACTCTCATTTAATAGTAAAGATAAAGAGATTGGAGGCGAGAGACTCCTCTTGGAGAAATCCTCTTCCTCCCCGGCAACGGTTCCAGAAAATATGCTTGATGCGCGTAGATTATACGCTCGTTGGGAGACCCCAAGAGGAAGGTACAAAGAGCATAACAGCAAGTTTTCCAGAAGTGACATGTCGACGTTCAAGTTCACGGCCTGGACTCCTGATCCGGCGTGCATTCCGCCAGCTAACACCGTGGCCGTGACGGAGCCTGATGATGGATTGCGTCTTCGGCCTCCGCTTCGGGGTAAGCGCTTCCGCAATCGCCACCATACACATCCCAACGACCTCGTTATGAATGTTTTGCAGAAGGGGGTCGAAGCGGACCTCCGGAATAGGCTAACCTTAGCGGCTTCCAGCCAGCTTGTTTCGCTTTCTCTGTTGCTGCAGGATTTCCATCTGACCGAGGGCGACGACTCCAGAGTTCTCATTGACGGCTCCCCCTTTTCCACCAAAGTGGCGTACGCCGCCATGACTGCATCCACTCCGAACACCACCACGGAACAGGTGTGGAAATCCAGAGTACCGGCTAAGGTTAAAATATTCGGCTGGCTCCTTTGTCTTGACCGCCTAAACACAAGAGCAAACCTTCGGCACAAACGGATACTTGACTACTCTCACTGCCCGCGGTGTGCGGCCCCTGTAGAAGACAGGAATCACCTCTTCTTTGACTGTCCCAAGGCAGTCATCATCTGGCGAATGATTGGATTTCAATCCGCCCCTACCACGGTTACAGGTATCTGGGACCTTCACCCCCCAGCCAACCTTCCTTCTATCATTTGGCCTGAGGTCGCCTTGATCATCCTATGGAAAATATGGGATGCAAGGAACGCCATGGTCTTCCGCTGCGTCGACCAAATACCCTCACTTACGGTCTGTAATATTATCCAGGATCTCACTTTGTGGTCACACCGTTTCAAAAAAATGGAACAAAGAGTAGCCGTCGATCTGTGGCGTGCACATCTCTCTCTATGTTTTTTTTTTGATAAAGGGCTTTTATTACTTAAAATGTTTAAGCATTACACACGGCCTCTGCATTGTAAAATGCACACAGCCGAAATCCAAAATAGAAAATAAAAAACGACAAGTCTATCGAATCACGTAGATGTAGACAGTCGATGCTATGGAGCCTCTATCCGTAGATCACGCGGCCATCCATGTGGGATAAAAATATCCCTAGCCACCTGCTCCAGCCGTGCACACCCCTCCATAAAAAGGCCTCGAAACTCCCCCCGCTGTAATGTGGACCACGAACGGAGAATACCTGTGCACCTGAATAGAACCTGCATACGAGAGAAATTTTTATTGTTGAAAATCTTGTCATTTCTACAAAGCCAGAGCGACCAAATAACGGCAAGTGCTCCTACCCTAATAATAGTCTTGAATCGTTTATCTATCCCATTTAACCAGTTACCGAATATATTCGCGACTGATGTGGGTTGATAAATATTCGAAGCCATTTGGATAGCGGACCATATAGAACGCGCAAAAGTGCAATCAAAGAATAAGTGTTTAATCGTCTCATCATGAGAACAAGATACACACTTAGAACTCCCATGCCAATTACGTTTGACAAGATTATCCTTAGTCAGTATGACTCTCTTCCGAAGATACCACGCAAAGACCTTATTCTTTAGTGGTACCGTCAGACGCCATACATTTTTGAAAATATCGACTGGCATCTCTGTTTGGATCAAGGCCCTATACATGGAATCCACCGAGAACATTCCGTTCTTAGTGAGCTTCCAACGAAATTCATCGGTGCCTGTTGTTAGATTAACCGTAGTTAATCTATGAACCAGGTTCTGCCAAGAATCAAGTCTTGGACCGATTAGATCTCGTCTGAACGTAACATTAGAAGGTGATGTTTGCATGACCGTAGCCAGCGTATCATCCTTATGCCGCGCTATAGTGTATAAAGCTGGATACTGTTCTCGGAGGGTGGTATTACCTAACCACTTATCTTCGCAGAATCGTATTTGCGATTCATCCTTAATCTGAAATATCCCATAGCGAAAAAACGAATTTTTGTTCGCCATAAGTCCAGCCCAAAAGTGTGAATCACCAGGTTTCCACATAACCTGTGAGAGTGCTTTCGAACCTATGTATTTCCGTCTAAGGAGGGTTTGCCACACGCCATCTTCGGTTAATAATTTGAACAACCATTTGCCAAGTAGAGCAGAGTTCTTGACTTGTAAGTCATGAATACCTAGGCCCCTTTGATCTTTTGGTCGACAAACTACATCCCATCTGGCTAATCGATATTTCTTTTTCTCGCTGTCACCCTGCCAAAAGAATCTTGATCGAAAATAATCCAGTTTTTTCAAGACGCCTTTGGTTAGCTGGAAGAAAGATATCATATACAATACCATATTGGATAGTACTGAGTTAATGAGTACCAATCTTCCACCTAGTGACAACAATTTCACTTTCCAACTAGCAAGTCTTTGCTGCAGTCGTTCTTCAACGTGACACCATTCTGCATTAGTCAACCTCCTGTAATGTATTGGTATTCCCAAATACTTTATAGGAAATTGACTCACAACCGAATAACTCGGCGTACTGTGCAGCAGCTTCCTGGGCCTCGCCAAAGAAAAACAATTCACTCTTATGGAAATTGATTTTTAATCCGGATAATTGCTCGAACACTGAAAGGATAAGTTTCATATTCGACGCTTTCTCCAAATCATGTTCCATAAAAAGAATTGTATCATCCGCATATTGAAGAATAGATAATCCCCCATCGACTAGATGTGGGATTACTCCCTCAATTTGACCGCTTTCCTTAGCTCTGTCAATCATGATCGCTAACATGTCTGCCACAATATCTCTCTCTATGTAACTCCTAAACTTTCTATCTGGACTGCCCCCCCCCCCCCCCCCCCCGCGGTGACAGCATCAAAAAAAACAAGGAATCAATCACAATTGGAAACAAGAATCGTGGGCCAGTAAACCGTGGCGTGGACAAAGCTGTCGCAGGTCTAATTCTGGCTAAAAAGCATCGAGTAGAAAGCGGCAGCAGAAGTGGAACGGTAGCTAACAGCCTTGAAAGGTGGTCTTCGTGGACTTGACGCGGCACGGTAAAGTGTTTTTAAACCCCTGGGACCTCAGCCAGCTGAGCATCTCATACACCCGGCTAAACCAGGCAAGAAAACGAATCCGTATTGCGCGATCCTGAAGAGCAAAGGTGCCCCCTACTCTGTCCTCCTGATCCTGATTAGCATCCATCTTGGCTTTTGTCTTGCCGCCGGTTTTGTCCTGTCTAGATTGATTTGTTACCAATCGTTTCACATATGTGACGTGATAACTGGAGTGGCTATCATCAAACTTATTCACATGGATTTATAGTTTCGGTTCTCCATCTATCTATTATATACTAAAAGCAATATACGGAGATTTAATAGAGCCACCACGTTAAGCCACATCATCTTGAAAATTCCAGCCCTTCGATCTTATGGAACCTTATTAAAGAAGCAAACTGAACCGTTAGATTTATGTTACAATCTAAAAAAAAAAAGGACCCTCGGCATGTACGTACTATCAACTCCCGGTCACGTACGTCCAGTTAAAAAAACAAAAACTCTGGGTCCCGTACCCAATCGATCAATAATAAAAGAAAGAAAAGACCCAATTGAAAGGACGTTTTAGAAAGAACCTACCCTAGCTAATTTGTACGACGGAGAAAGGCATTAGGCCGTCTATTGCTCTGGGCCGCCATGGCCTTGCTCCTTGGAAGGCAACGAGAAAAGGACCGGGTACTGTACTAAGGCACATCTGCCCATGCCCGTCCCTGATCCGAGGAGCCAGTGCTGGCCAGCGATCTACGCAAGGTAGATACTACGTAACTCCCAAGTTCTCCATTACATGCTCTCTTCCAGTTCCATGCACTTGGATTATACTGGATGTTTAATTCTCTAGAACCTTATCCGTATATTCTGGCCGGCTGATAAATACCGTGTGCTCTATGCAGTAGGAACATGCATGCATGGTTTAGACTATATCTTGATACGTTGATTGCTTAATTAGCAGCTCATGCATACGATTTAATTATAGATTATACATGGCTTCTAGAAGAATATAGCAGGTCGACACATCCTCTAGCTTATGACAGTACATTGTCCGTCAAAAACCATGTCCAGTAGGTCATCTTAGTCTTATTTCTTTCCACGTGTTCTTGAATTAATAATTATAAGGCATTTTTCTAAGCACCAAAATCAGTTCGTTATTCTCAATCGATTTCTTAGTGCTAAAATGTGGGTTTAAGTTGGACATACGATGATAATTTGTTCTCATGATTCATGAACACGGGGATGTGACATTTTTATTAGAGAAGAAGTAAATACACTTGTATGTTGCTAGGTGATAATCTTTTCTCGGATAACATACACATATTACAAAACATAATAAGAAAAACCCGACCAGAAAAAATAAAGCACAATCCATGTAAAAAACAACTTGGTCGCATCGTGCACAATTTTCGGTCCTATGCAGTTCGAATGGTTGGCAACAAGGTGATTTATCTGAGATTAAGGTAACACATGAGATGATCGATAGCCTACAAACGCATAAGGTGTCAAAGGAGACATCAACCACAAAACCTAAACAAATGTGGAGGCTCGGTGATCGGTACTTAGGAAGTGTTGAAGAAGAGAAAGTGAGTAGGGTGCCACAAAATTATGGAGAAGCTCCATCGAACAAAAGGGTCTTTTTGAAGAAGTAACATGGATTAGTTTTATCTTTGGTACCAGTGTCCTAGACATGCATAAAAAATCATTGGAGTAATTTAATATTATGATTCATGTATTTAAAATAAATAACATATATTAGTTATATAATTATAATATGAGATATCTTTATTATGTACTAAATTTAACAAAATAATATATATGTTATCACAATAGAAGTCAGTTTTCATCCTAACCATTTGAACAAAGAGTTATGGATCATGAGTTTCTCTCCTACTTTGATTGACGTTGAATCACATTTGAAGATTGGCAATGTCTAAAAGGTCACATGTTTTCGACAAAAGGACAAGCCACCTATTTACAAACATAGGAACTAAAAGAGAGAAAGAAAGATCATGATAAAGTAGAATAAATTTCTTAATGTTTGCATGGCAAAAAAAATGTATAACCTTTTAGCCTGCACACTAAAATATTCTTGCCGTTTCATTAGAAATATCCTCTAAACATGAGCCTACACATCTCACATGGTCCGTAGATATTTTTATATGTAAGGAATGGAATTTTCGTTGCTAATGATTGATAACCTAACCAATAAAATTGCATAATAATTCAATATCACAATGTAGACTAAACACTGATTTAATATCTGGAATTAATACTCCCTCCGATCCATATTAATGGTCGCTAAATCGGATGTCGGATATATACCGAATAGGGGTATAGAAGATGGTAGACAAAAGAGCTGGACTACCAGGGTGGCCTGCAAGGTAATGGACTTAGGTCCATTGGGCGGCCCAGTAGTCCGACGCGTAGAAGCCGGATTCTAGAAGAACCCGGATCACGGCCCGCGTGATCTGGCTTGGAGGAGAAGACGGATTCCTTACTTTCCAAGTTACAAGTTAAACGTAGTCTTCTAGGTTTCTGGTTCTGTAAGCCCTAATCCGGCTATTATATAAAGCCGGACGGGAGATAGATTTCATAAGTTGAATAAGTTCCTTTAGTCCAAGGTTCTAGGTTCTAGCTTAAGCCTTGCGCAACTCGCCGGGAAGTTCATCCTCGTCGAGTAGCTAGATCTATTCCCTTACATTGTAACCTTATTATACGGGCTTTAGTCCCTCATAGTGAGAAGTGCAGGAGTAGGTACGCCGTACTGTCGCGACGTACCGAACCTGGGTAAATCCCGTGTTCTGTGTTTACTACGCTATCCCGTTACCCCACGTCTCTACCGTAGTCTCATGGCACCCCAGTCTATGAAAACTACTACGATGTCTCGACAGTTGGCGCCCACCGTGGGGCAAACGACGTCAGGCGTGAAGTTCCGATCTGGGATTTTAGGCGGAATCGGAAGATCGATCACTGTCGGAAGCTTGGAATTCGACAACGACGTCGGGCGCTTCCTCGACAACGGATCCTACATCCCGGCGCAAAACCATCTGGTAAGTGCCTGCGTTTTACCGATTGGATCTGCAAATATCTTTATCGGATTAACCGCGGAAGCAATGGGGTTTTGCGGTGAAAGCAATTATCTCCCACCCGCCCTATACCCAGTCGAAGACGACTATGATGCCGGATTTTGCTCAGATCGCCGACAAAACAGTGATACCCACTTTATCGGCATGGTACAATCCGAGATCGCCGAAAACACGGATGACGGAAATCCCGTGCAAGAGGCAGACAACAATACACCCGTCCCAGAGACGGAAGAACCAATACCCGTCACAGAGACGGAAGATCCGACATCTGTCAACCAGACGATGAACTCGGAAACAGAGTCCGTGCTCGCCGCCATTGAGGCGAGACTGGAGTCGGAAACCGGATCGGATAACTTTTCCGAAGACGAAGATGACGATGCCTTCGTACGAAAAGTTAAATCCTTTCAAGAGGGATTCCATGAAGTGCTAATGGTAAAACCAGCCGATACAACGGGTGCCGATAGCCAGGAAAGCCCTAAAACCCCTCCGCCAGCAGAGGAGAGGGAAGACGGAGAAACTTCTCCGATATTTCCTAATGTCAAGGAGATGACAGAGGATGAACCTGTCAAAAAACCTCCCTCTTCCAAGAAAAAGCACCGCGCTTCTAAAAAACTCCAGTATAAACTCCGGAAGAAAAAGTCAGCTGATCTCGCTGATGAAAACCTGGAAGTTGGAGATATTAGTGGCACAAAGCCTACGGAAAAGAAATCTAAGGAAATCACTGCTCCGCCAATGACAGAACTGGAAGAGCAAGAACTATTACAAACTCCAGTGGGACCCAATGAACCCCCTGAGATGCTGGAAGCCAGGAGACAAGCTTTCCAACGGCAACAGCAACAACTGCTTAGATCTCGGCAACACCTCCAACAAACCCATAATGACATCAAAATTATGAAGGAAGAAATTGAGGAGTATGAGAGAAAGCACAGATCTGTCTTAAAACCTACAAGGTTACCCGGAATTACAAAACCGGAAGAACTGCCGCCAAAAGAAAGGTTCTATAACCCATCTTGGCAAAAGCAGTTAAACGGCAAAGATGCCAAGGGCGAACCAATATACAAAACCGCAGCTGAAAACGCGGAAGCAGCGTTCGCCATCCTGAATAACGATCTGTACTCCAACGGGGAAAAACTCCAAGGGGTGTATGCTTTCCTAGGAAAAGCATTACAGCAGCAACAGCGAGGACAAGAGAGATCAGGGAGGCTGCATGATAATTCCGCCCTCTGCAAAACTGTTACTTGCGCTGCTGGAGCACCTGGACCGGAAGAACCCGGAGATTCGGATAAAAAAGAGGATCCGAGAAAAGACAAGAAAAACCCCGACAACTGGGACGCAGCGTCTAGAACCGGACCTCATCTCCCGAAAGATGGATATAAACCACACGATCGGGAAGACAAACACCGGAATGACGGCAAAATAATGCCACCTCCGAGAAACCCGGCTGAAAAAGCCGGAAGATATGATACACCTCACAGACGTGAAAGATCTCGGACACCGCCCAAAGATAAGGAAAGATACAGGAGCAGGACTCCACCTAATCCCAGAGGGCGTGACAACGGAAGAGATAGAGATAACCTCGGAAAAACGCGTCCGCGTAACAATGGGAAAGAAAGGAGTAGATCCCCTTCTGTCCATTCAGCCGGGAGATATTCTGCGCATATTGACAGAGCAGAAAAGGATGATCTATACTTTGGTCCTAAGTGTTTCACTGACAGGATCCGAAGGATAACCCTGCATTCTGGCTTTGCCAAAGTTGGTCCAACCTACCAAAAATATACCGGCAGTACAAACCCGGATACCTGGCTTTCAGATTATTACACAGCCGTCCAGATCAACAACGGGACAGACCTGGAAGCTGTCAAGTTTCTTCCCCTAATGTTGCTAGACGGAGCCAGAGATTGGATTAATGGTTTACCATCAAGAACTGTCGACAGTTGGGATGATATGGCGAGAGTATTTACTCAGCATTTTCGAGGAACGTACAAACGCCCAAATAGCATCAATCAGCTAAACCGTTGCACCCAATTTGAAGACGAACCATACGTGGATTTCATCTCCAGATGGACTGCAATGAAGAATAGTTGCTCTGGGGTAACTGACGTACAAGCAATGCATGCTTTCGTCAATGGCCTAAAACCCGGACTTGTACCGTTCATGGTTGGCTCCAAAAAGCACAAAGATCTCGGATCTATGCTTACAACCGCTAATGAGCATGCTGCAGCCGAAGACGATATCAGAGCAAGAGGAGGCAATATTGAGTCACTGATACTGGCCAAGAAAACACCTCGTTCTGATAAAAAAGGAACCCCGGAGTCAACAACAAAGCCCAAGGAGGTTAACTTAGCCTTTGGAGGAGAAAAAGGGAACAAGTGGAAAGGCCGCAGTCCGGATCCCATCAATTACACTCCTGAAGAATGGGAGAGAATTAAGTCGGAACCCTGCGTCCACCACTCTCAATTTGGGAAGCCAACCCACACGAACGCGCAATGCCGGCTAAACAAGCATATGAAAGGCAATGCAGGATCCGGAAATAAAGGGAAGGGCTCCAAGAGGAAACCTGCCAAACAAAAGCCAGAAGCTGAAAAAGAAGACAGTGAATCGGACACTGATGATAAAATCCAGGAACAACAGCGAAAAGGCGAACCCAAATTTCCGAGAGTTGACGGAGAAGCAATGCTAACTTTCCTAGCAACCCCGTCAGCGAAGGTGGCCAAAAGGACACTTCGAGAAATAAACGCGGTTGTTCCTGCAACCCCAAAATTCTTGAAGTATTCCAACACACCGATAATCTGGGATCAGTCTGATCATCCCGGAAATATCCCTGAACCCGGCACACAAGCTCTTGTTGTAAGCCCTATTGTTCAAAACACTAGGCTAAGAAGAGTGCTGATGGACGGAGGATCCAGCATCAATATAATGTACCTGGATACACTGAAGCACTTGAAGATATCCGAGTCCCAGCTCAATTACAGCAATATACGCTTCCATGGCATTGTCCCTGGCAGGCAAGCACGGTCCCTAGGAGAAATTTCCCTAGATGTCACCTTCGGAGATAAAGATCACTTCCGGCAGGAAAAAGTATCCTTCGAAGTTGTGCCGTTCGAGAGCGTGTATCACGCAATACTCGGACGTCCGGCTTTCGCCAAGTTTATGGCAAGATCTTGCTATATCTACAACAAGCTAAAGATGCCAGGACCCAAAGGAGGAGTAATCACCATTGCCGGTGATTTCAAGCTGGCAAACGAGTTGGAGAAGCAAAACGCCCTTTGCGCTCAAAGAGTTATAGCTCAGGAAGAATTAAAGGAGTTAGCCAAGGAGGTATCGCCGAAAGAAATGCCGGCAGGAAAAGAAACTCGGAAGCCAACAGATAGCTTCAAGGCATCCGAGAATACAAGACAGGTAATCCTAGATCCCAAAGATCCGACAAAATTCGTCGTTGTAGGGACTGGGATGACCGACAAATAGGAAGGCGAGCTCATCAAGTTCCTCCGTGAGAACTGGGACATTTTTGCTTGGTGTCCAGCTGACATGCCAGGCGTACCCAGGGAACTTGCTGAGCACCAACTCAAGGTTATTCCCGGATCAAAACCCGTCAAACAAGGTCTCCGTCGATTTGACGGAAGAAGACGGAAGGCTATTGGCAAGGAAATTATCCGGCTTTTAGCAGCGGATTTCATCAAGGAGGTAATCCATACTGACTGGTCCGCAAATCCGGTATTAGTACCGAAGAAAGACACAACTGCACTCAGAATGTGTATAGATTACACAGGATTGAACAAGTTATGTCCGAAAGATAGGTTTGCGCTGCCGCGAATCGATCAAATAATAGATGCCACTGCAGGCTCTGAGCTTTTATGCTTTTTGGATGCATACTCCGGGTACCACCAAATACGCATGAAAAAGGAAGATCAAATCAAGACTTCTTTTATAACCCCGTACGGGACGTATTACTACGTAACCATGCCTTTTGGCCTGAAGAACGCAGGTGCAACATACCAGCGTTGCATGCAACGTTGTTTGCATAGTCAGATTGGAAAAAACGTCCATGTTTACGTGGACGATATTGCTGTCGTAACCAAGGAAAAAGATACACTCCTTGAGGATTTGCGAGAAACTTTCGAAAACTTGCGCACTTACAAGATGAAGTTGAATCCATCTAAGTGCGTATTCGGGGTTCCCTCACGAAAACTTCGGGATTTCATCGTTTCTCACAAAGAAATAGAAGTTAACCCGGAAAAGATCAAGGCAGTCTCGAACATCTCGGAACTTACATATGAAAAAGATGTCCCAGAATTGCCGGGTTCCGCCACAGCCATAAAAAGATTTCTCAGTTGGCTGGGGGCTAAAACCTTACCATTTCGCAAAATGCTGGAGAAGTTTGACAAGGTCAAGTGGATTGCGGAAGCCTGGGAACACCTAGCAAGTTATGTCCCCTTCTGTACTTAGTTCAAATCTATGTAAACATCTTTTGAGATCATGAAATAAAGTTGTCGGAATGCTGTCATCCATGTTTCTTATAAGTGCAAAGTGTTTCCGCCTCATCTATTTCCCAATGATCTTACAAATTTCTCAATGTTAACCCGAATTGTGCTTGCGTACTCGGTGTTACATAACTGAATGATTTTTCAGCCTTTTAACGGCTAAAGGAAACTTGAATTGCCTGCGTGCCCAAGTTTCACTTAAAACTTTCCTTGTTTCTCTAAGTCTTATCTGATCGTGCGTATGCTGGGTTACTGGAACTAGTTAGTAAAAATGCCTTTAGCATGATTCATATTTTCGAGTTTCAAAACTGCTTGGTTCGTCCCCAGTTACTCGGCATAACGATTCATAATGCTATTTGAGCCATTTCAAACACTAAGGACAGTTAAAGCATATACACCAGAGAACTTAGAAGATAAAGGAACGGTAAAATTCAAACAACTTGCAAAGTAATTTCATAGTTTAAACTGCAAAAGGCGGAATTTTCATTAATACATAAGAAGCATTACATTTTGGATTACAAATGAAAGAACAGTAATGCTCCTATTGTCTAAATTTTCTATCCAGGTTCCAGGCAACCCTTCAAGAATCCGACTCCTCCTCGCTGCTTTCTTCATCGGGAATCGGAGGAGCTTCTTCTTCTGGATAGTGGACGCCGACATTTACCATGGCGGCAATCTGGGTGGCGTGGCCCTTAACTTCACCAAAGATGGTGGATCGTTGTGCATCCGTGTATCCCTGAGGGACACCGGTGGCCACACGCCAGGATTTGGCACTAGGGTAGTGCATGCGCATAAGGCCTAAGGCCATACGCGCACCACCCCGTGCAGCGGAGCGGAGAACGGACTCCTTGGACTCCGCCACCTCCATGATGATACCCGGAAGTTTTTCAACTTCCGAGCACTCCCCAGATTTTTCGGGAAGAAACTTGCCTACCAACTGCGTTGCAGCAGCCTTCATCAAGTTCCATGTTTCCCCGAAAGCTCGGATGCCTGCAGCCCGAGCGCCATCTGGGGTGTCTCCTGTTTGATCCGATAAAGCATACAAAAGGTTAAGGAGACAAACAGAGAAAGCAAAACATGGAAAGATGAAGACAAGGGTAAGAAATTTACCGATGAGTTTATCGATCTCGGAAACTTCTTCCAGGCGAAGATTCAGAGCTTCAGTCAAATCCTGAATGGTGGATTTGTCTTTCTCTGCCTGTTCGGAAGCCTTGGAGTTAGCCACTCCAAGGGCCAGATTGCTGGCTTCCAGGTCTTGCTGAGCCTTCACAAGATTCTTGTGAAGCTCAATGTTCTCATTGCGGAGAATCTCGGCGTTGCCGGAATCTTCCGCTGCTTGTTTAGCTTCAGCTAAAGCAGCTGAAAAGCAAGGGAAAATCCGAGTTGATCAATTTCCTCGGGAAAAAACTTAGACAAAGTCTTAAATTGGAAATTTCAAAACGAAAAAGCTTACCTTTCGTTTCCGTCAAAGCGAGCTGAGACGATTCCAGCTCCGCCTCTTTCTCCTCAAGAATAGAAAGAAGACTTCGAACTTCTTTATTCTTGATAGTGAGCTTCCTGAAAACTTCAAGGTTTATAGCCTCGGAGGTTTGCTGAAACACAGCAAGGAAAAGTATGGTTAATAAAAAACATCAAAGCAAAAAAGCATGCATTTTTGTTTAATGCTTGGGGGCTAGAGTTACATACCTGGCTCATGCGTTGCAAACCTGCTAAGTTTTCTCGGAATTCCTTCGCGTATTCCGCGAAGTGATTTTCGGCCGCGCTCAAGCCATCATTTATAGCTTTGAAATCCTTGTCAAAGGTGGGGATTTCCTCGTCGAAAGTCCGAGAAGATTTCCCCACCTCTGGAGCCGCCCTTTCCCTCGTGTCCGACTCGGACACAACGGGCTGGCTGGGCTCTGGGGGCTTGGTGGTGGTGGTGGCAGTAGGTTCCTCCGCCATTGTCTGCGGCGTATCCGGGGCGACGGCGGGAGATGGTTGGCTGCCTCGGTTGGAAGCAGCTTTGAGCTTTTTCAACTTCCTCGGCTTCAAGGTGGAGGGGGGCAAGCTAAAAACCGAAAACCCGGAAAATGTTAAAATACCGAAGATGGACGAAAAGGATCCCATAAAAGAAAAAACCCGGAAGAAAATAACCTGGACGTGGCGACGGGGATTCCGTCAAGGTCGATAATTTCATCCGAAGAAATTATCTTCTTGCGTTTGCGCCCACCAGTGGTGGCGGTACGCAGCGCATCCAGCTCGGCCTCGGAGGCTAACTCCGAGTCTGGAAGATCCACAAGCTGTTGAAAAAAACCAATCAGAATCGAAAGGTAGATTTTCCAGGAAGTGATATTATACCTAAATAACGGGAAATTTACCTTAGGCGCGGGATTGTCGGCCGTATACATTGGCCGACTCTCCGTGTATTGATCGCGTGAAGCGACCAACTGGTTGATGCGCCGCCTGAGCTCCTTTGCGGGCCAATCCTTGACGGATGTCCGCATTGGATCCTTGGCTCCTGTGTATTCACACAGGAGACGGCCTCCGTGATTTGCCAGTGGCTGAATCCGCCTATTCAGCCAGCAAAAGACCGTGTCCATTCCGGTCAAAGGGGGTTTGGAGGAAGTGAGTTTGGCGATGCGCCTCTTGATCCTTAGTAGATCTGGAGGCAGAACCTGGACGGCCTCTGTAACCCAGTTATCCTGGGGAACAGCGGCGGAGTTCACAAAAGGTGGAACCCCGACGGCTTTTTTAGGAAAAGGCACGTCGGGGTGATAAAAGAAGGAACCCGTCCAGAATTTGACGGATTCCGAGGTTTTTATTTTGGGGAACCAATCCTCTCGGAATCTCCGAAGAGTAAAGGAAATGGTTCCGCAATTTGGGAGTGCGCCCTCCGAAGAGTTACGCTTAACCCCAAAGCAGTACAACCAAAAATCTAACCTAGGCTCTATTCCTAGGTAACCCTCGAATAAGGCCTGGAAGCCGGCCATATACAGAATGGAATTAGGAGGGAGATTATGAGGTTGGATGCTGTAGTGAGCTAGAACTTGGAGGAAGAAAGAAGAAGGGGGAAGCCCCATACCTCGCAGAAGGTGGGAGGCGAGAAGCACCCTTTCGCCTTCTTGTGGCGCGGGTTCGGTCTCCTCTTCCGGGAGCCGCCATTTCTTCTTCAAAACCAGGCCTTCCTTCTCCAAATTGGGAAGAAGAGCCGGGGGAAGACTGCAGGCAATCCAGTTGCCTGCAGTCTCCTCTTCTTCATCTCCTCCAGCGGCGGCGGTGGTGGCGGCCTTCGCGGCGGCGAGCTGCTCGTCGAGGAGCTCCACCTTTTCCTCCGCCGTTTCGGGAGCGAACGGCGGGGTTGATGCGGTCCTTGGTCCCGCAGCATCCGTGTTGGCGGAGATGTTCCCTCCGCCTGCTGAGGACGCCGAAGTTTTTTCCGGCTCGCCGCCGGCGCGCTTGGGCGACCCAAGTTGGGGGTCTAGATCGTTCAGGAGCTCGTCGACGGAGGCGCGAACGGGCGATGATTGCGGAGACGCCATCTTTCTCGGTGGCGTTGGTGCGTTCCGGCGTGGGAAGGGCTCGTCGGGGCAGGGAATTGTTCTCGCTCTCGAGCTCGTGTTCGCACCAATGGTGAAGGCAGTGAGGGAGTGAAGAAGGTTGATGAGGAGGAAGGAGATGGCTATTTATAGCCTGAAAACCCTCTAGATACGCGCCAACGGCTCTTTTGACCGTTGGATGTTTGACGCGTGTCGCTCGCCGGAAAATCCGGGAAACGGAACGACAGAGGAATGATGGCTATCTCCTCGTTTCTCGTGAGAATCTGTCAGAGATACGTTGCAGGGTTTCCCGCGTGAAACCAAGCGGCGCTTGCGTCAGCATGATTAAAGCGCTGATGTCACGTGTTCCTTTTCCGCGAAGGATCGCGAGAAGAAAAGCCGGATTTTCATAGTTCCGAGTTTTATGTTACCATCTCCTTTGAAAGGAAAGAAGAAAGAATCAAGACTGCTGAATCAAGTTTCCCGGACAAAATATTTGACGAAAGGCGGAGTTTCAGAGTTTTGATCCTTCCTGGGGGCTACTGTCGGATATATACCGAATAGGGGTATAGAAGATGGTAGACAAAAGAGCTGGACTACCAGGGTGGCCTGCAAGGTAATGGACTTAGGTCCATTGGGCGGCCCAGTAGTCCGACGCGTAGAAGCCGGATTCTAGAAGAACCCGGATCACGGCCCGCGTGATCTGGCTTGGAGGAGAAGACGGATTCCTTACTTTCCAAGTTACAAGTTAAACGTAGTCTTCTAGGTTTCTGGTTCTGTAAGCCCTAATCCGGCTATTATATAAAGCCGGACGGGAGATAGATTTCATAAGTTGAATAAGTTCCTTTAGTCCAAGGTTCTAGGTTCTAGCTTAAGCCTTGCGCAACTCGCCGGGAAGTTCATCCTCGTCGAGTAGCTAGATCTATTCCCTTACATTGTAACCTTATTATACGGGCTTTAGTCCCTCATAGTGAGAAGTGCAGGAGTAGGTACGCCGTACTGTCGCGACGTACCGAACCTGGGTAAATCCCGTGTTCTGTGTTTACTACGCTATCCCGTTACCCCACGTCTCTACCGTAGTCTCATGGCACCCCAGTCTATGAAAACTACTACGATGTCTCGACATCGGATGTATCTAGACATATTTTAGTGCTAGATACATCCGATTTAGCGACCATTAATATGGATCGGAGGGAGTATTATAATCAGTGTACATATATTATGATGTTTCCACTTCATCAATATTATAATCCAATATTTGGTCATTAATTTTACATTTTTGGAATTTGCACACTAATTTTACATTCACTACTTGAGCAGGATGTTTCCACGAGATAATTCTTTTGCATAATAATTTTGTTGATTCTAGATCTGTATCATTACTAACATATATTATATAAAATCCTAATTTATTGTGAGATACTTTGGTACACAAAACATGATGCCCTCGCACTAAAAGCAATATACGGAAGTCTAATAGAGCCCCCACATTGATCCACATCATCTAGATTAATTTTGGTAGTTAGATCTAAAATATACGGCTTAGATTTTATAAAAGCTTATTGTAACGTAACATGGTTGACACGACTCATGTTGGATTGAACACGTTTTTTTAGATCAACACGTCTTTGGAACGTGGACTCTCTTAAGCAATATACAAGTTCAAACATTTTATTTATTTATTTTTAGATGAACACGTCTCTGGGACGTGGCTCTCTTACGCAATATACTCGTATAAAACGTCACTTTCTACAAGACTGTGATGTTTAAATACCAGCCGTGTACGAAAAACTATTTTCCCTACTTTAAAAGGAAAACCGAAACTGGAATCTTGGCTGGAACCTGATAGCGTGCGAGCTGCAAGCCAAAAAAAAAACTATCTGTAACGTGACCAGAAATTACAACAGGTTCTAGGAATATGTACAGTAGAAAAAAAAGAGTTCGTTTTATAACCAATCGTGTATGAAACTGCTATGTTGCCTAAAACGTTAGCTGCAAGAAAACAAACTAGCGGAACGTGTTGGTATAGCGTACAAGCTGCAAGGATATAAACAGTTTAGGCTGATAAAAACTGATCGGTACATATTTCCTCCATTTTATTTACCCTGAGTTTAGCTATGGTCTATTATATACTAAAAGCAATATACGGAAGTCTAATAGAGCCCCCACATTGATCCACATCATCTATATTAATTTTGGTAGTTAGATTTAAAATATACGGTTTAGATTTTATAAAAGCTTATTGTAACGTAACATGGTTGACACGACTCATGTTGGATTGAACACGTTTTTTTAGATGAACACGTCTCTGGAACGTGGACTCTCTTAAGCAATATACAAGTTCAAACATTTTTTTTTTATTTTTTTTTAGATGAACACGTCTCTGGGACGTGGCTCTCTTATGCAATATACACGTATAAAACGTCACTTCTACAAGACCGTGATGTTTAGATACCAGCCGTGTACGAAAAACTGTGCTTCCTACTTTAAAAGGAAAACCGAAACTAGAACCTTGGCTGGAACGTGATATCGTGCGAGCTGCAAGCCAAACAAAAAAAAACTATCTGTAAAACGTGACCAGAAATTACAACAGGTTCTAGGAATATGTACGGTAGAAAAAAAAAGAGTTCGTTATATAACCAATCGTGTATGAAACTGCTATGTTGCCTAAAACGTTAGCTGCAAGAAGAAAAAAAACTAGCGGAACGTGTTGGTATAGCGTACAAGCTGCAAGGATATAAACAGTTTAGGCTGATAAAAACTGATCGGTACATATTTCCTCCATTTTATTTACCCTGAGTTCAGCTATAGTCTAAATTTCACAATTTGCTAAAAAATGAAGCAATCAATATCAGCTTTCATGATACCAAAATCAAATAATACGAAAGTACATTTTTTATTATAAAACTGGATCTTGAAATTTTAGATTTACTGAAGTCACAATATTAGCCGCACTATCGATACGGCGTACCTCACGCTAAAGAAAATCGGAACTGTCTCACATACAGCGTTTTGTTTTCTGTCTGATGCTGGTACAATTAAGACATGGCTAAATTTGTTCTTTTAATTCCTCTTCTGCTGGGATAAGGAAGGGCACCGATGCATGTGAGAGTAGGCGTCGTATAAAGATCGGATAAAAAACTTCGTCTGTATAGCATTGCTCAAAGAAAATTACCAGCTTAAGGATACACATAAGTCTGAGATAACAAATATTCCTGCAACGATGAGAATTTCCCTTTACCGAAGAAATATTCCGACTTAATGAGACACAAAATAATAAACCTTTCAAATTGACAATGATCAAACTTTAGTAGACACAATATTGGCGGGAATCTTGCCTCACCCTTTATATAATTTGGATTAATGATACTAATATTGTTAAGTAACCACATATTCCCGATTGATATGCTTCATATTACACACTGTGTCTATTTCTTTAACCCAAGGGTGACAAAATAAAAAACTTAATTATTTTGAAATGTTTTGGGGGATATTACTTGGATTGTATGGTAGAAATATATGGACTATTTCATGTGTCTTCCTCTCATGTAACAAAAATGAGATAAGAGCACATTACATTATAATTATATGGTAAAATTCACGACCGATTATGACTTTTCAACTATGCAATCCAAACCTCGAAGTCATTTTGTATAACATGGAAAATAAATGTGACCGGATGTGTATAACCATGGAATGAAGAGTCTAGAAAACAAATAATCGTACTTCTTTGACTTCGACTATATATGTGTAAACATGTATTAATTAATGCATGGCTAGAACAAAATAATTTATATTTACCTATATATTAATAAAATAGAAAGGCCAGCATTTCACCATGATTCATTTTTTTTATAAGTTGCACATTGTGACATCGAGTGCGTAAATGAGAGGAAGAAACATGAGAATAAGATAATTCTCACTTTTCAGTGTGACCTAGCTATGAATGAGGATAGACCGTTTAATCTTAACCCGACAAACCTCACGTAATGACATAACATCATCTAAGAACAATAGTTTTGTTTACAGATCCACTATAGTTGCATGCATGTGTGTTTCAGCATGTTGAATTCAGATTGCCCGAGTATCTAACTTTCTTACTACCAAACATTTACGATAGACGCATATATTTTTTTATTACCACATGATGGAAATAATAAGATATCAATAAAACTATAATTCAGTTTGTTAAACACATTGAACCAAATATAGATGATGCCCTCGCATTGCGAGGGCCACCATGCTAGTTATATAGTGTAAAGTTATTATTGTTCATCAGACGACCAAGGTCACTTGGCTGAGCTCCAATGTTTGTTCTTCTTACTTTGCAGGTAACGGGGGCCTTATGTCTGCTAATCAACCGGCCAGATGCACCATGCTTATGCTTATGCTTCTGTCCTTGCTCCTAATTTCTTGTGGCGTTGGCAACATCCATTGCTCGGCAGTCCACCCTGAGAACAGCACGGACATGCTCTGGTTGCTCGATTTCAAGGCCGTCACCAACGATCCAATGCAAGCCTTAAGCTCCTGGAACAGCAGCACCCCCCACTGTCAGTGGACGGGCGTCGAATGCAGCCTGAGGCACATAGGGCGCGTCACGGCGCTCGACCTCGCCGGCCAAAACTTGCATGGACAGATTGCTCCCTCTCTTGGAAATCTCACCTTCCTTAGAGATCTCGACCTCTCCGACAATGGCTTCTTTGGTCAGATACCCCCTCTTAATCGCCTCCATGGGTTGTACTTCCTTGATCTAAACTATAACAAGTTGCAGTGGTTCACTCCTCATCCACTTATAAACTGCACTTACTTAGTACACTTGGACCTTTCGTTCAACTCTATAACTAGTCAACTTCCCCCCGATATTGATTCCCTCTCGAGCCATAAATATTTGGACCTTGGTACAAATAATTTCACCGGCATCATCCCACCAAGTCTGCTCAACATGACAAATCTAAGAAGAATCGATCTATCAAGTAATCAGCTCCAAGGGAGCATTCCTGACGAGCTTGGGAAATTACCAAATTTGTCATGGTTGCTTCTAGATGGGAATAGGTTATCAGGTAGAATCCCAACAACAATTCTAAACCATTTGGTTCTTGTAACACTGGACTTGAATACGAAATTTCTACAAATGAAACTGCCATCTAACATTGGCGATACTCTTCCTAATCTTGTGTGGCTTTTTTTACACAACAATATGTTCCATGGTCAAATCCCAGCCTCTCTAGGTAATGCTCCGTACCTCCAGTATATAGATCTCTCGTCTAATAGCTTCACCGGTCAAGTTCCTAGTTCCTTAGGGAAGCTTTCTTACCTCAGTTATTTAAATCTCGAAACAAACAAGCTTGAAGCAAATGACAGTGAAAGCTGGGAATTCTTGGACGCGTTGAGCAATTGTAGTAGTCTGCAAGTGCTCTCACTTTCTAACAATCAGTTGCAAGGAACCATACCAAATTCAGTCGGGAAGTTGTCGCCCGGCCTTCAAAATCTTTTATTAGATACAAATAACTTACATGGGAGCGTCCCAGCGAGTATAGGGAATCTTACTGGCTTAACTAAGCTATCATTAGCTCAAAACAACCTCGTCGGTCCGATCCCTTAGTCCATTGCCGGCATTAAGCTATCATCATTGACTTATTTGGAGCATGGGATGGAAATTTCAAGAACCTAGGAGTTTCAAGTCTTTTAGAGAATAGCTTTGCCATGCCCATATCCATTGCTGGCATTACTCAGTCAATAAAGCTTTTGTTGTATGGAAATAAATTTGAAGGCAACCAGCTTCTGTAACTTTACGTTTCTCTCGGTGTTTAATCTTAGTCAAAACAATCTAAATGAGATATTCAGTGTCGTTATACTGAGGCAGGCCCAGGGAGACATTGAGTTCCGTTACCGTGTCGTCTTGGGAGACACGGCGAGTACACCACCTTCTCGTGTGGATGTATACAGTACACGGCATCATCCATGGTGGCACGCACGCAATATAACGTCAGATTTTATCGACGTCTAGTCAAATTATTGGCAAAGCTTAATTGGTCTTCTCCTGCTGGGCGCGCGTTCGTGAGCTTGGCCGCGAAGCCGTGCATGCTCCCCCGTGGGATACTGGGGTGAGGTTCGCAGGCAGAGGTGGTGGTATTCCGCAGGACAGAGATGAAAATGACTCTCTAATTCTTAGTCAACTAAGTATTAATTAAATCTCAGACAGTTGCAAACCATGTGCAGCTCTGAGCCCAGCACAAATCGGGATAGAATTATATTCTCAATCGACTTAGAATTAGCAAAACAGATGAAGAAAAGGTTAAAGATAAGGCCGCCATGCGGAATTTTCGCCGGCTGGGCTCCATTGACGTAATTGCTTCCCATGTTAAAAGTCCACTCTTGTAGCGATTGGAATGAGGTACTTCCGTGATTGACCTGTGTTTTCAGGATGATGGACGTGTGTTGATAAGAAAACAGTGATTGTGTCAGAGATCCTATGGTGTATGTTGGTCCCACCTTAAGGAGGTGACGTTACGAACATTTGGACGGTCAGGATGATTATGATGATTAGTGTTGAAGTGGGGATGTACCGAACTCTCATTTAATAGTAAAGATAAAGAGATTGGAGGCGAGAGACTCCTCTTGGAGAAATCCTCTTCCTCCCCGGCAACGGTTCCAGAAAATATGCTTGATGCGCGTAGATTATACGCTCGTTGGGAGACCCCAAGAGGAAGGTACAAAGAGCATAACAGCAAGTTTTCCAGAAGTGACATGTCGACGTTCAAGTTCACGGCCTGGACTCCTGATCCGGCGTGCATTCCGCCAGCTAACACCGTGGCCGTGACGGAGCCTGATGATGGATTGCGTCTTCGGCCTCCGCTTCGGGGTAAGCGCTTCCGCAATCGCCTTAACTTGCTCCTCTATCCTGTGGAAATTGTGGTCACCCGTGTGGAGCCTTCGCTGGAGCCTAGCCCGGATCGGTCACCGGATCAACATAGGTGGAATGACGGTGACAGTGGACATAATGGGCGACCGAGCGACGAGGAGGGTAGCACTGGTTATGCCTCTGAGCTTCCGCCCCTTCCTCCACTGCCCCGTGGCCCCTTACTTGGCCGGGGTGCTCAGGGTGGTCGTAGAATGTCAGGTCCGCCAAGTCGTCGTGGGTTGTCCATTGCCTCGACTGTGGTGCCCCCCCCCCCCCCCGTGCCCCCTCTTGTGGAGTCGCCTGGGCGTTGGGTTCTGCGGCGATCGGTCTCGCCCATGCCGGCCTCCCCTGTGGCTCAGGTGGCGACGGTGGAGTCTGTTGTGGCCGGGGCTGCGCCCTTGGTGGATGTCGTGGTGCCAGTTGGGGTTGCTGGGTATTTTGTGCCTTCTCTTGGGGAAGGTGGGGGCGCTGCCCCTGTCCTCCCTGTGGTCGTGGAGGAGTGTCGTCGCCAAGGTCAGGTGTGAGCACGTACATCGAGGGTCCCAAGGTCTGGCTTTCGCCAGGTCTCCTGTGTGTGGACGGGGTTGTGGTTGGCCATGCGAGCTTGGTGTCGCCATTTGCCTCGGTGTCTCCTAGGGAGCGTGGCTCTGTGGACTTTAGGGACCGCCGTTTGGACCGCTGGGACAGCCCGCCTGAGTGTGTTCAGTCGCCCCCTGGGAGTGCTGCACGCACGGGTGAGTTCGGAGTGGAGAGTCTTCCTTTGTGCTCTGTTGCAGCTGCTAGCCAAGCTGCTGCTGTGTGTGCGTCTCCGGCGCGGATCATGGTGGATTCGTCCCAGGCCGGTGCGGAGGCGTCCCGGTGCGGGACGCTCTTGTGGCCTCTTTGCTGAGTGATGTGGAGGCAGGGATCGTCACCCCTGTGATGTCTTCTCAGGCGCGCTCGCGTCGGCCTGGCCTGAAGGCACTGCCTCCCAATTTCAAGCCCCGTAGAAGCGGCAGGTTTGCACTGGATAGGCGGGCTGGTTCCTCGGCGCTCAAGAAGGCTCAGGGGAATCTCATGCCGAAGATGGGTATTGCACATGAGGAGGGTTCTTTCTCGGAGGCAGAGCTGCAATGCTACCTAAGGGCTTTCGACAATTCGATCTCAGATGTGGAGGTGGGAGCGCTTTCCCTGCTGTTTGGTGTGCGTGTACCTGAGGTGGAGGAGGTGGACGCCTAAGGGTGTTGTTTCTGTGGAACCTGTAGGTCCGGTTAGATGTCGGATTACACCAACGATTTTTTCCTTGTGTGGAATGTGTGTGGGCTGAATTCACCAGCCCGTAGGGATTTGGTTCGTGAGTTTGTCAAGGACTCGGGAGCGGTGTTAGTGACCCTCTGGAATCCAAACTTGAGTCTGTAAACACTTTCGATATTATGCAAATTCTTGGACCCCGCTTCGACGGGTTTGCGTACTTGCCGGCTGTGGGTTCTTCGGGTGGAGTTATCGCCGCGTGGCAAACTGCTAGGCTGTATGTGGCCAATTGCTCGCTTACTGCCAATTCGATCACGCTTGAGATTAGCCCTTTGGTGGGTGAGAAGTGGTGGTTCACCTTGGTGTATGGGCCGTCGGTGGATAGTGAGAAGGAGGCCTTCCTAGAGGAGTTGCGTGGAGCAGCGGGGAGCTGTCCAGGGCCGTGGGCCGTGGCGGGGGATTTCAATCTTATTTTGAATGCTACAGATAAGAACCAGGGGCGCCTGAATCGTCGATTGATGGGTAAATTTCATGACTTCTTAAACACTATCAGATTGAAAGAGGCACCTTTGGTTGGCAGAACCTACACGTGGAGTAACGAGCGTGCTGTCCCAACTCTGGTTAAGCTTGACCGGTGGTTTTCCACGGTGGACTGGGAGCTGGCTTTCCCTGATAACCTTTTGACGGCACTCTCTGCGCCGATCTATGATCATGCCCCCTTGCTCATGTCCTCCGCTTTCAACATCTCCTTTAAGCGGAGATTAAAGTTTGAGTCCTTCTGGAGCTCGCTCCCGGGGTTCCATGAAGAGGTGGAGCGTTTGTGGAGTGGGGATGCGGGCACACTCCCCCCCATCTTCTAGACTCAATACCTTAGAGATCCTCGACCGCAGACTTCGTGCGGTGGCGGCTGGTCTGCGCCGGTGGGGTGAGAGATTGATGCTGGCAATGCGTGTTGGGAACCCCAAGAGGAGGGTGTGATGAGCACAACGAGGTAGGAATTTCCCCTCAGTTAAGAACAGAGGTTATCAATCCAGTAGGAGAAAGAGGATCTTCGGAAGGTTGATGCCACTGACGGTGGTGCTGGCGCCGGATATGTCCATTTTGCATCACTATTTTTATATCATAATTTTCTGTTATTCATCGACATATTTCATGTTATGATGACTCTCTTATGTTATTTTATCTTATTTTGCATGTTTTATAATTTTTGGAGAATAAACACCGGGACCAGGAATCTGATGGAAAAAAGAACCGCCGGGATACCATATTTCAGAAGATTAGAAGAAGAAGAGGGACACCGGGGGTGTCCTAAAAGTTCAGAGGAGGAACACAGTCAGAAGGAGAGCCAGAAGGGGGCCACCAGGGGCCCACACCATGGGGTGGCGCCCCCCCTTGGTCGTGCCACCTATGGGTGTGGCCACCCTGGCCCACCTCTGGGGGATATTTTCTGCGTGCCTACCCCCGAGGAAACCCTAATCCTCATACCATCGTCGAAGAATTATTTCGCCGCCTTCTTGGGGTGGAAAACGCCCGAGAGAGAAAAGCTCTCTGGCAGGGAGAAATCTGCCGGGAAAATTCCTCTCAGGAGAGGCGAAATCACCGTCATCGTCATCGTCATCACTCCGGGCATCATCAAGATCATCATCATCATCATCATCACCACCAGCACCATCACCCTCATCATCCACCTTCATCCCTCTGTAACACTTAGGGTCCTATATCGTTGTTTTGCATTAGATCTCTCTCCCGGTGTGGGTTACTTGTTAGTAGTTGATGCTTGTGAGATTTATAGGTGTTTGCACTTTATGACTAGATTGTTATCATCCATTATATCACCTCTGATCAGGATCTATATTATGTGTTGTGAGTAGTTCGTGTTGTTCTTGAGGCCATGTGAGAAGTCAAGTTGTTAGTAGTGAAGTAATGTTGAGCAATATTTAATGTTTGATATTTAAGTTGTGGTGTTATTCTTCTAGTGGTGTCATGTGAACATCGACTACATGATACTTCACCATTTATGGGCCTAGGGGAATGCATCGTGTATTTGGCTACTAATTGTGGGGTTGCCGGAGTGACAGAAACCTAAACCCCCTTTAGGAAACCATTACACGAGGGAGCGTAGGATCCCGGAGTATAAAGCTGTGGTTAGATTTATTTCTTAATTACTTTCTTGTAATTGCGGATGCTTGCATGGGGTATAATGACAAGTATGTATTAGTCTTGGATGGGACGGTACATTAGCATAGGTTCACCCACATAACACTTATCAAAACACCTAACATTATTCAGCTGCATGGAACAAAAGCACTTGACAGAAACCTCCCGTGTGTCCTCGAGAACGTTTGTTAATCATAAGTAAACTCACCGGCTTGTCCTTTGCTGAAGAAAGGATTGGGCCCCTTGCTGAAATTATTACTACTTCATTTTATTTACTCGCACTTTATTTATCTGCAATATCAAAAACTCCTACAAATCTATTTTCCAGTATTTACAGTTATTCCTTCATCAAAACTGCTTTTCAACACCTTTTGCTCCTTGTTGGATTCGACACTCTTATTTATCGAAAGTACTACGATACAGCCCATATGCTTGCAGGTCATCAGCGCCTCACCAGTGTCAGCAACAACGCCAAACCTACACACAACACAACCAAAATACTTTGTCCCAACGGTACAGTGAGGTTGTCAATCTCACCGGTCTTGCTGAAAACAAAGATTGGACGTATAGTGTGGAAAATGGTGTATGCTTGCAGTAAGTAAAGAAAAGCAGGAAATTATAGAGGTTTGTTTAACACTGTAGGAAAATGGACCGGGGTTCATAGGTTCACTAGTGGTGTCTCTCCATAAAAGATAGCATGCTGGGTGAACAAATTACAGCTGGGCAATTGACAAATAGAGGTTGCACCGTAGTGCACATTCATGACATGATGACTACTATGATATTTAGTGCGGGCATTACGTCAATATACATAGACCGTAATCCAACTGCATTTATGACTAATAATCCACCCTCAGGTTATCATCCGAACCCCCTTAGGTATTAAGTTGCAAGCAACAGATAATCGCATTAAGCAATGTGTGTAATGTAAGCAATGATTGTACACGCGGGCACTCACACCGCTGTTTTCTCCCTAGTGGCAACATCACATCCTCCCCCAGCATGGCATAAGTTCAATATTCATCGGATCCCAGCAAACACAGCACATAGAATTACATAAGAACAATCTCGATCATGTTAGGCAGCTCACGAAATCTAAACATTAAGGTGTAGGAGGAGAATACAACCATCTAGCTACTGCTATGGACCCGTAGTCCAAGGATGAACTACTCACACATCACTCTGGATGCATGCATGGTGATGGAGGCCTTCGGTGATGATATCCTCTCCGGCAGAGTGCCGGGAGACAGCTTCAGAACTCCCCTGATCTAGGGTTGACGACGACGGCTGCAGAACTTTTCGGGGATATTTTATCAGGTGTCTAGGGTTTTCCTTCGGAGGGGAATAAATAGGCGAAAGGGCAAAGCCGGTGGAGCCCTGGGGGCCCCACACCACCCCCCGGCGCGGCCAAGAGGGGTGCGCCGCCCTATGGTGTGGGTCCCCTGAGGCCCCCCTCCGGGTCTCTTCGGGACTCTGTGGAACCTTTGGGAATTCTAAGACTTCCGGGCTTCAAATTTCCCGATTCCGAGAATATTTCCAAAACAAATTTTCTGAAACTGAAAACAGCAGAAACAGGGAACTGGCTCTGTGGAATCTTTTCAATAGGTTAGTCCGGAAAATCGATAAAATGACATAAAGAAGGGAGAAAACATGTAGCAATTGGCATAATATCATGATGGAACATCAGAAATTATAGATACGTTGGAGACGCATCAAGCATACCCAAGCTTAGTTCCTACTCGTCCTCGAGTAGGTAAACGATAAAAACACATTAATTTTTTAGGTGACACGCTACTAACATAAACTTGATCATCATAATGTAGAAGCATATGTAAGCTGAGATCATAGAACTTTAAACACAAACATGATAAATAGAACTTTAATAATAAAGCCTAGCAAACACTTTGCATCATGAGAAGTAACTCAAATAATATATCATGAATAACAATGCATTGAAATTTATACGTTTGTTTCAAGTATAAAGAAAGCATGGCAAGGTGGTATTTCACAAGTCCTTAAGAGTGGGACAAAACATAAATGTCAGGACACCTTCAAAGTTCATGAGGAAGACTAGAAAAAATAGTTGGAGAACAAGAAATAACACTTCATGAATCAACTAATGATGTTTATGCGACAAATGCACATACAACTCAGAATGGAAAAAATGCTCTCTCAACTGTGCATAAAGTTAGAAGATGGAGACTCAACATAAAAGTAAAAGAAAGGCCCTTCGCAGAGGGAAGCAGGGATCACTCATGTTCTAGAGCTTTTATTTTATTAAACAGAGGTATTAAAAGTTTGACACTCCTCCCATCCATCTCACACAAACCATGGTTAACTAAATCCTCGGGTGCCTGCCAACAATCACATACCATGGAGGAGTGTCTATATTTTGGGAGATGTATGCTAATGTCAACGAATGGTAAACAGAAAATACAGTACGTGACAAGCCAACTAGATTTCACAAGAGCGGCACCCATATGAAAGACGCAACTATTATAGAAGGTCATCCCTCTTTCTCTTTTGTTTACACAATTATGATTTGACTGATAAATCAGGGGCAAAATAGTGAAGAGATTTTGTGTGTATTAATTTGGGGCTGGGCACCCCCGCTGCCAGCTCTTCTATCAATCCAATCAACAAGTGAGATAAAGATTCTGTATTTACGTCCTCGTGAGAAAAAACAGGAACACAAAGCAGGAGTAATTTTGAAGGTTTTAAAGGTAACACATGAGCAATTTACTTGGAGTGGCAGTTAAATACCACATGTAGGTAGTCATGGTGGGAGTAGAATTCCATACTAAGTACAGGTGGAGGCTAGCAAAAGACAAGGAGCGACAAATCAAGAGAGCATAAGAGCCATAATCATGCATAGCGACATAAACATCATTAATCAAAGCATAAGTGGTATCACAAGTTCAAAAACTAAATGATCATAGAGACTATTAGTGACTGGTTCATAGTCATAAACATGATGTGAGCATGCGGCAAGTCAACCAAATAAAACATTCAAAGGAGAATACCACAAATTTATGCTTTAATATGACAAGAACAACTCATGATTCTTTCAATGGCATATTAAACACTCTCAGCTATTTGAGGATATTCATGGTACTCAATAAACACAAGGCTTTAAAACTAAAATAACATCTAGCATGGCATGAAAAAGTTCTAGCCACAGTCTATACAAGCTTCTACGTGCACCGTTACAAATTCTACCACAAGAAGCAATTTCTTTTCCCATCAAGCACCATAAAAAACATGCTTTAACAAGAAATCTCCAAATGCTACAGAAAGCAAACATGAGAATACTCACATAACACTACTATAACTAACAGCTCTGATAAGAGATGCATGCAAAACAGGAGCTAAATAAATGCAACAACTAGAAGAAAAACTAAGAATACTAAGTATTCCCATGAAAAAGCGAAGCGTGTCACTCTCCAATAAAATAATGCTGGGGTCCAACCAAGATTATTGCAAAAATAAATAAAAAACTGAAAGAAAAAAATAAAAGACGCTGCAAGTAAAGCACATAAGATGTAACCGAATAAAAATATAGTTTCACTAGAAGTGACATGATGATTTGTCGATGAAGAAGGGGGTGCCTTGGGCATCCGCAAGCTTAGACACATGATCTTCTTGCAGATATACCACCGGGGCATCCCCAAGCTTAGACTCTTCACACTTCTTGATCGCGTCATATCATCCTCTTCTCTTGACCCTTGAAAACTTTCTTCACACCAAACTTCTCACAATCTTCATTAGCAACGTTAGTGCAATCGAAATAATAAATTCACATGGTTCAGTTTAAACAAAAGACTAACACTCATAAACACATTAGCTACAGTCACAACTTTTTTTTAAACTCTTTTTCTCAAAATAACATCAAAAGAAAGAGGTTAAAATGCAAATGCAATTATTGGCAGAAATCTGTCAAAACAGGACAGCAGGTAACGATAATTTTTTTCGAAAATCTTCTGTTTCTCAAATCAAAAAGTGCTCAACTAAGAAAAGGTGCGTATATAGCCCAGTATTGCGCACAAAAAAACTCAGGTAATTTTGAATTTTATCTGATTTTATACGAATTGAACAGTGGACAGCAGACATCTGTTTCCTCCGCAGAAATCCGAAATGTAGTCTCAACTTTCCACTAGAGGCTTTACTTGGCTCAAGAAAAACACAAAATAAAAGATACAGAGGGGTTGCTAAGGAGATAGAAAACACCCAGGTGCAAAGCACACAGAAATAAACGATGGAAAACGGGTTGAAAATGGAGAAATAAAATGGGTTGTATCCCGGTAGCGCTTAGCTAGGCCCGGAAAAATGGATTCACGTGTTTTTGAGTAAAGAAGATGCTCACATAAGAAATATGCATTAAGCAAAAGAGAGCATCAAGAAGCAAGTATAAAACTAATTTAAGTCTAACCCACTTCCTATGCATAGGAATCTTATACGTCTCCAACGTATCTATAATTTCTGATGTTCCAAGATGATATTATGCCAATTGCTACATGTTTTCTCTCTTCTTTATAGCATTTTTACACGTTTTCCGGGACTAACCTATTAACAAGATGCCACAGAGCCAGTTTCCTGTTTTCTGCTGTTTTTAGTTTCAAAACGTTGCTCTGGAAATATTCTCGGAATTGGAAAATTCAAAAGCCAGAAGTGTTAGAAGTCCCGTAGGGTCCACGGAGTCCCGAAGAGACCCGGAGGGGTTCCCGGGAGTCACCACACCATAGGGTGGCGCGGTTCCCCCTTTGGCCGCGCCGGGATGTGGTGTGGGCACCCTGGCCAACCCCCGGCATCGCCCTTTCGCCCATATATACCCCCCGATGCATAAAACCTAGGAGAGTCAACCTTTTCCACAAAATACATCCGTAGCTCTGCCGCCATCACCGAAAAGTTTTGAGGGACAGATCTCTGTTCTGGCACCCTGCCGGGACAGGGAAGTGCCCCCGGAAGCCATCTCCATCGACTCCACCGCCATCTCCATCACCGTTGTTGTCTCCTATGATGAGGAGGGAGTAGTTCTCCCCCGAGGCTGAGGGTTGTACCGGTAACTATGTGTTTCATCTCTCTCTCCCATGGTGTGATCTATATGTGATCATGAGCTTTGTAATCTAGTTGAATTCGTAGAGATTATTCCTCATCTATTATGCTGCTCAAGTGGCTTTTGTTATGAGATCTCCATAAACACTTTGATCACGGTGTAAAGGTGACAGTGTGCACCGTGTGGTTTAGCATTATATTTATATTTTGTGTTGGATAACCCTATGAAATTGTGGTGTTTGCGTGGAACCATCTAGGTCCCATGGATTGGTGTTACTTAGTTGGGAAAGTGCTTACTCTGAGGACTGCTGTTAAAGCCCTATGCATGGATGGGTCTTGTTATTCGACCGGGCAGTGGTTTGGAGTAGCATAGTGAAGAGATGGTATTTATTAATTCAATTATGTTTTCATTGTTGAGAGTGTCCACTAGTGAAAGTAGGATCCCTAGGCCTTATTTCAAAGCATTGAAACACAGTTTTCCGCCTTTTCTGCTACATGTTTCCCTGCTGCCATATTTATTTCAGATTGCTATTATTACTTATAACTAGCCATATTACTTGCATTTCATTATCTCTTCTCCAAACTAGTGCACCTATATACCTGACAAGTATATTGGGTGTGTTGGGGACACAAGAGACTTCTTGTATCTTAATTGCAGGGTTGCTTGAGAGGGATATCTTTGACCTCTACCTCCCTGAGTTCGATAAACCTTGGGTGATCCACTTAAGGGAAACTTGCTGTTGTTCTACAAACCTCTGCACTTGGAGGCCCAACACTGTCTACAAGAATAGAAGCGTGCGTAGACATCAAGCTCTTTTCTGGCGCCGTTGCCGTGGAGGTAAGGTAAAAGGTACTCACATCCTCTATGAGTGCTCGAAATTATTTCCTTTAAATTCTGCAATTATATCTTTGTGTTTCTTGTTTTCACTATTTAGGCTTATTTTTACGTGTTCCTTGTTTTTATTTTTACTAGTTAGGATTAATGGAAAACAAAAAAAATATGAGAGAGCTTTATAATATTTATCTTGAATTAGGACATGATGCTTTTGAAGAGAAAATTAAAAAACCTATGGAAGTTTGTTTGCATAATAGTGATAGCAATGTAATTAGCATAAATTCTTTGCACCCCATCATTCCTAATGCTAGGGAAAAGTCTATGCTCGGGGAAGCTAGTTTTTACGATCTTTTTAGTTCTCCAACCTTAGAGGAGAATATTTGCTCTGATGATATTTTATCTCATATGTGATAAACCTAATGATGCTTGTGATATTTTAAATCCTTCTACTGAAAGCATTCTTTTTAAAATACCCAAGAAATATGTTGAACTTGTCATGGATAACCGTTATTTTGGAGATGGAACTGTCCATCCTAGTGATCATTTACACTTTATGCATAAATTATGCGAGTTATTCAAGTGTGCGGGTATCTCAATGGTCCAAGTTAAGAGGAGGCTATTCCCTTTGTCACTTAAGGACAAAGCAAGGTAGTGGTATGAACTACTAGATGATCCTCATCATTTGGAGTGGAAGGAACTTGAATCTCTCTTTTACTCTAAATTTTATCCTTCTCATGAACGATATTTAGATAGGAATTACATTTATAATCTTTGGCCTCATGATGGAGAAAGCATTTCCCAAGCTTGGGGAAGACTGAAAACATTAATACTCAAATGTCCTAACCATGAGCTTCCTGAGGAACTAATTGTTACTAATTTTTATGCAAGGCTTTCAGGACATTGGAAGGATTATCTAGATGCCTGTTCAGAGGTTTCTTTTTGTAGTAAGAAGGTTGAAGCTAAGTGGGATCTTCTTGAGAGAATTCGAATCAATAGTGAAGATTGGAATAACAACAAAGGTAAACAATCAGGTATAAACTATGAGTATGATTGCATTAAGACTTTTGCTGAAACTGCTGATTTTCATGAGCTTAATGCTAAATATGGTCTTGATCCGAAAATTGTTGTTGGTTGGTATAGATCCTTTGCTTCTTATCTTAATATTCCTAATCAAAATTGGGACATATATCATGAACCTTTTAAAGACACTTGCATGGGAAATGAAATTGTTATTGATGATTGCAATAAACATGCTCAAATTTCTGGAAGTACTATTTCTTATAAGCATGTTAATTTTTGTGGAGCATTTAGACCTTGTGAAAAGAATCGATTTGAAGAAGAATATCGTATCCATCATAGGAATGAAAAAACTAGAATGTGGAGTAGGGCTCTAGATGATCTTGGTGAAAAAGTTTGTGCCCTCTATAATTTTATTTGTGAACTTTGCTATAAAGTGGGTCATTTTAATTTCCAATGCTCACGCCATGATAGTAGCCTTTCGAATCCTATGAGTACTGCAAGTTTGTATTGTGATGACATGATCACCCCTAATGAGCATGATGAACTTAAATTATTTTTGGGGTGTGAAGAGTTATTAAGAAAAACTTCTTTAATAGATATGAGTGCTTTTGATATGAATAGTGTCTTGCATGGATGTCATCTTTATTGTGTTGATAATTGCCATGCAAATACTTACATACGAAATATTATAAAACAGGAGACTTCACCAAAATATGACATGACAAATATGTGTTTTGTTCTTATTAATGAAGAGGAGAAATCCTCCAAAGTTCTTTCTATTGTTTCTGATAATAAACTAGGGTATGTGGAGAAGCTCCCTTTTAAGCCTCTCCCTACTAAAGAGGGGAAGAAGAGGAAGAAGAAGAAGAGGAGGAGGAGTAAAAAGAGAGAGGTAATGGTATCTCCCCCTAAGCATGTTGCTCATATTACAGCTTTTGCTGATGAGTCTGAACTCGATGATTTTCCTATGCCTATTATTTATGAAAGTGATCATGATTGGGAGAAACACACTACTTTTGATATTGAAAATTTGTTTGGTACCAATTCTGAAAATGATGATAATAATTGTTGTACTTGTGGATGATGTGTTTGAAAATACCTTTGCTATTAATGATTATATGCTTGACACATCTCCTCCTATAGTAAAAATAATGATATGTTTACAAATGAATGCATTTTGGAAGACAACTATTTTATTGCTTGTGATGATACTATGCCTCCAATAGATGATGATTGCAATGATGAATATGATATTTTTAGTCCACCTACTATTGAGGAGAAAACTAACTATGATTTCCATTTGCCTCCAGTCTTTGATAATTATTATAAAGAAAGTTATAACATAGGCTATAATTACAATCATCCTCATGAAACTTGCCATAATTATGGTGGGATTACCCAAAACCATCTCTTTAATATACAACTTGTCTATCATGTTCGAGTTCTTTATGATAATCGTACTCCCGTTGTTATTAATAAGAATGACTATGCTTATGTGGAGAGTAATAATTCTTTTATGCATGTGGCTCATGATAAGAATGTTTTATGTGATAGTTATATTATTAATTTTATTCATGATGCTACTGAAAGTTATTATGAGATAGGGAAACATAGTCTTAAACATCTCAACAATATCAAGTTTCCTCTCTTTATGTTGAAAATTTTGAAGTAGCACATGTTGTGCATTCCTATGCTAGCCACTTTGTGCTTTATTGACTTGTTTTTCTACAAGATTCGTTTTCATAGGAAGTGGGTTAGACTTAAATTTTTTTTACATTTTCTTCTTGATGCTCTCTTTTGCTTCAATTCATATTTCTCATGTGTGCATCTTCTCAAATTATTCTGCCTAGCTAAAAGGCATTAAGAAAAGCACTTCTTGGGAGATAACCCATGTTTTTATTTTTGCATTGTTTTTCTTTGTTTTCTTTGAGTCGGGGGTTGTATACTTATGTAGAAAGTCCTTTGTATCTTTATTTTCATGTATTAGTTGAGCCAAGTAAAGCCTCTAGTGGAAAGTTGAGACTATATTTCGGATTTCTGCGCAGAGAACAGATTTCTGTTGTCCACTGTTAAAATCGTATAAAATCATAGAGAAATTCAAAATGACCTGAGTTTTTTTGTGCGTAATCCTAGGATAAATACGCAACTTTTCTTAGTTGAACACTTTTTTATTTGAGAAACAGAATATTTTCTAAAAAATCATCTTTACCTATTGTTCTGTTTTGACAGATTTATGCTAATAATTGCATTTGCCTCTTAATCTCTTTCTTTTGGTGTTCTGTTGAGAAAAAAGAGTTTTAGAAGAAGCTGTCACAGTAGATAACGTGTTTATGAGTGTTAGGATTGTGTTGAAACTGAACCATGTAAATTTATTATTTCGTTTGCACTAACGTTGGTAATGAAGATTGTGAGAAGTTTGGTGTGAACGAAGTTTTCAAGGGTCAAGAGAAGAGGATGATATGATGTGATCAAGAAGAGTGAAAAGCCTAAGCTTAGGGATGCCCCGGTGGTACATCCCAAAAAACTCCAAGAAGACACAAGCATCTAAGCTTGGGGATGCCCAAGGGATCTCCTTCTTCATCAACAATTTATCAGGCCACTTCTAGTGAAACTATATTTTTATTCGGTCACATCTTATGTGCGTTACTTGGAGCATCTTATATTTTTTTCAGTTTGTTTGGTTTTATTTGCTGTAATAAATAGTTGGATCCTATCATACTTGTGTGGGAGAGATACACGCTCCGTTTTCATTGCTTATAACACTCTAGTTTTTATTCTTATTATTCTATGAGTGTTCACTTTTTGCTAGCACTGCGTTTAGCCTTTGTTTTCTTGTATCTCTTATTCAGAGATGTTAGTTTTAGTAGTGTTATGTGATTACTCTCATGTTTGCTTGCTGTATCATGTAGAGTATTTTTGTTAAAACATATCTTGTATGGTGCTTGTTGGGAGAAGAAACTGCTGCTTGAGGTAGAATTTATAAAGGTGCAAGTAGAAGCTTGTATAGACTGTGGCTAGAAATTTTTCATGTCATGCTAGATGTTATTTTAGTTTTAAAGCCTTGTGTTCCTTGAGTAGAATGAATAGCCTCAAATAGCTGAGAGTTTTTAATATGCCATTGAAAGATTCATGAGTTGTTCTTGTCATAGTAAAGCATAAATTTATGGTATTCTCTTTCGAATGTTTTATTTGACTAGTAAAATGCCCGTGCGTTGCTACGGGTAATAAATATTCTATGAAATCATACTAATCATGTATAATATAAAAAGTTTGGTTGCGTCATAAAAACTACGGCCAGACGTTGCTATGGGTAATCTTCTATTGTGAGCAATTTCATTACCGAAAATTGGTTTTTTACTGAAAAATCCATGTAGCTTTCTTGTAGGGTCATGCTATACTAAATAACATGTCTATTTTGGCGGTTGTTGATCTGCCAAACTAAATATGCTTGAAAATACATGGTTCCATAGCTGAAATATGTCATAAGTTATTTAACATAATGCGCCATACCATCATAAGTTATTTAACCTAATGACCGGATGAAGTTATATCTCAAATCAACCCCTTCATGGTTCCATAGCTGAAATAGGTCACTTGTTAGAACTTATAAATCATAGCAATATCCTCATGGCTGAAAACACTTTAATTGACTGATCGTACATCAAAGGACCCCATGTTAAATATCAAACATATAACAGTCCAATTTTTCTACACCTAACAGGTACATCAAAATATAAAGCCTGCACAATTATGATCGACGAGTATTCCCGATAATTTCTCAGGTTCTTCAACCAAACCATGTACTCATGTTCCTTACCCATGATGGATTCATGTGTTCTTCTTCAAGCTCAAGAACCTGAGCAGAACTTCTGCAAGCTCTCTCGTCTAGAATCCTGTAGAAAAAATGAGAAAGGTCAGAAGAAAATTGTAAAAGGCAGTAAAGTTTAGTAGTCATCTAGGTACCCATAGAAGGGGAAATGGTCAACAAGAGGAACACAGCCAGGAATGAGATATCAAACTTCATGTTATTTCGTTGAAAACAACAAAACGTTTATGCCATGGACCCTGAAAGATATTGACACCCAGCCACTGTTTTTTAAACTGCAAGTATTGATGCTCGGCCACTATTTTCTAAACTTTAATGATTGGCGCTCAGCCAATATTGTCGAACTGCAAGGATTAATTAATGCCCAGACACTGTTTCCTAAACTGAAGGACTTACGCTCAGCCACTATTTCATTACAGGTGCTCTACAAGATATGCGAAAGAACCTTACATGTAGATATTGCAACTAAATAAAGGCAAAAAAAACATGTCAATTGACTTGTGGCGATTTGTTCAAACACCTATAAGGTGTGCAACTTGAGAAGGATGTCAAATTGTATGACACAACAAATCACCCCTGAACATTGTGTTTACAGAAAAAATCCGTTGTAACTTAATTCACTTATGGTTATAGATGAGCTAATTTCTAGATCTAAACTAAGAATAACATGTTTCTCACTTAATTAGACGCAATGCCACTACACATGCTTTCTCCTCATGTAAGTTAGGCGTGCATCCACGATTATGTCTGCAGTATTGAATACGCCCAGGAAGATGAGTCCTTGCAACAGGAAATGGAAAGCCTAAACAAGCAAAACAACATTTTCATAAATTCTGGGTCAGCTTAGCGAGGATAGAAATATTTAGAGTAGCAAGCATATACATGAACATTAACATACCAAGATTTCTAAGAAATTGATCCCAACAAACTATAATTAGGCCAATGCATGCATCTCTACTATCAATGTTATGTTTGTCGGTCTAGTCAAGCAAAGCGTTAACTCACACGCCTCCATTCATTAGGCACCTGAATACTTCTCACGTGAAATGTGGAGACATTGATCAAAATGAGATAAAATAAATCATATGAGGTATTTAAATTCTAACTATATATTTTTGGTAACATAGATAGAATGTCAGGATTCGTCTTGTACAAACTTGTGATCTTATTGTTATTAGGTATTGTGACATATGTTACTGCAGTCACACACCTCAAGAGTGGCCTCCAAACTGACATCAATGTCTAAGTATGGATCTTGATCACCATTGTCTCCACATGCTATGGGATTCCTTATAACCGCTGAAAAGTTCAAACCCACCATCTCAGGCTTCCAATGCAGTTGTTCATGGACTACGGTGAATATTAGGTAACTAATGACTGTTGAACTATGCACCATCAACATATATGAATCGATTGTGGATAATATTAACAGGTAGCTAGCAGACACATAGAAAGGAATTAAGCATGAACCGCAAAGAGTTCATTCTGCTGCTCGATGGAGTCCAAACCCTCAAACTATCACAAAAAATTAAATATAAATCAGAGATCATACCCGGCAGAAGAGCATCTCGACGGTGAAGTTGTCGCTGATCGGGGAAACGCGGGTGTCAAGGACCGGTACGATCTGGAAGCCTAGCAAATCCATGGCATGCAGCGTGAACATGCCAGTCGCCCCATCCACGCGCTGTGTCATCAAGATGTCCCTGTCCTCATCGATAGTGAATGCCTTTCTGGGCTCAAGGCCTCAGGCATGAGCACATCCACGGCCTAATTAATCAATATGCCGATGTAAGGCTCAAAGTTCTAGTGACTCTCTGTATGAACTCTTCATCCACATCTTTATACTGCTCATGATATACAGCCATAATCATATATTGTACAATACAGACATATAATCTCAAAAAATAGCTCTCGTAATGGATGGGAACTCCTACACGGAACAGGTTGTCCAGTTCCATCTCTGGACCATGTGGATCTGTCCAGCGGAGCCGGTTTGCCTGATCGGTGCTGCCATGGGATCTTGCTGGCGGGTCATCATAGAAAGTAACCAATATATGTAAGCAGGGGTAGCCCCATGAGGAGCAGGTGCTCTTCAGCACGTGAAACAAGTGATGGCCACATCGGATGCACATGTAAACGGATTGCGGGACGAGCTGACCTGCGCCACTCGTGGAGCAGGTCATCTAACTCCATCCCCATCTCGGCCGGCGGCGGCAGGACGGGGCCGACTCGGGGTAGAAGGGCGCAGACGTGGAAGACCATGATCCCGCTGCCGTCGAAATCCACATCGATCTCCTCGTCCACGAAGTAGTGTGACAGTCGAGGGAGAGGCGGGTTGCGACCAAATCCGTGCGGTGGGGGCGGCGATGGCCGGTTGCAGGGGCCAGTGTGAGGAGACACCGGGCGCTAGATGCGGGAGAGGGCAGCAATGGAGAGGAGGGCGGCGCCACGGTATCTTCGGCTGTAGAGGAGATCGCGGGAGGAGAATCAATCGAAGGGGTGGAAGGGATGTGCGTGTGATGCGGGTGTGATTGAGGCGGAGGAGGGTGAAACGCTGAGTGGTTGGACGAAAGAACGGGACGTAATGCACTCTTGGCAGACTAAGGAACCAAATTCCTTTTTTAGGTAGTAGAGATTGACTTGGCGCATACTCACACCATGTTTATTACTATGAAACAGTCACGAATAGCCTCCATGACCATTTAGTTTTTTAACTTGTGATACCGCTTATGCTTTAATTAATGATGTTTATGTCGCTATGCATGATTATGGCTCTTATGCTCTCTTCATTTGTCGCTCCCAGTCTTTTGCTAGCCTCCACCTATACTGAGTATGAGCTCTACTCGTGCATCCAACTCCCTAAAACCAAAGTTTTCCCATTGTGTCCACCATACCTACCTACATGTGGTATTTCACTGCCACTCCAAAGTAAATTGCTCATGTGCTACCTTTAAAACTTTCAAAAATACTCCTGCTTTGTGTTCTTGTTTTTTCTCATGAGGACGTCAATAGAGAATCTTTAATATCGCACTTGTTGATTGGATTTCACACCCTAGACTAGTGGCTTCATCCGCTTATCTAATTGATAGAAGAGCTGGCAGCGGGGTGCCCAGCCCCAAATTAATGCAAACAAATTCTCTTAATTATTTTTCCCCTGAATTATCAGTCAAAGCATAATTGTGTAAACAAAAGATAAAGAGGGATGACCTTCTACCCAAGTGCGTCCTTCACATGGGATCCGCTCTTGTGAAATCTAGTTGGCTTGTGACGTACTGTATTTTTTGTTTACCATTCGTTGACACTAGCATACACCTCTCTTAAAATATAGACACTCCTCCATGGTTTGTGATTGTTGGCAGGCACCTGAGGATTCGGTTAGCCATGCTTTGTGTAAGATGGATGGGAGGAGTTTCAAACTTTTAGGCCGTGTTCGGTAGCTCTCTGGCAGCCATCTTCCCAAAAATTAGGCGAGAAGTTGTCCCGAACGACTCAGATCTGAGAAGCCAGCTTCCAGGATTTGGCCCGATAGCGTGTACAATTTGCGGAGCCAGCAAATCGGTCTGCCAGAAAAATGGATAAGCTGGCGTTGCCTCATAATTACGACCGCATGCCACCAAAGTGATGCCTCGAAGAGTTTTTTCATAGCTTCTTCCCCCCACGGTGTTGGCGCTGCTCTTCTCTTCTCTCACCCAGCTTTCTTCTCCCCACTCGCCCACCAAACCCTAGTCAAGGCGCGCGCCGCCGGTCTTCGGCGACCAATCCATCGTCCTGTAGGAGAATGCCCTAGCCGCTACCGTCCCGGATTCCGCCGTATCCTCCCACGAATAAGCTCACCTGGAGCGTCCTGTCAAATCTCGTGGATGCCATCCCCTGCAACCCCACCTTCCTCCGGCTGCCACGACGTTTCTCCGGCCGCCACGACCTACTCCGGTCAGCGAGTAAGAGGACCAGCTTCACGGGCTTTTTGCAGGAGTAGTCCGTAGTGAAGAGGCCGGCGAAGTGGGCGTCAAAGTCGGCGAGGGTCGCGTCCACCTTCTCCATCGTCGTCTTCTCTTCTCTGTGCTTGTCCTGGCCTTGGATTTGGGTTGAAATACCAGGGGAGGAGACGGGAGGATTGTGTGGGGAAGAAGACGACAGCATGCTCATCGTGACGGAAAACAGCCCAAGCTGCAATTAAGTCCAGTAGAACCCCAGTTTGGCTTCTATCGAGTCAGCCTTCTTCCACTTGTAACGGGCTGAAATGGACAAAAATGGGCTTTCAGCCTAAGAACGGAAAAGAAGCCGGACCGAATGTTTTTCGGCTTCTCCTAGCAATCTGAGGATCCTGGAGATGGAGTTGGGAGCTGGAAGTTGAGGATTCGGAGAAGCCAGGCCACTACCGAACACGCCCTTAATACCTTTATTTCATAAAATAAAAGCTCTAGCACATGAGTGATCCCTGCTTCCCTCCGGGAAGGGCCTTATTTTTACTTTTATCTTGAGTTTCCATCTTCTAACTTTATGCACAGTTGAGAGAGCATTTTTGCCATTCTGAGTTTTATGTACATTTGTCACATAAACATCATTAGTTGATTCATGATGTGTTATTGCTTGTTCTCAAACTATTTGTTCTAGTCCTCCTCATGAAACTTTGAAGGTGTCCTGGCATTTATGTTTTGCCCCACTCTTAAGGACTTGCGAAATATTACTTTGCCATGTTTTCTCTATACTTGAAACAAACGTATATCTTTCTTTGCATTATTATGCATGATATTTTATTTGACTTACTTCTCATGATGCAAAGTGATTTCTATGCTTTATTATTAAAGTTCTATTTATCATGCGTTTAAGTTCTATGATCTCAGCTTAGATATGCTTTTACATTATGATGATCAAGTTTATAATTGGTAGCATGTCACCTCAGAAATTATTTTGTTTTATTGTTTACCTACTCGAGGTGGAGTGGGAACTAAGCTTGGGGATCCTTGATACGTCTCCAACGTATCTATAATTTCTGATGTTCCATGATGATATTATGCCAATTCCTACATGTTTTCTCCCTTCTTTATAGCATTTTTACACGTTTTCCGGGACTAACCTATTAACAAGATGTCACAGGGCCAGTTCCCTGTTTTGTGTTGTTTTTAGTTTCAGAAAAGTTGTTTTGGAATATTCTTGATGGAGGGATAATAACCCGGTAGGCCAACTCCAAGGTATAACCCGGCCCAAAGGACGCTGCGCAGGATCCTGCTAAGGATAAAGAAACTTTCGGAAGGCCCAAGTTTGTAGGCCCAGTAACCCGGATTGTGGGTTACGGTAAAGGAAGGTTAGGGTTCGTATGCCGTGTCCGGGTAGGATCCAGGGTGCGCCTTGGAGAATAAGCCAGGGGGTACGGGTGCTTTATAAACCGACCCCTAGGATTAGTTGAGAGAGATCCAAGAACCCTAGTAGTACCGCTTGATATCGAGCATCCAGTGTATACGAGAGATCGAGTTAATATATTGAGATCGGAGACTCGGTGACTTGATTGCCGGCTACCAGATCGAGTTTCATCATGTTTTCCTCTGAGCTAAACCCTCTCCCAAACGCCTGTGTCGTCTTGCCCCAAGATCAGTTACCCCCGGTAACGTCTGCCGTGATTATCCCACGACAGTTGGCGCCCACCGTGGGGCCTGCGTCCAAAGGTGTTTACATCACGGGAGAAGCTCGGAAGAACATGGAGAGTCTTGTCATCGGCGAGATCTACATCGACCACAAAGGAGAAAAGGTGGTGGACGATTCCGGCTGGGGGCCAGAGTCGGATCACCTCGAGTCCGTATCTACTGTGACGATCGGCCAGATCAACATCTTCATCGGTATGGTACGTACGCCTGATTTAAAGGGACAATATCATGTGCATACTACAGGAACTTCTAGCAGGGACAAGGGGACATTAAAGCAAGCGGTAAACTCGGTTTCCTCGGCCGTGCCGGGATACTTGAGATGGGCGGAGCAAGAGGTAACGTGGAGCAGAAGAGATCACCCGGAAAGAATAGAGCGCCCAGGAGTCTTGGCATTGGTGGTTGCGCCACAGGTCAATGGTTACGAGCTAAAAAGGGTCCTGATGGACGGTGGAAGTAGCATTAACATCCTGTATTGGGAAACCTTCTTACGCATGAGTCTCAAAGAGTCCCAGCTACAGAAAAGTTCGACAGTCTTTCACGGATCGTGCCGGGGCACTCGGCGAGCCCCGAGGGAAAGATCACCTTGGAGGTTGCTTTCGGAGAAACGACGGATAATTATCGAGTTGAGTGGCTCACGTTCGAGGTGGTCAAATTGCGCAGTCCTTATCACGCGCTGTTCGGAAGACCGGCTTATGCTAAATTCATGGCTAGGCCGTGTTATGTGTATTTGCAGCTAAAGATTCCGGGTCCTAAACGGACCATCACCGTACATGGGAACCGGGATATAGCGTCCGAGTGCGACGAAGGAGATTCAGTAATGGCCGAGCAAGCGTGCAGAAAAGAAGAACTCGAGTATTACCGGTCTCAAGTAAATCCGGATGATAGAACAGCTTTGAAAAGGCCGAATACTGAGGACGAGAGAGCAAAATTCAAGGCAGCACAAGACACTAAGAAGATAGATTTTTTTGAAGGTGATCCCACTAAGCAATTTACTATAGGGTCTAATTTGGAAAGAGAGCAGGAGAAGGCACTTGTGGAGTTTATTCGTTCGAATGCGGACGTATTCGCCTGGACACCTAGCGACATGCCGGGTATCCCTACAGAATTGGCGGAGCACAGTTTGCACGTAGATCCCAGGTCCAGGCCTGTGAAGCAGGGCTTGAGGAAGATGAATGAGGAAAGAAGGAAAGCCATAGGTGAAGAAATTGCTCGGCTACTGACAGCCGGCTTTATCATGGAAGTGTTTCACCCGGATTGGTTAGCAAATCCGGTTCTAGTGATGAAAAAGACTAACGAGTGGAGGATGTGCATCGATTTCACGAGTCTCAACAAGCATTGCCCAAAGGACCCGTTCGCGCTACAAAGGATAGTCCAGATCGTAGACGCAGTAGCCGGGAGTGACCTGCTATGCTTTCTGGACGCATACTCCGGGTACCACCAAATTAAGCTTAAGAGGGAGGATTGGGAGAAAACATCATTTATAACCCCTTTTGGGGCCTTCTATTATAAAACCATGACGTTTGGATTGAAGAACGCTGGCGCAACTTATCAACGGTGTATTCAAAAGTGCTTTGAGGACCAAATTGGACGCAACGTCCATGCCTATGTGGATGATGTGGTTATCAAGACCAGGAAGGCGGAGACGTTTATCGATGATCTAAAGGAGACGTTCAAAAACTTGAGGAGGTATCAGATGAAGCTTAACCCGACAAAGTGCGTGTTCGGAGTTCCAGCCGGGAAATTACTCGGCTTTATCGTTTCCGAGAGAGGAATTGAGGCAAACCCGGACAAAATCAAAGCTATCCAGAGTCTGAAAAAGCCGGAAAATTTGAAGCATGTTCAAAAGCTCACGGGCTACGTAGCAGCCTTGAGCCGATTCATATCCAGACTCGGAGAAAAAGCAATACCCTTGTACCGGCTCTTGAGGAAATCAGATAAATTCGTATGGGATCAAGAGGCGGATGAGGCGTTTGAGGCACTAAAGAAGCAGTTATCTGAAGCACCAGTACTAGCGGCCCCGGGTCCTAAAGAACCTATGTTGCTATACGTAGCAGCTGGCCCCCGAGCCGTCAGTGCAGTAGTTGTTGTGGAGCGCAAAGAGGATGGGAAGGGTTAACCGGTCTAGAGACCGGTTTATTACGTCAGCGAGGTATTATCAGAAGCAAAGCAGCGCTATCCGCATTGGAAAAAGCTGGTGTTCGGGGTCTTCATGGCTAGCCGGAAACTGAAACCGTATTTCCAAGAACACCCCATAACAGTGGTTAGTTCAATACCAATGTCGGATATCATCAGAAACTCGGACGCGACAGGAAGAATAGCCAAATGGGCGATAGAGATGGGGGATTATCACATCAACTACGAACCCAGGTCAGCAATAAAATCTCAGGCTTTGGTCGATTTCGTTAATGATTGGACACACACAGGCATGACCACCATGGTTCCAAGCTCCGATTCTTGGACCATGCACTTCGATGGGTCAAAGCAATACGAGGGATCAGGAGCCGGAGTGGTGCTAACATCACCAAAGGGAGATAAGTTAAGTTACGTACTACAGATTCACTTTGATTGTTCCAACAACGTGGCCGAATATGAGGCCCTATTGCATGGTTTAAGGGTAGCCAAGGAAATGAACATTAAGAGGATACGATGCTTTGGAGATTCGGACCTTGTGGTACAGTAGGTATCAGGAACTTGGGATAGAAAGGACGCAACTATGGCAGCGTACCGCAGAGAAGTTGATAGGGTTGCAGGATGTTTTTCCGGGTATGAAGTGGAGCACGTAGACAGGAGAAAGAATGAGGCGGCAGACGCCCTTGCTAGACTCGGCTCACGCAGAGAGCCGGTTCCACCCAACGTTTTCCTGGACGAATTATGGCGACCATCAGTTAAAACCGAGTCTGAAGACGAACTGGCAAATCAAGACCCGGATTTGGAGCTCGTGGCCACTATGCGCGTTGTTCCCGAGTGGACAGAACCGTTTTTGGCCTACCTATCACGAGGCGAGTTACCACAGCAGGAGGTGTTAGCAAGGCAGATTTTGAGGCGAGCAAATGGATATTCTATCATTAATGGGGAGTTGTACAAGAGAAGTGCAGCAGGAGTCTTTTTGCGCTGCGTAGCACCAGAAGAAGGCCGGCAGATTCTCAAGGAAATCCATGAAGGAGATTGCGGGCATCATGCATCCACAAGATCCCTTGTGGCCAAGGCTTATCGACACGGATTTTTCTGGCTGACGGCTCTAGCAGATGCAGAAAGATTAGTAGCAAGGTGTGACGGATGTCAAAGGTACGCTCGCCAAACCCATGTGCCGGCTATGGAGTTACGGACCATCCCGTTAACTTGGCCGTTCGCTGTCTGGGGGATGGATATGGCTGGCCCCTTTCATATGTCTCCTTGCAAGAAGACACATATTTTAGTAGCTATTGATAAATTTACCAAGTGGGTTGAGGTTATGCCAGTTACTAATTGTGAAGCAGCTACAACAGTCAAGTTCCTGAAAAGAATTATCTACCGGTTTGGGTATCCTCACAGCATAATTACCGACAATGGAACCAACATGTCCCTTGGTGAGATGGAAAAGTTCTGCGGCAACAATGGAATCCGGCTTGATGTAGCATCAGTGGCTCATCCACAGGCCAACGGACAAGTGGAGAGGGCAAACCAAGAACTGCTCCGCGGGTTGAAACCGCGATTGCGAGTCCCCTGTATCAGGGCTGCTGGCGCGTGGGTCGAAGAACTTCCTTCCGTGGTTTGGGGTATCAACACTACACCCAACAGATCCACTCACATGACACCCTTCTTCATGGTCTATGGGGCGGAAGCAGTGTTACCGAGTGACATTATTCACGATTCACCATGAATATCAGCTTACGTCGAAGTGGAGAATGAAAAAACCCGGCAGGACGCCGTAGATATGTTAGAAGAACAAAGGGAACAAGCCCTGGAAAGATCAGCCATATATCAGCAAGATCTACGGAGGTATCACAGCCGGCGCGTGAAAACCCGGGTCTTCCAGGAAGGAGACCTGGTTCTGCGCCTGGTACAGTCAAACGAAGGAAAACACAAGTTATCACCACCATGGGAAGGACCGTTTATCATAAGCCGGAATCTGCATAACGGATCATATTATTTGGTAGATGCAAGGGAAGAGTCGGCTACAGTTAATGACACCGCTCATACCACTTCATCTATGCAAGAAAGAGACAGACCATGGAACGTGGCGCAGCTACGTCCGTATTATACTTAGTAAAGATTATATTGGCAAATGGAATTGCACGGTGTAACAGGCAGCGGGTTTCAGACGTACTCTTTTCCTATCCAGGGTACCCTTGGGGACTGGGTGGGTTTTTAATGAGGCGGCTTGCTGACCTAACTTTTTCATATCAAGTAAAGAGGTGGTTATTCTCATGTTCTTCACTCTCAGCATGTCGCATATATAGGTCTTGGGGGCTGATTGCTTGAATAGCACAGTTGAAAACTCAAAGACCCGGCCTCGATGCCTATGAGTTATAAGGGCCGGTTACTCGCAAACGAGTACGGCTGCAATCTTATAACCGGACAAAGGAGCCAAATTTTCTTGACTTTTCTTACTTAAGCTCGATGTGACTCGCACTAAAATGGCATGATTTGCTCGCTTACGATTACAATCAGCCATGAAGCCCAATGGGACTTGGTTGACCCTGTTTCGTACAGATGTAACAACATGATATCCATGCGAAAGCCGGCTTATAGTATCAGATAGTCAAAAGGGTCATCTAAACCACAAGTTATGCAGAGTACAGGGGTGATAGCCGGAAACTCAACGATTATCAAGCATAACTTCAAAACCTATGTGAAACGGCTTCGGGCTTTTTGGACCTAGCAGCAAGCAAATGCGTTCTCCTTGAAAGATCACGTTTCCTAAACTCGGAATCCGGGTCTTGGGGGCTCGGGATCTCGAAAACGAGAAAAATTGTTTGATTGTTAAAGTTCAAAAATCCAAAAATCCGAGTCTTGGGGGCTTGGGGACTTAGCAGCAAGTCCGCTTGTCAACACCCATGAGACCCGGAAACCGAGTTTCACAAAAGGAACAATAAAGAAAGCCGGATATCGAGAGCAGATGAGTTCAAAAATGGATAAATTTAAAAGGCCAGAAGAGGCATAGAGTATATCAAGACCTTAGCGTACATTACAAAATCCCGGTGAAAGATATCAAAGGTGCACAGGCGCACCACCCAAAATATAATTGTTTAAACAGCACATCGGCCGACTGACGCATAAGAAGAGGCATCAAATATCGGGTATCACTCGGCGTCCATATTGGCCTTGCCCTTGCCATCATTGGTGGTAGCAGCAGCACCCGGATCAGTAGTACCAGCCCGCGCAGGAGGTGGAACGACTGGTGTTGAGGTAGCGGGTGCAGAACCGGCTTCAGCTTGCTTTTTGGCAGCCTCCACCCTCAACTTAGCAGCTTCCTCCTTCCACCGAGCCAGCATATCATACGGCTCGGGAAGATCCGACTTAACCGCTTCACCAGCAGCATCATATGCAGGAATGAGGGAATCAACATCCAGGTCGTCAGCGATCACGCTGGCCGGGTAACGGACCTCCTTCTGGACAGCCTGAAAATCCTTCACTGAGAACTTGGACCCATCAAGCTTGAACTCCGGAAAGCCGCCCATAAGCTTCACTAGCTCGAGCTTAGGGAAATAAGCCTTAGCAAGCGCAAGCCCCCGGGTTACTCCAACTCGGCAAGACGAGCGTTTCCAGTGCCAAATCCACTCAGGGATAGTGGAGAAGGCATCCAGCATTCTCTTCAGATCGACATGCCCCTTACCCGGCCACCGTAATTCCTGAAGGATCCATTTGGTTCCGGCGCATAGCTGCCGGATAACGCTCTTGATAGTTTTCAGCCTAGCAATGTCATTCTCATCCGGCATCACTTCGTCCGGGCCTGAAGAAATGGAAACATGAGTCGGGAAAACTCTGGCTATTTATCAAAAGGATAACCCGGAGGAAGAAACGTACCAAGCAAAGCACGATACGTGTCAGCAATTTGGACAGAAAGGCTTGTTAGATCATCTTCTGCTTTGTGAGCCCTTTTCCTATACTTCCTCATTATCATCCTATTCCTCGTGGCCTCAGCCTCGGCTGCTTCACGCAGAACCACCTCCTTTTCAATGAGCTTGGTGGCATCTACCAGTTTCTCCTCAGATTGAGTCACGAAAGACTGCATGGACGCAACGAAGGATTAGCCGGGTAAAGGGGCAAGTTATCAGTCGCTTGTATCATAAAGTCCCAAGCAAATTATGAATCAATTCACTCGGAACTTGGGGACTGGATAAGGACACAAGCAGCGTTAGTCGGATTTACCTCGTGTTTGGCTATTAAAGCCCCCAAGATGTTTTCTTCATTAGCCCTCAAAGTGCGCAGGGTTTCGAGCATCTGGGTAAACGTCAGGTCCTCGGGCCGGGCACCGGAAGAGCCGGCAGCCTGATCGCCTGGTGGGGGAGCTCTCCCCGCCCTTGGGGTCGAGACCCGGACGGTTTGAGTATCCGGGTTGGGAGAACCCATCCTCGTATCCAGAACCTCGATCTCCTCGTCCACTGGTTCCGACGAGGAAGGAGACCCGGTGGCTCGGTGAAGTGGATCGCCCAAGGGGCCTTGTTCCTGGTTATTCTCAGTGTCACCGCCAGTCGCGGCATCTACGTTCTCAGTCGGCTCCTCTGTCCGATGGTTATCCGTCTCTACATTCTCCGGGTCACTGACGGTGGCTTGAGTGCTAAAAGAAAGATGAGAGGAGGCAGTTAGCAGTGGTGATTGAAAATTGTCAGGCATCAAAAGAAGTCATATAGCAAAAACTTACCCGGCATTCACGGTGTAGTCTGGCGGGAGCTCGCCGCTGGAAGCAGATGAAGTCGCCACAGGGACCACTAACGGAACCCGGAATTGCCCGGCACGTGGATGGTTAGGAGAAGGGTGGCGTCGAGGAGAGTCGGAAGGACGAGACAGAGGAGCACTGGCACGATGGACGGAAGAGGTAGAGATGCCCGGGTTAAGGGGATCTTCACCCGGGGAGCTCCGAGTTACTCTGCGCTTGGCTGGAAGAGAATCCTTCAAGTACAACGAGTTCGATAATTGATGGTTAAGTCGTCGCATGGAGTCAAAGGAGTAAGGTTCAGAGGATAACGAGGAGAAAGGAACCTTGGACACTGCCCCTCTGGTCTTCCTCTTGGCTCCAACTGTTGCCTCTTGATCAGATTCGGTAGCCTCTGGGTCATCCTCGTTGTTCTCACCTTCGTCCTCCAGCCCTGCGAACCGAGTGTGTGTCCGTGGGAAAAGGTTAAATGGGAGGAAAATGATGCAAGTGAAAATAATACAAGTTCCGGGCAAGTACCTTCACTATCATCGGCCGGCTCATCCTCTTCTTCCTGGTTTCTGGAAGGGGGGGAGGGTTCAACTCTCCAGAAGGGATCATCAGCCTAAGACAAAAGGATGAAATTAAGGGATAGAAGCTGTATCAAGTCAAAGTGTGGAAATAAGTTATGAATATCGGATATTACCGCTAGAGCCGGGTTTTCCCGAGTAAATGGGGGTAACCCGGCGATGTTCTTTATCACCTCTAGCTTCTCTGTCAAGAAGCCCTTGATGGTCTTGTTGGTGTCGCCGGTCGCGAAGCTCTTGGTGGAGTATCGGAGTGCATCCGTGGTATGCCCCGAGTACTCGCACATTAATTTGGTGCGGATGGAGTTGGGTTGGATTCGAAAATCAACCCATGTTTTCACTAAATTGAGCCCAAGGAGGCCTTGGGCTGAGAGGATGGCTATTTTGGCTAACAAGGGAAGGATCACCTCCCTGTCTGAGTCAGGGGCAAAGGCATTGAAAGACTCGGAAGGCTCGAGGAGGCCCTCCGAGTAACCCGGCAGTCTCTTCTCGCCGGGTGGAGAAGTGTCATGGCAGTAGAAGAAGGATAATTGCCAGTGTTTGACATGAGAGTTCAGATTGAGGGTTGGCATTGGGGAGTTTTTACGGCGTTGGATGGATACCCCGCCGCATGTGAGAAGTGCTCCGTCGCCGCTTTCGCGGCACGGCTTGCACTGGAACAGTTCAATGAAGAGAGTCAAACTTGGCGGAGTGCACAAGTATGACTCGGATAGGACAATGAAGTGGGTAATATTCAACATAGAGTTAGGCCCTATGTCGAACACCCGGAGGCCGTAGTGGCTCAGAACTTCGCGAAAGAAAGGGTGACCCGGAGGGCGGAATCCCCGGGTCACGTGCTCTACAAAGCAGATTACCTCGCCGTCGGTGGGAGTAGGCTGGGTCTCGTCACCCGGCGCCCTCCAGTGAATGTCCTTCTGAGGGGGAAGAACCCCTAATTCGGCCAATTCTTCCAGTTTGGCCTTGGTGACAGTAGATCGCCCCCAATTGGCGGATATGGATTGGGTTGTCTTCGCCTGGGCCGGCTGCTTCCCTTGCCTTTTGGGAGCCATGGGATCGACCTGCAAAACACAAGAAAAAGAGGTACAGGAAATAAGACTCGGAAGTATTGGGGTATCAGGAAAGCGTGAAAACTAAGAACTATCCGGGTATCACGCCATGAAGTGGAGATTGCAAGGTATCCGGGTATTAAGTATAACTATGGAGATTATTGGTCACTTACGTATGGAAAGGTGTTTGGGGAGGACGGATGGTTGCCCATGTATCTACTGCAAGCAAAATAGCCGGAAAAGGAGGATTTTCCGGGTGTCAATGTTATGTGCGGAAAATTGAGGTGAAACGGATCTAGATTGGAAAACTCGCGAATGATTCTACGAAGAGATTGGTGATTAATAATGGTAGGAGGGCGATGTGTGATCATCAAACAGGTTGTTGAAGAAGTTAGCAAGCATCTAAGCCGTCTAAATTCGGTGTGACGAAGAAACGGCCCACAAGTTGACCTAGATCCAATCTGGGATGAATCGAGAAATTGCGAGGCTAAATTAAACAAGTACAAGGAACTTACTGGGAGATCTTGGAGGTTAGAGCGACGACGGTGGACGGCGTGGCTCGAGCGCCCCTCTGCGATTCTTGGCGAGCGGGGCGAAGCGCGCAGCGGTGAAGTTTGGCGGCAGGCACGGGATGGCTCGAAAGCGGATGCGGCCGGTGGTGGCTTTGCCCCGGTGGCGAGCACGAAATTCCTGCGGTGGTGTTACGAGGGCGCAAGGAGTGAAGAAGGAAAGGAGAGAATGGAGTGAGGCGTTGGGTTCTAGGTCATCCCCTGAACGCTATTTATAAGGCAAGGGTGAGCTTATCTCAACGGCCGGAAGGCGGAAATTAGGGGGAATGGTTATCCGCGCGGATCCTACGAGAAATGCTTCAAGTATTGAGCAAGGTATCTGGACGAAGAAGAGAAGGAGATCCACCCCGTGATATCAGGGTCGATTATCGAGTATAGAATCTTGACATTTCTATTAGGGTTTAGACCTGGAAAGTTAAGCCAGGTATTTTGGAGAAAGGCCGGGTTACTATATGGCCACCATGGAGTAAGGCCTAGCTATCTATTAAAGCACCTTAACCCGGCCTCCATATACTTGTGTGTTTGATATTCTTACAGGGAATAGCGAGCGCTTCAAGGAAGGATCCGTGAAGCCCAAGCTATTCTGGGGACTACTGATGGAGGGATAATAACCCGGTAGGCCAACTCCAAGGTATAACCCGGCCCAAAGGACGCTGCGCAGGATCCTGCTAAGGATAAAGAAACTTTCGGAAGGCCCAAGTTTGTAGGCCCAGTAACCCGGATTGTGGGTTACGGTAAAGGAAGGTTAGGGTTCGTATGGCGTGTCCGGGTAGGATCTAGGGTGCGCCTTGGAGAATAAGCCAGGGGGTACGGGTGCTTTATAAACCGACCCCTAGGATTAGTTGAGAGAGATCCAAGAACCCTAGTAGTACCGCTTGATATCGAGCATCCAGTGTATACGAGAGATCGAGTTAATATATTTAGATCGGAGACTCGGCGACTTGATTGCCGGCTACCAGATCGAGTTTCATCATGTTTTCCTCTGAGCTAAACCCTCTCCCAAACGCCTGTGTCGTCTTGCCCCAAGATCAGTTACCCCCGGTAACGCCTTCCGTGATTATCCCACGACAATTCTCGGCATTGGAAAATTCAAAAGCCAGAAGTCTTAGAAGTCCCGGAGGGTCAACGGAGTCCCGAAAAGACCCGGAGGGGTGCCCGGGAGCCACCACACCATAGGTTGGCGCGGTTCCCCCTCTGGCCGCGCGGGGGGTGTTGTCTGGGCCCCCTAGCCAACCCCGGCATCGCCCTTTTTCCCATATATACCCCTCATGCATAAACCCTAGGAGAATCGACCTTTTTCACAAAATACATCCGTAGCTCCGCCGCCGCTTCCGACAAGTTTGGGGGGACAGATCTCTATTCTAACACCCCGCCGGGACGGGGAAGTGCCCCCGGAAGCCATCTCCATCGAATCCACCGCCATCTCCATCGATGTTGCTGTCTCCTATGATGAGGAGGGAGTAGTTCTCCCCCTAGGCTGAGGGTTGTACCGGTAGCTATGTGTTTCATCTCTCTCTCCCATGGTGTGATCTATATGTGATCATGACCTTTGTAATCTAGTTGAATTCGTAGATATTATTCTTCATCTATTATGCTACTCAAGTGTTTTTTGTTATGAGATCTCCGTAAACACTTTGATCACGGTGTAAAGGTGACAGTGTGTGCACTGTGTGGTTTAGCATTATATTTATATTTTGTGTTGGGTAACCCTATGAAATTGTGGTGTTCGCTTGGAACCATCTAGGTCCCATGGATTGGTATTACTTAGTTGAAAGTGCTTACTCTGAGGACTGCTTTTAAAGCCCTACGCATGGATTGGTCTTGTTATTCGACCGGGGAGTGGTTTGGAGTAGCATAGTGAAGAGATGGTATTTATTAATTCAATTATGTTTTCATTGTTGAGAGTGTCCACTAGTGAAAGTAGGATCCCTAGGCCTTGTTTCCAAGCATTGAAACACCGTTTTCTGCCTGTTCTGCTACATGTTTGCTTGCTGCCATATTTATTTCAGATTGCTATTATTACTTATAACTAGCCATATTACTCGCATTTCATTATCTCTTCTCCGAACTAGTGCACCTATATACCTGCAAGTATATTGGGTTTGTTGGGGACACAAGAGACTTCTTGTATCTTAATTGCAGGGTTGCTTGAGAGGGATATCTTTGACCTCTACCTCCCCGAGTTCGATAAACCTTGGGTGATCCACTTAAGGGAAACTTGCTGCTGTTCTACAAACCTCTGCACTTGGAGGCCCAACACTGTCTACAGGAATAGAAGCGTGCGTAGACATCAAGCTCTTTTCTGGCGCCGTTGCCGGGGAGGTAAGGTAAAAGTTACTCACATCCTCTGTGAGTGCTCGAAGTTATTTCCTTTAGATTCTGCAATTATTTCTTTTTGTTTCTTGTTTTCACTATTTGGCTTATTTTTACTTGTTCCTTGTTTTTATTTTTACTAGTTAGGATTAATGGAAAACAACAAAAATATGAGAGAGCTTTATAATATTTATCTTGAATTAGGACATGATGCTTTTGAAGAGAAAATTAAAAAACATATGGAAGTTTGTTTGCATAATAGTGATAGCAATGTTATTAGCATTAATTCTTTGCACCCCCTCATTCCTAATGCTAGGGAGAAGTCTAAGCTTGGGGAAGCTAGTTTTTACGATCTTTTTAGTTCTCCAGCCTTAGAGGAGAATATTTGCTCTGATGATACTTTATCTCATATGTGATAAACCTAATGATGCTTGTGATATTTTAAATCCTTCTACTGAAAGCATTCCTTTTAAAATACCCAAGAAAATTGTTGAACTTGTCATGGATAAACGTTATTTTGGAGATGGAACTGTCCATCCTAGTGATCATTTACACTTTATGCATGAATTATGCGAGTAATTCAAGTGTGCATGTATCTCAATGGACCAAGTTAAGAGGAGGCTTTTCCCTTTGTCACTTAAGGAAAAGCAAGGTAGTGTTATGAACTACTAGATATCCTCATCATTTGGAGTGGAAGGAACTTGGATATCTCTTTTACTCTAAATTTTATCCTTCTCATGAACGATATTTAGATAGGAATTACATTTATAATTTTTGTCCTCATGATGGAGAAATCATTGCCCAAGCTTGGGGAAGACTGAAAACATTAATACTCAAATGTCCTAACCATGAGCTTCCTGAGGACCTAATTGTTACTAATTTTTATGCAAGGCTTTCAGGACATTGGAAGGATTATCTAGATGCATGTTCAGAGGTATCTTTTTGTAGTAAGAAGGTTGAAGCTAAGTGGGATCTTCTTGAGACAATTCGAATCAATAGTGAAGATTGGAATAACAACAAAGGTAAAGAATCAGGTATAAACTATGAGTATGATTGCATTAAGACTTTTGCTGAAACTGCTGATTTTCATGAGCTTAATGCTAAATATGGTCTTGATCCTCAAATAGCTGTTGGTTGGTATAGATCCTTTGCTTCTTATCTTAATATTCCTAAATAAAATTGGGACATATATCATGAACCTTTTAAAGACACTTGCATGGAAAATGAAATTGTTATTGATGATTGCAATAAACATGCTCAAATTTCTGGAAGTATTATTTCTTATAAGCATGTTAATTTTTGTGGAGCACTTAGACATTGTGAAAAAAATCGAGTTTAAGAAGAATATCGTATCCATCATAGGAATGAATAAACTAGAATGTGGAGTAGGGCTCTAGATGATCTTGGTGAAAAAGTTTGTGCCCTCTATCCTTTTATTTGTGAACTTTGCTATAAAGTGGGTCGTTTTAATTTCCAATGCTCAGGCCATGATAGTAGCCTTTCGAATCCTATGAGTACTGCAAGTTTGTATTGTGATGACATGATCACCCCTAATGATCATGATGAACTTAAATTATTTTTGGGGTGTGAAGAATCATTAAGAAAAACTTCTTTAATAGATATGAGTGCTTTTGATATGAATAGTGTTTTGCATGGATGCCATATTTATTGCGTTGATAATTGCCATGCAAATACTTACATACAAAATATTATAAAAGAGGAGACTTTACCAAAATATGACAGGACAAATATGTGTTTTGTTCTTATTAATGAAGAGGAGAAAACCTCCAAAGTTCTTTCTATTGTTTCTGATAATAAACTAGGGTATGTGGAGAAGCTCCCTTTTAAGCCTCTCCCTCCTAAAGAGGGGAAGAAGAGGAAGAAGAAGAAGAGGAGGAGTAAAAAAGAGAGAGGTAATGGTATCTCCCCCTAAGCATGTTGCTCATATTACAGCTTTTGCTGATGAGTCTGAACTCGATGATTTTCCTATGCCTGTTATTTATGAAAGTGAGCATGATTGGGAGAAACACAATACTTTTGATATTGAAAATTTGTTTGGTACAAATTATGAAAATGATGATAAGAATTGTTGTACTATTAGTACCATCCATGTTCCTTCCAATGATGATATAGAAAGCTCTAAACTTGTGGATGATGTGTTTGAAAATCCCTTTGCTATTAATGATTATATGCTTGATACATCTCCTCCTATAGTAAAAATAATGATATGTTTACAAATGAATGCATTTTGGAAGACAACTATTTTATTGCTTGTGATGATACTATGCCTCCAATAGATGATGATTGCAATGATGAATATGATATTTTTAGTCCACCTACTATTTTGAAGAAAATTAACTATGATTTCAATATGCCTCCAGTCTTTGATAATTATTATAAAGAAAGTTATAACATAGGCTATAATTACAATCATCCTCATGGAACTTGCCATAATTATGGTGGGATTACCCAAAACCCTCTCTTTAATATACAACTTGTCTATCATGTTTGAGTTCTTTATGATAATCGGACTCCCGTTGTTATTAATAAGAATGACTATGCTTATGTGGAGAGTAATAATTCTTTTATGCATGTGGCTCATGATAAGAATGTTTTATGTGATAGTTATATTATTAATTTTATTCATGATGATACTGAAAGTTATTATGAGATAGGGAAACATAGTCTTAAACATCTCAACAATATCAAGTTTCCTCTCTTTATGTTGAAATTTTTGAAGTAGCACTTGTTGTGCTTTTCTATGCTAGCCACTTTGTGCTTTGTTGACTTGTTTTTTTACAAGATTCGTTTTTATAGGAAGTGTGTTATACTTAAAAAAAATTACATTTTCTTCTTGATGCTCTCTTTTGCTTCAATTCATATTTCTCATGTGTGCATCTTCTTAAATTATTCTGCCTAGCTAAAAGGCTTTAAAGAAAAGCACTTCTTGGGAGATAACCCATGTTTTTTTATTTTTGCATTGTTTTTCTCTGTTTTATTTGAGTCAGGGGTTGTATACTTATGTAGCAAGTCCTTTATATCTTTATTTTCATGTATTAGTTGAGCCAAGTAAAGCCTCTAGTGGAAAGTTGAGACTATATTTCGGATTTCTGTGCAGGGATCAGATTTCTGTTGTCCACTGTTAAATTCGTATAAAATCACAGAAAATTCAAAATGACCTGAGTTTTTTTGTGCGTAATCCTGGGATGAATACGCAACTTTCTTAGCTGAACACTTTTTGATTTGAGAGACAGAATATTTTCTAAAAAAATCATCTTTACCTATTGTTCTGTTTTGACAGATTTCTGCTAATAATTGCATTTGCCTCTTAATCTCTTTCTTTTGGTGTTCTTTTGAGAAAAAAGAGTTTTAAAAGAAGTTGTGACAGTAGATAATCTGTTTATGAGTGTTAGGATTGTGTTGAAACTGAACCATGTGAATTTATTATTTCGATTGCACTAACGTTGGTAATGAAGATTGTGAGAAGTTTGGTGTGAAGCAAGTTTTCAAGGGTCAATAGAAGAGAATGATATGATGTGATCAAGAAGAGTGAAAAGCCTAAGCTTGGAGATGCCCCGGTGGTACATCCAAGAAAATTCCAAGAAGACTCAAGCAACTAAGCTTGGGGATGCCCAAGGCATCTCCTTCTTCATCAACAATATATCATGCCACTTCTAGTTAAACTATATTTTTATTCGGTCACATCTTATGTGCTTTACTTGGAGCATCTTTTATTATTGTTTTCAGTTTATTTGGTTTTATTTGCTGTAATAAATAGTTGGATACTATCATACTTGTGTGGGAGAGATACACGCTATGTTTTCATTGCTTAGAACACTCTAGTTTTCATTCTTATTATTCTGTGAGTGTTCACTTTTTGCTAGCACTGCGTTTAGCCTTTGTTTTCATGCATCTCTTATTCAGAGATGTTAGTTCTAGTAGTGTTATGTGATTACTCTCATGTCTTATTTCTGTATCATGTACAGTATTTTTGTTAAAACATATCTTGTATGGTGCTTGTTGGGAGAAGAAACTGCTGCTTGAGGTAGAATTTATAAAGGTGCAAGTAGAAGCTTGTATACACTGTGGCTAGAAATTTTTCATGTCATGCTAGATGTTATTTTAGTTTTAAAGCATTGTGTTTCTTGAGTAGAATGAATAGCCTCAAATAGCTGAGAGTGTTTAATATGCCATTGAAAGATTCATGAGTTGTTCTTGTCATAGTAAAGCATAAATTTATGGTATTCTCTTTCGAATGTTTTATTTGATTGACTTGGCGCATGCTCACACCATGTTTATGACTATGAACCAGTCACGAATAGCCTCCATGACAATTTAGTTTTTTAACTTGTGATACCGCTTATGCTTTAATTAATGATGTTTATGTCGCTATGCATGATTATGGCTCTTATGCTCTCTTGATTTGTCGCTCCCAGTCTTTTGCTAGCCTCCACCTATACTGAGTATGAGCTCTACTCGTGCATCCAACTACCTACATGTGGTATTTCACTGCCACTCCAAAGTAAATTGCTCATGTGCTACCTTTAAAACTTTCAAAAATACTCCTGCTTTGTGTTCTTGTTTTTGCTCATGAGGACGTCAATAGAGAATCTTTAATATCGCACTTGTTGATTGGATTTTACACCCTAGACTAGTGGCTTCATCTGCTTATCCAATTGATAGAAGAGCTGGCAGCGGGGTGCCCAGCCCCAAATTAATGCAAACAAATTCTCTTAATTATTTTCCCGTGAATTATCAGTCAAAGCATAATTGTGTAAACAAAAGAGAAAGAGGGATGACCTTCTACCCAGATGCGTCCTTCACATGGGAGCCGCTCTGGTAAAATCTAGTTGGCTTGTGATGTACTGTATTTTCTGTTTACCATTCGTTGACACTAGCATGCACCTCTCTTAAAATATAGACACTCCTCCATGGTATGTGATTGTTGGCAGGCACCTGAGGATTCGGTTAGCCATGGTTTGTGTAAGATGGATGGGAGGAGTGTCAAACTTTTAGGCCGTGTTTGGTAGGTCTCTGGTAGCCATCTTTCCAAAAATTAGGCGAGAAGTTGTCCCGAACGACTCAGATCTGAGAAGTCAGCTTCCAGGATTTGGCCCGATAGTGTCTACAATTTGCGGAGCCAGCAAATCGGTCTGCCAGAAAAATGGAGAAGCTGGCGTTGCCTCAAAATTACGGCCGCATGCCACCCCAAGTGATGCCTCGAAGAGTTTTTTCGTAGCTTCTTCCCCCCACGGCGCTAGCGCTGCTCTTCTCTTCTCTCACCCAGCTTTCTTCTCCCCACTCGCCCACCGAACCCTAGTCAAGGCGCGCGCCGCCGGTGTTCGGCGACCAATCCATCGTCCTGTAGGAGAACGCCCCAGCCGCTACCGTCCCGGATCCCGCCGTATCCTTCCACGAATAAGCTCACCTGGCGCGTCCTGTCAAATCTCGTGGATGCCATCCCCTGCAACCCCACCTTCCTCCGGCTGCCACGACGTTCCTCCGGCCGTCACGACCTACTCCGGTAGCGAGTAAGAGAACCAGCTTCACGGGCTTCTCGGAGGAGTAGTCGGCAGTGAAGAGGCCAGCGAAGTGGGCGTCGAAGTCGGCGAGGGTCACGTCCACCTTCTCCATCGTCGTCTTCTCTTCTCTGTGCTTGTCTTGGCCTTGGATTTGGGTTGAAATAGCAAGGGAGGAGACGGGAGGATTGTGTGGGGAAGAAGACGACAGCATGCTCTTCGTGACGGAAAACAGCCCAAGCTGCAATTAAGTCCAGTAGAACCCCAATTTGGCTGCTATCGAGTCAGCCTTCTTCCACTTGTAACGGGCTGAAATGGACAAAAATGGGCTTTCAGCCTAAGAACGGAAAAGAAGCCGGACCGAATGTTTTTCGGCTTCTCCTAGCAATCTGAGGATCCTGGAGACGGAGTTGGGAGCTGGAAGTTGAGGATTTGGAGAAGCCAGGCCACTACCGAACACGCCCTTAATACCCTTATTTAATAAAATAAAAGCTCTAGCACATGAGTGATCCCTGCTTCCCTCCGCGAAGGGCCTTTCTTTTACTTTTATATTGAGTCTCCATCTTCTAACTTTATGCACAGTTGAGAGAGCATTTTTTCCATTCTGAGTTTTATGTGCATTTGTCCCATAAACATCATTAGTTGATTCATGATGTGTTATTGCTTGTTCTCAAACTATTTGTCCTAGTCCTCCTCATGAAACTTTGAAGGTGTCCTGGCATTTTTGTTTTTCCCCACTCTTAAGGACTTGTGAAATATCACTTTTCCATGCTTTCTCTATACTTGAAACAAACGTATATCTTTCTTTGCATTGTTATGCATGATATTTTATTTGACTTACTTCTCATGATGCAAAGTGATTTCTATGCTTTATTATTAAAGTTCTATTTATCATGCTTGTGTTTAAGTTCTATGATCTCAGCTTAGATATGCTTTTACATTATGATGATCAAGTTTATGATTGGTAGCATGTCACCTCAGAAATTATTTTGTTTTATTGTTTACCTACTCGAGGACGAGTAGGAACTAAGCTTGGGGATTCTTGATACGTCTCCAACGTATCTATAATTTCTGATGTTCCATGATGATATTATGCCAATTCCTACATGTTTTCTCCCTTCTTTATAGCATTTTTACACGTTTTCCGGGACTAACCTATTAACAAGATGCCACAGGGCCAGTTCCCTGTTTTGTGTTGTTTTTAGTTTCAGAAAAGTTGTTTTGGAATATTCTCGGCATTGGAAAATTCAAAAGCCAGAAGTCTTAGAAGTCCCGGAGGGTCGACGGAGTCCCGAAAAGACCCGGAGGGGTGCCCGGGAGCCACCACACCATAGTTTGGCGCGGTTCCCCCTCTGGCCGCGCGCGGGATGTTGTCTGGGCCCCCTGGCGACCCCCGGCATCGCCCTTTTTCCCATATATACCCCTCATGCATAAACCCTAGGAGAATCGACCTTTTCCAAAAAAAATACATCCGTAGCTCCGCCGCCGCTGCCGACAAGTTTTCGGAGACAGATCTATATTCTGGCACCCTGCCGGGACGGGGAAGTGCCCCCGGAAGCCATCTCCATCGAATCCACCGCCATCTCCATGGTCGTTGCTGTCTCCTATGATGAGGAGGGAGTAGTTCTCCCCCTAGGCTGAGGACTATACCGGTAGCTATGTGTTTCATCTCTCTCTCCCATGGTGTGATCTATATGTGATCATGAGCTTTGTAATCTAGTTGAATTCATAGATATTATTCTTCATCTATTATGCTACTCAAGTGGATTTTGTTATGAGATATCCGTAAACACTTTGATCACGGTGTAAAGGTGACAGTGTGTGCACCGTGTGGTTTAGCATTATATTTATATTTTGTGTTGGATAACCCTATGAAATTCTGGTGTTTGCGTAAAACCATCTAGGTCCCATGGATTGGTGTTACATAGTTGAAAGTGCTTACTCCGAGGACTGCTGTTAAAGCCCTACGCATGGATTGGTCTTGTTATTCGACCAGGGAGTGGTTTGGAGTAGCATAGTGAAGAGATGGTATTTATTAATTCAAATATGTTTTCATTGTTGAGAGTGTCCACAGGTCAAAGTAGGATCCCTAGGCCTTGTTTCCAAGCATTGAAACACTGTTTTCCGCCTGTTCTGCTACATGTTTGCTTGCTGCCATATTTATTTCAGATTGCTATTATTACTTATAACTAGCCATATTACTCGCATTTGATTATCTCTTCTCCGAACTAGTGCACCTATATACCTGACAAGTATATTGGGTGTGTTGGGGACACAAGAGACTTCTTGTATCTTAATTGCAGGGTTGCTTGAGAGGGATATCTTTGACCTCTACCTCCCTGAGTTCGATAAACCTTGGGTGATCCACTTAAGGGAAACTTGCTGCTGTTCTACAAACCTCTGCACTTGGAGGCCCAACATTGTCTACAGGAATAGAAGCGGCATAGACATCAAGCTCTTTTCTGGCGCCGTTGCCGGGGAGGTAAGGTAAAAGGTACTCACATCCTTTATGAGTGCTCGAAATTATTTCCTTTAGATTCTGCAATTATATCTTTTTGTTTCTTGTTTTCACTAGTTAGGCTTATTTTTACTTGTTCCTTGTTTTTTATTTTACTAGTTAGGATTAATGGAAAACAACAAAAATATGAGAGAGCTTTATAATATTTATCTTGAATTAGGACATGATGCTTTTGAAGAGAAAATTAAAAAACCTATGGAAGTTTGTTTGCATAATAGTGATAGCAATTATATTAGCATTAATTCTTTGCACCCCATCATTCCTAATGTTAGGGAGAAGTCTAAGCTTGGGGAAGCTAGTTTTTACGATCTTTTTAGTTCTCCGGCCTTAGAGGATAATATTTGCTCTGATGATACGTTATCTCATATTTGATAAACCTAATGATGCTTGTGATATTTTAAATCCTTCTACTGAAAGCATTCCTTTTAAAATGCCCAAGAAAATTATTGAACTTGTCATGGATAACCGTTATTTTGGAGATGGAACTGTCCATCCTAGTTATCATTTACACTTTATGCATGAATTATGCGAGTTATTCAAGTGTGCAGGTATCTCAATGGACCAAGTTAAGAGGAGGCTATTCCCTTTGTCACTTAAGGAAAAGCAAGGTAGTGTTATGAACTACTAGATATCCTCATCATTTGGAGTGGAAGGAACTTGGATATCTCTTTTACTCTAAATTTTATCCTTCTCATGAACGATATTTAGATAGGAATTACATTTATAATTTTTGTCCTCATGATGGAGAAATCATTGCCCAAGCTTGGGGAAGACTGAAAACATTAATACTCAAATGTCCTAACCATGAGCTTCCTAAGGACCTAATTGTTACTAATTTTTATGCAAGGCTTTCAGGACATTGGAAGGATTATCTAGATGCCTGTTCAGAGGTTTCTTTTTGTCGTAAGAAGGTTGAAGCTAAGTGGGATCTTCTTGAGAGAATTCGAATCAATAGTGAAGATTGGAATAACAACAAAGGTAAATAATCAGGTATAAACTATGAGTATGATTGCATTAAGACTTTTGCTGAAACTGTTGATTTTCATGAGCTTAATGCTAAATATGGTCTTGATCCTCAAATAGTTGTTGGTTGGTATAGATCCTTTGCTTATTATCTTAATATTCCTAAAAAAAATGGGACATATATCATGAACCTTTTAAAGACACTTGCATGGAAAATGAAATTGTTATTGATGATTGCAATAAACATGCTCAAATTTCTAGAAGTATTATTTCTTATAAGCATGTTAATTTTTGTGGAGCACTTAGACCTTGTGAAAAAAATCGAGTTGAAGAAGAATATCGTATCGATCATAGGAATGAAAAAACTAGAATGTGGAGTAGGGCTCTAGATGATCTTGGTGAAAAAGTTTGTGCCCTCTATCCTTTTATTTGTGAACTTTGCAATAAAGTGGGTCGTTTTAATTTCCAATGCTCAGGCCATGATAGTAGCCTTTCGAATCCTATGAGTACTACAAGTTTGTATTGTGATGACATGATCACCCCTAATGATTATGATGAACTTAAATTATTTTTGGCGTGTGAAGAATTATTTTGAAAAACTTATTTAATAGATATGAGTGATTTTGATATGAATACTTGCATGGATGCCATCTTTATTGTGTTGATAATTTCCATGCAAATACTTACATACAAAATATTATAAAAGAGGAGACTTTACCAAAATATGACAGGACAAATATGTGTTTTGTTCTTATTAATGAAGAGGATAAATCCTCCAAAGTTCTTTCTATTGTTTCTGGTAATAAACTAGGGTATGTGGAGAAGCTCCCTTTTAAGCCTCTCCCTCCTAAAGAGGGGAAGAAGAGGAAGAAGAAAAAGAGGAGGAGTAAAAAGAGAGAGGTAATGGTATCTCCCCCTAAGCATGTTGCTCATATTACAGCTTTTGCTGATGAGTCTGAACTCGATGATTTTGCTATGCCTGTTATTTATGAAAGTGATCATGATTGGGAGAAACACAATACTTTTGATATTGAAAATTTGTTTGGTACAAATTCTGAAAATGATGATAATAATTTTTGTACTATTAGTACCATCCATGTTACTTCCAATGATGATATAGAAAGCTCTAAACTTGTGGATGATGTGTTTGAAAATCCCATTGCTATTAATGATTATATGCTTGATACATCTCCTCCTATAGTAAAAATAATGATATGTTTACAAATGAATGCATTTTGGAAGACAACTATTTTATTGCTTGTGATGATACTATGCCTCCAATAGATGATGATTGCAATGATGAATATGATATTTTTAGTCCACCTACTATTGAGAAGAAAATTAACTATGATTTGAATATGCCTCTAGTCTTTGATAATTATTATAAAGAAAGTTATAACATAGGCTATAATTACAATCATCCTCATGGAACTTGCCATAATTATGGTGGGATTACCCAAAACCATCTCTTTAATATACAACTTGTCTATCATGTTCGAGTTCTTTATGATAATCGTACTCCCGTTGTTATTAATAAGAATGACTATGCTTATGTGGAGAGTAATAATTCTTTTATGCATGTGGCTCATGATAAGAATGTTTTATGTGATAGTTATATTATTAATTTTATTCATGATGCTACTGAAAGTTATTATGAGATAGGGAAACATAGTCTTAAACATCTCAACAATATCAAGTTTCCTCTCTTTATGTTGAAAAATTTGAAGTAGCACTTGTTGTGCTTTCCTATGCTAGCCACTTTGTGCTTTGTTGACTTGTTTTTTTACAAGATTCGTTTTTATAGGAAGTGGGTTATACTTAAAAAAAATTTACATTTTCTTCTTGATGCTCTCTTTTGCTTCAAATCATATTTCTCATGTGTGCATCTTCTCAAATTATTCTGCCTAGCTAAAAGGCTTTAAAGAAAAGCACTTCTTGGGAGATAACCCATGTTTTTTATTTTTGCATTGTTTTTCTCTATTTTCTTTGAGTCAGGGGTTGTATACTTATGTAGAAAGTCCTTTTTATCTTTATTTTCATGTATTAGTTGAGCCAAGTAAAGCCTCTAGTGGAAATTTGAGACTATATTTCGGATTTCTGCGCAGGGAACAGATTTCTGCTGTCCACTGTTAAAATCGTATAAAATCACAGAAAATTTAAAATGACCTGAGTTTTTTTGTGCGTAATCCTGGGATAAATATGCAACTTTATTAGTTGAACACTTTTTGATTTGAGGAACAGAATATTTTCTAAAAAAAATCATCTTTACCTATTGTTCTGTTTTGACAGATTTCTGCTAATAATTGCATTTGCCTCTTAATCTCTTTCTTTTGGTGTTCTTTTGAGAAAAAAGAGTTTTAAAAGAAGTTGTGACAGTAGATAATGTGTTTATGAGTGTTATAATTGTGTTGAAACTGAACCATGTGAATTTATTATTTCGATTGCTCTAACGTTGGTAATGAAGATTGTGAGAAGTTTGGTGTGAAGGAAGTTTTCAATGGTCAATAGAAGAGAATGATATTATGTGATCAAGAAGAGTGAAAATCCTAAGCTTGGGGATGCCCCAGTGGTACATCCCAGAAAATTCCAAGAAGACTCAAGCAACTAAGCTTGGGGATGCCCAAGGCATCTCCTTCTTCATCAACAATATATCATGCCACTTCTAGTTAAACTATATTTTTATTCGGTCACATCTTATGTGCTTTACTTGGAGCATCTTTTATTTTTGTTTTCACTTTGTTTGGTTTTATTTTCTGTAATAAATAGTTGTATCCTATCATACTTGTGTGGGAGAGATACACGCTCCGTTTTCATTGCTTAGAACACTCTAGTTTTCATTCTTATTATTCTGTGAGTGTTCACTTTTTGCTAGCACTGCGTTTAGCCTTTGTTTTCATGCATCTCTTATTCAGAGATGTTAGTTTTAGTAGTGTTATGTGATTACTCTCATGTTTTCTTGTTGTATCATGTACAGTATTTTTGTTAAAACATATCTTGTATGGTGCTTGTTGGGAGAAGAAACTGCTGCTTGAGGTAGAATTTATAAAGGTGCAAGTAGAATCTTGTATAGACTGTGGCTAGAAATTTTTCATGTCATGCTAGATGTTATTTTAGTTTTAAAGCCTTGTGTTTCTTGAGTAGAATGAATAGCCTCAAATAGCTGAGAGTGTTTAATATGCCATTGAAAGATTCATGAGTTGTTCTTGTCATAGTAAAGCATAAATTTATGGTATTCTCTTTCGAATGTTTTATTTGATTGACTTGGCACATGCTCACACCATTTTTATGACTATGAACCAGTCACGAATAGCCTCGATGACCATTTAGTTTTTTAACTTGTGGTACCGCTTATGCTTTAATTAATGATGTTTATGTCGCTATGCATGATTATGGCTCTTATGCTCTCTTGATTTGTCGCTCCAAGTCTTTTGCTAGCCTCCACCTATACTGAGTATGAGCTCTACTCGTGCATCCAACTCCCTAAAACCAAAGTTTTCCCATTGTGTCCACCATACCTACCTACATGTGGTATTTCACTGCCACTCCAAAGTAAATTGCTCATGTGCTACCTTTAAAACTTACAAAAATACTCCTGCTTTGTGTTCTTGTTTTTTCTCATGAGGACGTCACTAGAGAATCTTTAATATCGCACTTGTTGATTGGATTTCACACCCTAGACTAGTGGCTTCATCCGCTTATCCAATTGATAGAAGAGCTGGCAGCAGGGTGCCCAGCCCCAAATTAATGCAAACAAATTCTCTTCATTATTTTTTTCCCTGAATTATCAGTCAAAGCATAATTGTGTAAACAAAAGAGAAAGAGGGATGACCTTCTACCCAGATGCGTCCTTCACATGGGAGTGAAATCTAGTTGGCTTGTGATGTACTGTATTTTCTGTTTACCATTCGTTGACACTAGCATACACCTCTCTTAAAATATAGACACTCCTCCATGGTATGTGATTGTTGGCAGGCACCTGAGGATTCGGTTAGCCATGGTTTGTGTAAGATGGATGGGAGGAGTGTCAAACTTTTAGACCGTGTTCGGTAGCTCTCTGGCAGCCATCTTCCCAAAAATTAGGCGAGAAGTTGTTCCGAACGACTCAGATCTGAGAAGCCAGCTTCAGGGATTTGGCCCGATAGCGTGTCCAATTTGCGGAGCCAGCAAATCGGTCTGCCAGAAAAATGGAGAAGTTGGCGTTGCCTCGAAATTACGGCCGCATGCCACACCAAGTGATGCCTCGAAGAGTTTTCTCATAGCTTCTTCCCCCCATGGTGATGGCGCTGCTCTTCTCTTCTCTCACCTAGCTTTCTTCTCCCCACTCGCCCACCGAACTCTAGTCAAGGCGCGCGCCGCCGGTCTTCGGTGACCAATCCATCGTCCTATGGGAGAACGCCCCAGCCGCTACCTTCCCGGATCCCGCCGTATCCTCCCACGAATAAGCTCACCTGGCGCGTCCTGTCAAATCTCGTGGATGCCATCCCCTGCAACCCCACCTTCCTCCGGCTGCCACGACGTTCCTCCGGCCACCACGACCTACTCCGGCCACAGAGTAAGAGGACCAGCTTCACGGGCTTCTCGGAGGAATAATCGGCAGTGAAGAGGCTGGCGAAGTGGGTGTCGAAGTCGGCGAGGGTCGCTTCCACCTTCTCCATCGTCGTCTTCCCATCTCTGTGCTTGTCCTGGCCTTGGATTTGGGTTGAAATAGCAGGGGAGGAGACGGGAGGATTGTGTGGGGAAGAAGACGACAGCATGCTCTTCGTGACGGAAAACAGCCCAAGCTGCAATTAAGTCCAGTAGAACCCCAATTTGGCTGCTATCGAGTCAGCCTTGTTCCACTTGTAACGAGCTGAAATGGAAAAAAATGGGCTTTCAGCCTAAGAACGGAAAAGAAGTCGTGCCGAATGTTTTTAGGCTTCTCCTAACGATCTGAGGATCCTGGAGATGGAGTTGGGAGCTGGAAGTTGAAGATTTGGAGAAGCCAGGCCACTACCGAACACGCCCTTAATACCTCTATTTAATAAAATAAAAGCTCTAGCACATGAGTGATCCCTGCATCCCTCCGCGAAGGGCCTTTCTTTTACTTTTATCTTGAGTCTCCATCTTCTAACTTAATGCACTGTTGAGAGAGCATTTTTTACATTCTGAGTTATATGTGCATTTATCCCATAAACATCATTGGTTGATTCATGATGTGTTATTGCTTGTTCTCAAACTATTTGTTCTAGTCCTCCTCATGAAACTTTGAAGGTGTCCTGGCATTTATGTTTTCCCCCCTCTTAAGGACTTGTGAAATATCACTTTGCCATGCTTTCTCTATACTTTGCCATGGAACCTCAGAAACTATTTTGTTTTATTTTTTACCTACTCGAGGACGAGTAGGAACTAAGCTTGGGGTGCTTGATACGTCTCCAACGTATCTATAATTTCTGATGTTCCATGATGACATTATGCCAATTGCTACATGTTTTCTCCCTTCTTTATAGCATTTTTACATGTTTTCCGGGACTAACCTATTAACAAGATGCCACGGGGCCAGTTCCCTGTTTTGTGTTGTTTTTAGTTTCAGAAAAGTTGTTCTGGAAATATTATCGGAATTGGAAAATTCAAAAGCCAGAAGTCTTAGAAGTCTCGGAGGGTCCACGGAGTCCCGAAAAGACCCGGAGGGGTGCCCGGGAGCCACCACAGCATAGATTGGCGTATGCACCTTATCTGAACGTCGGCAGGCATTCGGTTCCCCCCTGACCGCACGCGGGATGTTGTGTGGGCCCCCTGGCCACCCTCGGCATCGCCCTTTTTTCCATATATACCCCTCATGCATAAACCCTAGGAGGATCGACCTTTTCCACAAAATACATCTGTAGCTCCGCCGCCACCGCCGACAAGTTTCGGGGGACAGATCTCTATTCTGGCACCCTGCCGGGACGGGGAAGTGCTTCCGGAAGCCATCTCCATCGAATACTCCGCCATCTCCATCGCCGTTGTTGTCTCCTATGATGAGGAGGGAGTAGTTCTCCCCCGAGGCTGAGGGCTGTACCGGTAGCTATGTGTTTCATTTCTCTCTCCCATGGTGTGATCTGTATGTGATCATGAGCTTTGTAATCTAGTTGAATTCGTAGATATTATTCTTCATCTATTATGCTACTCAAGTGGTTTTTGTTATGAGATCTCCGTAAACACTTTGATCACGGTGTAAAGGTGACAGTGTGTGCACCATGTGGTTTAGCATTCTATTTATATTTTGTGTTGGATAACCCTATGAAATTGTGGTGTTTGCGTGGAACCATCTGGTTCCCATAGTGATAGCGTGGGGGTTACTTAGTTCGGAAAGTGCTTACTCTGAGGAGTGTTGTTAAAGCCCTACGCATGGATTGGTGGTGTTATTCGACCGGAGAGTGGTTTGGAGTAGCATAGTGAAGAGATGGTATTTATTAATTCAATTATGTTTTCATTGTTGAGAGTGTCCACTAGTGAAAGTAGGATCCCTAGGCCTTGTTTTGAAGCATTGAAATACCGTTTTCCGCCTATTCTGCTACATATTTGCTTGCTGCCATATTTATTTCAGATTGCTATTATTACTTATAACCATCCATATTACTCGCATTTCATTATCTCTTCGTTGAACTAGTGCACCTATATACCTGACAAGGATATTAGGTGTGTTGGGGACACAAGAGACTTCTCGTATCTTAATTGCAGGGTTGCTTGAGAGGGATATCTTTGATCTCTACCTCCCTGAGTTCGATAAACCTTAGGTGATCCACTGAAGGGAAACTTGGTTATGTTCTATAAACCTTTGCACTTGGAGGCCCAACACTGTCTACAAGAATAGAAGCGTGCATAGACATCATAATATTGTAAATAAATAAATTAAGGAAGCTCAAAATAGAAATCATGGGAAGGTAGAACAAGAGCAACTTCAAAACTTTCAACAAAAAGAGAGGTGTTTTAGTAACATGAAAATTCCTACAACCATATTTTCCCCTCTCATAATAATTTCCATTAGCATCATGAACAAACTCAACAACATAATTATCACATAAAGCATGTTTTTCATGGTCTAAAAGCATAGAATTCATATCAAGCTCCAAAACAGTGGGATCAAAATTTAAATCAGCTCCTCTTTTTTCCCACTTTTAGCAATAGAAAAACAAGATGATTGGTTTTTCATAAAAGTTATAGGACACATTATAGAAATCCTATTTTCAGTAGCATTATGATTTATAACATCAAGTAACATAATACCATCATCAAGAGCATTATCATATAAATTTTCTAAACAAAATTCCTCATTATCATGCATATCAATAGTTGGAATAAATAGAGGATTCTTATAGGATTTACCAAAGTAGCATGGATTATCATAAATAGCAGTAGAAATATCATTGTCACAAGTTTCATTCATAGTAGTATCAAAAGGTCACAAGTATAGATCAACTTCATCAAAAAGGGATATTTCAAAAGAATCCATAGGATTATCACAATAATGAGTTAAAGAGTTACTATCATTTGGAGGTAGACATGGTTAGCTCCATTCTTCCTCCTCTTGATCATCACTCTCCTCTTCTTTTTCATCCAATGAGCTTCCAGTTTCAGCAATTTCTTCTTCCATAGGTTCCTGCGAGGCATTAATCTCTTCCTTAGGTTGAGAGCATTTATTAAGATATTTCGTTATGTAGTAATTACAATCCTTGTAATTATCAAAGCAATATTCAAGTATAGCATAAATATCATATTTGTAAGGTGCATCATCAATACTTTCAAGTAAATAGGCTATTTCGAATGAACCCTTCCAAGCAATAAATTCTTCAATTTGTTCCACGTCATAAAATTCATTATTTCCCTTAACATAAGAAGATATGCTAACATCATCATTATACTCACATTAAAAATGGAGGTGTTTATACATCTTACAGCAATGAGATTTATCAAAGCAATAAGTAACATTATAAGTAGAGCACAAGTTTCTAGCATAGTCATGCAATTTATTAATTTGTTCCCATAAGTGTTTCCCTTTTTGTGACAAGCGGTGTTCATTATAATATTTTTGTTGTTCATCTGTGACTCCACCTTGCCTATAAGATCTAGTTTCAAAGACATCAAACATTGATAGCAAGCATGATAAAGCAAAAAAAAAATAGCAACTAGAATCTTATATTTACTAATTGGAGGCACCATTAAAGCCTCCACGTTAATCCACATCATCAAAATTAATTAAACGGTTAGATATTTTTTCTGCGGCTAGGATAAACCCCGCAAATAAGTTACAGAGGACGTGACCAATAATTTAGCACGACAACCTAACATCATGTTGTACGTGCTATGGGAAGATAAGACAAAAAAAAAAGGATAGGACGGTTACAAGCTGGACTCTCCTATTTAACTATACCATATTAAACATCTTATATCTTATATTTACTAATTGGAGGCACCATTAAAGCCTCCACGTTAATCCACATCATCAAAATTAATTAAACGGTTAGATATTTTTTCTGCGGCTAGGATAAACCCCGCAAATAAGTTACAGAGGACGTGACCAATAATTTAGCACGACAACCTAACATCATGTTGTACGTGCTATGGGAAGATAAGACAAAAAAAAAAAGGATAGGACGGTTACAAGCTGGACTCTCCTATTTAACTATACCATATTAAACATAGTTAGGATTTCCTGTTAGGATGGACCGTGGGATACAAAATAATCTGGTAGGACGTTTCCATACAAAAGAATAAACAAATAAGCAGATTGTTGCGATCTTGGAGTCGTAATTGTAGACACTATATGTCACGACTTGACGAATTACATTGATTGATTTCCATCAAGCTGGAAAATAAATGTTAAACAATTCAGCGCCGGCCTTCATATGCACACATACAGCGGGAGGCGATTTGCATCCACGCTCTGGGCTCCCTATTTTAGTCGGGCGTTTCCATTCCCAGGACTCTCCTGGTCGGTGGCGTCACCAGCCGCCTGCATCCATCCATGGTATAGCCTTGGATTAAATCCCATGAATGCTAGCATCATCGGGTGATTGATTGCACACCACTATTTAGGTAAAACTGCATGCATGATAGTATACAGAATAATCTGGTGATTGATCTCCACACTACTACCTACGATTGACCTTATCTCATCATAGTGGCATCTAGATTATACTCAATAATTAATTCTCTATGTAGTCCAGCAACCTCTATAATTTAAGTTGTATGGTTTCAGTTTTGTAATACATCTGCAAAGGCATACACGCTGTACATACATAAACGTGGTTCAGTGCGCAGATACAAGTAACGGCTGCAGCCACCGAAAGACATTGTTGATAACTTTCCTTGGCGCCGCACAGTGCACGAAAACAGTGGTCCCAATGCTGCAACCACCGGACTTTGTTGATCATTCTTCTCATCAGCGCCGAATGTCAGGTTAAGCACGAAGCTCAATGAAACTAGAATGTAAAAGTTTGCTCCTAATTAAAGTATAACAGCCCATATGCGTACTTCGATAATTTTAGGCTGGTGGTCGGAGCTGGAGACGACCAACAACTAATGCAGTTGTACTGACCTATTAACAAGTTTATATCGATTGTTTGCCCACAGGATGTTTATTTGGACGGGCATAACAACAGTCAGATTAGCCTAGATACCTTTAACGTAACAACAGTATTCTACTAGCCGAAGATTAACTACACTAACACGGTAACACCAAAGAAATGGTTCAACCTTCAGCTGATTCGTTCAATGTATGGTCCATGAATCAAGACGTATTTGTGTCCTGCTATTTTTTCTACCATTACGGTGAAGTCTGCAGTCACGTAAAACATGATAGTCTCCATATGGAAATTGGTGTAGGGCTCATACATATGTGGTCAGAGTGCATATTAAAAAAAACGAGTTTGGAAGCTGTTTTCCCTTTTTAACAAATTACAAGACACGATGATACATAATATAGTTTAAACATGTACCTTTAGTTTAGTTTACGGCTAAGAACACCTTAGCTTTCTTGAAGTGGTGGTGTCAAACTTTTACTTACGATAGTAATCGTCTAACTTTAGTCAACCGAGCCTACATGTATATAATTTTCACACATTATAAACTTGAATACTAGAAAACTCTGCGATAGCAGACATTCTAGCAATGGAGGTAAAATTGTATTGGAAACATGGTTAAAGTAATCGAATAAACACCTACGCTTTCAGGTTGTTGTACATATTTATTTAATAGAAAATTAATTAACTCCCCTATGTTAGTAAATGAAAGTATTTTTGATTACTCCTCCAGTTCTTGAATATTTTTCAATCCGGACACAAATAAAATAGAACTTTTACACATGTGCTAATAATATATTTTAAATAAATTAGATTAGACATTTAAAATAATATGTGTGTTGATTGGGCTTGGAAATTATGAGTGGCTAAAGGCACCATGCTCACCATAATGCCCACCTTACTCTAGAAATTGTTAATATCATGGAAATTCCATGGAGTATGTCTAAGCTAATCTAAAAGTAGTGTCCATTATAAAAAAAAGGAGAACAGAACATATATGGAGTGTTTGCAATTAAGTCTATCTTTTTTTTTTCCCGATGTGAGCCCATATTCATTAAACCATGACCAGATAAGCTATAGATAGATTAGAAAATTAAATTATACACATTCTCAAACATGTATGTCCATAGTAGTAATCGAGCTAAAACACCGATAAAAAAAATACTTACAATGTTTACATGCAACAACAGTACACAATCACATGGATATCGATAAAATTACATATTTTACCTAATCTTTGAAAACATACTACTATGTTTTTTAATATACTCCGAGGTCACAATTTTTAATCTTCACGGATATCACGTGATTTGTCTGGCCCGTGCAAGTACACGGGTTGACGACTAGTAAGAACTAATTTTTTTATGTTTTTGATAAAGAGAAGCAAACAAGATAAAAATAAAAAAAAGACAATAAACAAAATAAAGAGGTTGAGAGTGAGAGACTCCCCTTGCCAGAAGACTTCTTTCTCCCCGGCAACGGCGCCAGAAAAAGTCCTTGATGCTGGCAATGCGTGTTGGGAACCCCAAGAGGAGGGTGTGATGAGCACAAGGGTAGGAGTTTCCCCTCAGTTAAGAACTAAGGTTATCAATCCAATAGGAGAAATAGGTGGTGATGGAGCCTCACCGGTGTCAGAAACAACGCGGAATCTGCACACAACACAACCAAAATACATTGTCTCAACGGTACAGTGAGGTTGTCAATCTCACCGGTCTTGCTGAAAACAAAGATTAGACATATAGTGTGGAAAATGGTGTATGCTTGCAGTAAGTAAAGAAAAGCAGGAAATTGTAGAGGTATGTTTAACAGTTTAGGAAAATGGACCGGGGTTCATAGGTTCACTAGTGGTGTCTCTCCATAAAATATAGCATGTTGGGTGAAAAAATTACAGCTGGGCAATTGACAAATAGACGTTGCACCATAGTACACATTCATGAAATGATGACTACTATGATATTTAGTGCGGGCATTACAGCAATATACATAGACTGTAATCCAACTGCATCTATGACTAATAATCCACTCTCAGGTTATCATTCGAACCCCCTTAGGTATTAAGTTGCAAGCCGTAGTCCAAGGATGAACTACCCTAGTGGCAACAGCACATCCTCCCCCAGCATGGCATAAGTTCAATATTCATCGGATCCCAGCAAACACAACACATAGAATTACATAAGAACAATCTCAATCATGTTAGGCAGCTCACGAAATCTAAACATTGAGGCATAGGAGGAGAATACAACCATCTAGCTACTGCTATGGACCCGTAGTCAAAGGATGAACTAGTCACGCATCACTCCGGAGCCAGGCATGGTGATGAAGAGGCATCCGGTGATGATCTCCTCTCCGGCAGGGTGCCAGAAGACAGCTTCAGAACCCCCCTGATCTAGGGTTGACGACGACGGCGGCTGCGGAAAGTTTCGAGGATATTTGATCAGGTGCCTAGGGTTTTCCTTTGAAGGGGAATAAATAGGCGAAAGGGCAAAGGCGGTGGAGCCCTGTGGGCCCCGCACCACCCCCTGGCGCGACCAAGGGGGCCGCGCCGCCCTATGGTGTGGGCCCCCTGAGGCCCCCCTCCGAGTCTCTTCGGGACTCCGTGCAACCTTCGGAAATTCTAAGACTTCCGGGTTTCGAATTTTGCAATTCCGAGAATATTTCCAGAACAACTTTTCTGAAACTAAAAACAGCAGAAAAGAGGGAACTGGCTCTGTGGCATCTTGTCAATAGGTTAGTCCGGAAAATCGATAAAAATGACATAAAGAAGGGAGAAAACATGTAGCAATTGGCATAATATCATCATGGAACATCAAAAATTATAGATATGTTGGAGACGTATCAGACATCTGTGGGTAACATTAAGCTACAACTTCTTATGGCGCATGAGCTCATTCTTCGACTCGGTGTGGCTCAGGAAGGCCGGGCCTTGTCGCCGGCGGAGGGTGGTCGGCGCAAACAACTTAAACTAAAGTGTCTGGGGTTGGCGTCCCTTGAAAGGACGATTGTGCAGTCCCGGTCTCGCCGTTTGTGGATGAAGGAGGACGATGCTAATACGTCTTTCTTCCACATTCATGCCTCTATGAGACGTAAGAAGAATGCTATCCATCGCCTGCGCGGACCTTCCTCTACCACTGTGGATCAGGGGGAGATGGTTTATTTGGCCTACGATTTCTTTGAAGGCCACCTTGGCATGGAGGATGTGCGCTCGCAGACTATTGAGTTGTCCAATCTTGGGCTTCCTTTTCTTGATCTTACTAAGCTAGAGGCATCGTGGACTGTGGATGAGGTTTGGGAGGTTATTAAACCAATGCCCGTGGATAAGGCCCCGGGGCCGGATGGATTCTCGATCAGCTTCTATCAAAAGTGATGGGTTATCATTCGGCAAGAAGTAGTGGATGCTCTTAATTGTCTTTATGGTAATCAGATGATGGGTTTGGAGACCCTGAACCAGGCTCTGATTGTGTTGATCCCTAAAGTTGATGACGCGGTGGAACTTAAGGACTTTCGCCCCATTAGCCTTGTGCATAGCTTTGGGAAGATTGTCTCCAAGTTGTTGGCATCTCGCTTGAGTCCGAGGATGCCTGAGCTAGTGGATATTAACCAGAGTGCCTTTATTAAGGGGTGCTCAATTCTGGATAACTTCATGCAGGTCCTTAGTGTTATCTGGAGCCTGCACCGCAAATGCTCCGCGGCGATCTTCCTTAAGATGGGCATTGCGCGGGCCTTTGATTCGGTCTCCTGGCCGTTTATTTTGGAGGTTTTGCGTGCCCGTGGATTTGGGGAGAGGTGGTGTCGGTGGATTGTGGCGATCCTCTCTACTTCAAGCTCTAAAGTGATCATCAACGGGCATGCCTCGGAGCGCACTTGGCATCGTCTTGGATTACGCCAAGGTGACCCCATGTCCCCCTTGCTCTTTGTGATTGTTATAGACGTGGCTTTGGTCATCCGGCCTACCCCCGTGGAGATTGATTTGGCCAAGGGCATCTTTGAGTTGTTCGGATACGCGGCTGGGCTGCGGGCAAACTACTCCAAATGTTCCGCCACGTTGATTAGGTGTGAGGCGCTCAACCGATAGGACATTGTTGCTAGTCTCCCCTGTGTGGCTAAGTTGTTCCCGTGCACCTATCTGGGGCTTCCCTTGTCGACTTCTAGGATTTCGAAAATGGAACTCCATCCCTATGTGGATAGCCTGGCTCGGAAGCTTCCAACGTGGAAAGGTTCTCTCCTCCAGATTCAGGGGAGGGCTGTGTTTGTTCAGGCTGTGTTAGCGGCAATGTCGGTTTACATTATTATGGCCCTTGACCTCCCTAAGTGGATGATCGAGGACCTTGAGAGGCTCTGCCGTGGATTTCTTTGGTGTGGTAACGATAGGGCTGGTGGTGGGGCATGCGCTATTGCATGGGATCGGGTTTGCACGCTTAAGTGTTTGGGGGGCCTTGGACTCAGAAACCTTCGCCTCCTAAATGAGGCTTTTCGCATGAAGTGGCTTTGGCATAGCAGGCGCGACTCGGATAAACCTTGGTTACTTGCTTCCGTCCCTTGCTCCGCGTCTACGTTGGCTATATTTCGGGCCTCCTCCTTCATTGTAACATCCCAGGATTTTGAAAATTTTGAAAAATTTGCATTCATGATTATCATAGCATACTTGCATTTTGTTTGCATAAGAATTGGTTTTAATTTGCTAAATGCAAAATTTTAGGTGATATTACCTATTAAACCACATTTTGGATTTAAATATTTTTCTAAAGTAAAGTATTTTATTTTTGGGAAATAATAGTACCAAAATGTTCCTTAGGTCCTAATCTTTTCAAAACATATTTTCATATATTTTTCTGAATTGTTTTGGTTGGTTTTTGCAATGTTTTTTAATCATTTTATTTAAAAATAGAAAAAAAAAACAGCCAGCGCTGCAGTCCAGCCCACCCCTCCTATCTCTCTCGGGCCTGGCCCATCCTTTCCTCTCGTTTTCCGTCGCACGCGCAGCAGAAGAACAAGGCGGTCCAGCCCAGCAGGAATCCAGCCCGCCCCGCTCTCCCCCTTCTCTCCTCTCTCACTGTCCCGTGGTCCCTGCGTGTGACGCAATCCCACGTCACGATGACGTCAACGCCCCGGCGTCCGTGCCTGCGCAGGAGTCCGCCACCGACATGGCATGTCCGCCGCCTTTCCCCGAGTCCTACCCCTCCCCCAAGGCTCTCCTCCTTTTATACCGCCCCCCCTCGACGTATGTGCCCCGCCCAAACCCTAGATCTCGCCGGCGTCGTGCCATTACCACATCCTCCTCGGAACCTCGTCGTCATCGTCGCTACGCGCCCCGGGAGCACACCCCGAGCACATGAAGAGAACCGTGGAGCCAAGGGGAGCGCGCCTCCGTCCCCAACCTCGTCGGAGGAGCTCGGAAACACCGCCGCCGTCCACGCCGTACCACGCCGCCGCCGTCTCCGACGCCATTACCTCCTCCCGCCGGTGAGTCCTCCCCCGAGCCGCTTCCTACCGTCGGATCTGCATCGAGCGCGTAGGATTAGATCCCATCACGAACAGGTACCGGCGAATAAGAGTCCGCCACGTAGCCAGCCACGTCATCGCCTCTTCAGCCACCGCCGCTCGCTCCACACCAACCGCCGCGCGCCACGTGGAAACCAGTCAGCGCGTTTTTAATTCGAATTAAATTTCAGAAAATTGCTAAACTTGTAAAATTAATAACTTTTGTTCTGTAACTCCGATTTAGATGATTTTGGAATTTTTGAAATCAGCACAAAGTGTAGATCAATGTAGGCTATTAAAATTTCAAAATTGAAACGTGCACTCACATGTTATTTCTAGATCTCTATTAATCACTAATTTGGGCATAACTTTTAATCTCCAAATCCTTTTTAGGTGAAATCAATTGCTATGGTTTTGTTTTCATGTACTCTATCCAATAGATGTGTTGGAAAAATTATTTATAGAAATTTGTAACAGAAACTCTATTAATGTTGATATTTGCCTATAATAAAACCCTAGCAATACTAATAATTATAATTTGATAATAAATTTGTTTTTCATGCATCATAAACATGTTATTAACATCAGAGAACATCATTGTTAGTAAGTACTGATAGTTATGAACTTTGTGCATTAATTTGATCATCGCATGGCATGCATACATGTTTTTGTATTGTTATTTTGTTTTCTATGTTATGTTTGTTTTGTATGTTTATGTGTGGCTTGTTTTGCTTGTGTTAGATTGTGAAGAGGAGCAAGTCTACCCTTGTTTCTGTTATACTCGTTTTGATTGTTCATCCTATTGCCAAGGCAAGTGACACACCATCAAATCTCCTATATTTTCACTGTGCATTACTAGTGTTTTTTAGTAGTATGCATGATAGGGAATTTTACTAAGTTATTATATGCTATGAAAAATCCCAAGTAATGTGTAGCCATCCTTTAGACTTGTTATTTTGGATAATTAGTACTTATTAGATGCTTAGCCTTGCTACAAATTTGTTTTACTCATTGTTGTGGAAAAATTCTAAGTATAAATTTCAATGAACCACCTGGGCGGATTTGGTTATTTGGTTGATGAGAGTTGAGTGTCTCCCGGAGGGGAGTTCACTTGTGGATTGCCACCCAGGAAACAAAGAGATTACCAAGTCCTCTAAGATTAGTAGATTTCCGTGCAGCCCTTTGACATATGGGCTCTGTCTTGATCAACTTAGTTGTGAGAGTTCAGCCCATGCTTGACATGAAGATGTAGCAGAATTATAGGTGGAGCGGGTTGAATTCTTGCTTCTGAAAGATCTCGTCTCAATTCTGTCCTTTCCATGATGCACTCCGGGTGTATAGGATGTTTGGGATAATTGAAGACAAAGGGTGAAAGTGCACAACCTCTGCAGAGTTAGAAACTATGATCATAGCCGTGTTCCCGGTAATGGACGACTTCGAGCAGCTGGACAAGGATGGGCAGAAGAATCTCAACACCGTTTTGAAGAAGTAAAATTTGGCTAAGGAAACATTAGTTATGGTGCTCATGGGTGTGTCCCATGGTTCCAATCTTTGAAAAGAAAACTCTTTTTCAAAAGTGTTAGGGAAAAACTTGCGTTCTGCAAATAGCCTAAACTCCACCAAGCTAGATATGCATGTAGTTTAGACTTGTCATTTTATATCCACCATATTGTCATCTTCCAGTACATTGTTTGTAATGAATCTTCTTTGGGGGCTGCATGTTCCAACTTGCAGGAAATTCTGAGGATAAAGTTTGATCAAGTGCTTGGACTCGAGTCTACACCCAACATGTAATGCCTGTGGCGCATGATTGAAGGTGGAGGCTTATTGCTATCTTTATTTCTGTTGTTTAGAACTCTGAGTTTTGCTTGTCTTTCAAGACTATGCACTTTGTAATAAAGCTATAATTGGCTATTCTGGATCCATTGTAATAATTTTGGATACTTATGCAATGATACATTACATTTTGTTCTGTGGTGCTAGAATTGATCCAGGGACTAGCACTTAACACAGTAGTTCTTACATTATTAAATGTGAGGGCGCTACAAAATAGTATCAGAGCAAAGTGTTGCAGTTAGGTTCGAGCCCTTAGGTTTGGAAAACCCTTTTGATCACATTTATTAACTCCTTTGAGTATTTTTGGATCCTAGCGGCATAGTGAGATGAAGCGGCCCGGACCAACATTACATGTCCACGTACATGAGACCGGTTCCCTGATTGGCTAGCGGGTGCCAGTATCTCTGACTATAGTGAATATCCAAATTTTAGTAAGTTGTTAATGATCTGATGATCACCATGGAAATGACTTAATATTTTCAAAGTATTCTTACTCATCTCGTATCTAGTACCTCCTTACCTTGTGCTTTTATGACTTATGTTTTCTCCTACCCTTCAAAACTCAATGATGATGGAGCTTCAACTTATCAGTCGCCAAGGACTTCCCAACCTAAAGATCAAGAGCTGCAACTCCACCACCACCAAGGACTTCAAGGACACTAGGATTTACTGCATATTCTATTCTAACATAGCTAGGATAACTCATCTTCTAGCAGTCCTACCTATTATTCAATCTTATAATATCTTATCTCCTTGATAGATGACCAACCTCTTTGAATCACTCAAGAAGGTCCCAATGATGACCATGACTCTAGATTGTGAGACTGAATTCCCAAAGGCATTGAAGAACCTAATGACAAAATTAGGATTTGGAGGAGCAGCACTCTACAAAGGTTTTCCCTTCATTCAAGATGGCCAAGAGTATTGGTGGGTGCAACTTCACCTATACAGAAGCAAGGAGTACGACCATAAGACAGAAGGGGACTACATCTTCACTAACCCACAACAATACACATCATTCTTCGAGTCAGCTAGATGTGCTGCATGGGAGGCTATCATAGAACTTGGAGAAAGACTTACGTGGAGACTTTATCACACTCAGAAGAATCTCCAGGAAGCTGACGAAGAGATCAACGCCCTTGAAAAGGAGTTGAAGATGTACAAGAACATAGAGATAATCGTGAAAAGTTATGATCCATCCCAGTAGTTGTCCACCATGAAAGAATGCGTTAGCTAGAGTTTTTGTTTGAGTATTGACCTATCAACTTGTGATATGGCAATGATAGAGTGTTTTGGTTTGCAACTAAGTTGTTTTGCTTAAGTGTATCAAAAAATTAAGTCCAAATTTCGAAATTTGGTTAAAAGATAAAATATTTTAAGTTGTTATTTTCCATTGACTGTTTGTCTTGTTGTTTTGTGCATGGGTAGGAAAATTTTCTCCTCATAGATCTATCTATCTTTTACTCATCTATGCTAAAAACCCACAGAGGCCTCCTCGTCGCGACCCCAACAACAACAATGAGGACAACAACAATGATGCCCTGCGGCATATGCTCACTTCCCAAGCCCAACTTCTACAGATGATGACTCAGTTTGTAGCAGCAATGAACAACAACAACAACCACAACAACAACAATCATCCACCACCACCCCCAGTGGACAGACTTACTAGATTTCTGAGACTTAGGCCTAACAAGTTCTCATATGCTACTAATCCTATTGAGGCAGACGACTGGCTTCGTTCAATCAACAAGGATTTAGTAACTTGTGAGTGCACTGATGCATAGAAGGTTAGATTCACCGCACATCTGCTAGAAGGACCTGCTGCCATGTGGTGGGAAACTTACCAAGTGACTCATCCACTGGAAGGCATGACTTGGGATGATTTCAAGGAGGGATTCCGCAATGCTCATATCTCATCTGGGATAATGAACCTCAAGAAGGAGGAGTTCCGTAGTCTGAAGCAGGGAGGTAGAACCCTAAAGGAGTATACGGATGATTTCCATTCTTTATCAAGGTATGCACCAGAGGACATTGACACTGATGCCAAGAGGAAGGAAAATTTTCTCAATGGACTTAAAGGATAACTGAAGATACCTTTGTCTGTAGCATATGCCCCAAATTATCAAACTCTGTTGGATCAAGCCATTACTTTGGATAACAACATGACAAAGGAGGAAAACAGGAAGAGGAAGTACAGTAATGGTGGAAAATACCACTCTGGACCCTCATATAAGAGGCACACATCCAATGGAGGACACAATTTTCACAAACATGAGAACAATCACAATGGTGGTAATGGACACACTCATAATGATCAAAATCATATTGAGGGACTCAAAGAAAACAATGGCAACAACAATGGTCACTCAAATGGCAATGGACACCACAACCACAATCATGAGAAGAAGAGGGATCTTAGTCAAGTGATGTGCTTCAAGTGCAAAAACAAGGGACATTATGCAATGGATTGCCCAGAGCAGAAGACTACAGAAGCTGCCAAGCCCAACCCATTCAAGAAGGGGCATGTGAATCATATCAACATGGATTTTGTGAATGGTAACACTTAACTCATTTTCTTCCATCCCATGATCCATTACCTCCATTGCCTGGTGGAAGTACAATCTCAAAGTAGATCTGTTTAAGGGGGTAGCCCATCTCATAACCTTTCCAATCTAATTGATAGCCTTCTCGAATCTCGGGACAAGATTCCTTTTATGGGGGGTAGTATGTAATATCCCAGGATTTTGAAAAATTTGAAAAAATTAAAACCCTCATGCATTCATGATTATCATAGCATACTTGCATTTTGTTTGCATAAGAATTGGTTTTTAATTTGCTAAAGGCAAAATTTTAGGTGATATTACCTATTAAACCACATTTTGATTTAAATATTTTTCTAAAGTAAAGTATTTTATTTTTGGGAAACAATAGTACCAAAATGTTCCTTAGGTCCTAATCTTTTCAAAACATATTTTCACGTATTTTTCTGAATTGTTTTGGTTGGGTTTTAAAATGTTTTTGAATCATTTTATTTAAAAACAGAAAAAACAAAACAGCCAGCGCTGCAGTCCAGCCCACCCCTCCTATCTCTCTCGGGCCTGGCCCATCCTTTCCTCTCGTTTTCCATCGCACGCGCAGGAGAAGAACAAGGCGGTCCAGCCCAGCAGGAATCCAGCCCGCCCCGCAATCCCCCTTCTCTCCTCTCTCATTGTCCCGTGGGCCCTACGTGTGACGCAATCCCACGTCACGATGACGTCAACGCCCCGGCGTCCGTGCCCGCGCAGGACTCGGCCGCCGTGCCCGCATAGGACTCTGCCACCGACACGGCATGTCTGCCGCCTTTCCCCGAGTCCTACCCCTCCCCCAAGGCTCTCCTCCTTTTATACCCCCCCCCCCTCGACGTCTGTGCCCCGCCCAAACCCTAGATCTCGCTGCCGCCGTGCCATTACCACATCCTCCTCCGAACCTCGTCGGCATCGTCGCTAAGCGCCCCGGGAGCCCACCCCGAGCACACAAAGAGAACCGTGGAGCCAAGGGGAGCGCGCCTCCGTCCCCAACCTCGCCGGAGGAGCTCGGAAACGCTGCCGCCGTCCACGCCGTACCACGCCGCCGCCGTCTCCCTCGTCTCCGACGCCGTTACCTCCTCCCGCCGGTGAGTCCTCCCCTGAGCCGCTTCCTAGCCGTCAGATCTGCATCGAGCGCGTAGGATTAGATCCCATCACGAACAGGTACCGACGAATAAGAGTCCGCCACATAGCCAGCCATGTCATCGCCTCGTCAGCCGCCACCGCTCGCTCCACACCAACCGCCGCGCGCCACGTGGAAGCCAGTCAGCGCACAGTCAGCGCGTTTTTAGTTCGAATTAAAATTCCAGAAAAATTGATAAACTTGTAAAATTAATAACTTTTGTTCTGTAACTCGGATTTAGATGATTTTGGACTTTTTGAAATCAGCACAATGTGTATATTAATCTAGGCTATTAAAATTTCAAAATTGACACGTGCACTCACATGTTATTTTTATATCTCTATTAATCACTAATTTGGGCATAACTTTTAATCTACAGATTCTTTTTAGGTGAAATCAATTGCTATGGTTTTGTTTTGATGTCCTCTATCCAGTAGATGCGTTGTAAAAATTATTTATACAACTTTGTAACAGAAACTCTATTAATGTTGATATTTTCCTATAATAAAACTCTAGCAATACTAATAATTATAATTTGATAATAAATTTGGTTTTCATGCATCATAAACATGTTATTAACATCAGAGAACGTCATTGTTAGTAAGTACTGATAGTTGTGAACTTTGTGCATTAATTTGATCATCGCATGACATGCATACATGTTTTGTATTGTTATTTTGTTTTTTATGTTATGTTTGTTTTGTATGTTTATGTGTGGCTTGTTTTGCTTGTGTTAGATTGTGAAGAGGAGCACGTCTACCCTTGTTGTTGTTATAATTGTTGTGATTTTTCATCCTATTGCCAAGGCAAGTGACACACCATCAAATCTCCCATATTTTCACTATGCATTACTAGTGTTTTTGAGTAGTATGCATGATAGGGAATTTTACTAAGTTATTATATGCTATGAAAAATCCCAAGTAGTGTGTAGCCATCCTTTAGACTTGTTATTTTGGAGACCTAGTACTTATTAGATGCTTAGCCTTGCTACAAATTTGTTTCACTCATTGTTGTGGAAAAATTCTAAGTATAAATTTCAATGAACCATCTGGGTGGATTTGGTTGTTTGGTTGATGAGAGTTGAGTGTCTCCTTGAGGGGAGTTCACTTGTGGATTGCCACCCAGGAAACAAAGAGATTACCAAGTCCTCTAATTTTAGTAGCTTTCCCTGCAGCCCTTTGACATGTGGGCTCTGTCTTGATCAAATAAGTTGTGAGAGTTCAGCCCATGCTTGACATGACAATGTAGCAGAATTATAGGTGGAGCAGGTTGAATTATTGCTTCTAAAATATCTCGTCTCAATTCTCTCCTTTCCATGATGCACTCCGGGTGTATAGGATGTTTGGGCTAATTGAAGACAAAGGGCGAAAGTGCACAACATCTGCAGAGTTAGAAACTATGATCATAGCCGTGTTCCCGGTAATGGACGACTTCGAGCAGCTGGACAAGGATGGACAGAAGAATCTCAACACCGTTTTGAAGAAGTAAAATTTGGATAAGGAAACATTAGTTGTGGTGCTCATGGGTGTGTCCCATGGTGCCAATTTTTGAAAAGAAAACTCTTTTTCAAAAGTGTTAGGGAAAAACTTGCTTTCTGCAAATAGCCACCAAGCCTGATATGCATGTAGTTTAGACTTGCCATTTTATATCCACCATAGTGTCATTTTCCAGTACATTGTTTGTAATGAATCTCCTTCGGGGCCTGCATATTCCAACATGCAGGAAATTCTGAGGATGAAGTTTGATCAAGTGCTTGGACTCGAGTCTACACCCAACATGTAATGCCTGTGGCGCATGATTGAAGATGGAGGCTCATTGCTATCTTTATTTCTGTTGTTTAGAACTCTGAGTTTTGCTAGTCTTTCAAGACTATGCACTTTGTAATAAAGTTATACTTGGCTATTCTGGATCCTTTGTAATAATTTTGGATACTTCTGCAATGATACATTACATTTTTTCTGAGGATGCTACATTCATGGTTGTGGGCAATGGTCGGTCTAGTCTTTTTTGGACCGACAAGTGGATTGATGGGCAGTGTATCGGGATGATTGCACCCCTAGTCCTGGCTTTTGTAGATACAAAAATTCGTGCGAGGAGGCTGGTGGCCGACGCCCTAGTGGATTTCTAGTGGATTCGTGACATCTCGTTGGGGCTCTCTGTACCGGCTATGGCGCAATATCTTACCCTTTGGCGTGTGTTAGGAGGGGTTTCTCTCCGTGTGGATGTTGAGGACTCCTTCCGTTGGTCCTGGACGGCCTCCCATTCTTTCTCGGCGAGATCTGCTTATTTGGCTTTCTTTGAAGGCCAAACTAGCTGCCCCCTTCGCTCACAAATTTGGGACTGTAAAGCTCCCCTGAAATTTAAAATCTTTGTGTGGAAAGTGGCATGGAATCGTTGTTGGACGGGGGTGCGGCGCAAATCCCATGGACTCACTGATGTGGACACGTGCCCCATCTATCTGCAGCTACCAGAGACGATTGAGCATCTCCTTCTTACTTGTTCTTTCTCCCGCCAGATTTGGTTCCAGGTTCTACGGAGTGCCGGTCGACCCGAGTTAACTCCCTCGGCTTCGTCTTCTTTTCTCCATTGGTGGGAGCAGGTGGTGAAGGGGTGGAATCGATCACAAGGGCCTAATATCGAGCGTTGGTGCTTTTGGTCATGCGCTCCATTTGGGTCGAGCGAAACAACAGAGTTTTAAAGACAAGGTGCAGTCGATCAAGCTTTTTCTTGATGCCTTGTTAGAGGAAGCCGATAGGTGGAACTATGTGGGTTTTCTGTGAGTAGTTAGCGTGTAGTTTTTTCCTAGTTTGGTGCCCCTGGTGGGTCTCGTGGACATGGTCTTGTAATTGATTTGTTCCGCTCCTTATATTAAAAAAAAGGCGTGGAGTTCGCACGTTCCTGAAAAAGATAAACTTCAAATGACAAATGTATGTTTTAGATGTATCAACATGTCTAACCTTAATATATGATCGTCGTTGAGTATGTAGATAAAAAAATAAGATGGCTTTTGAAGTTTGTTACCATAACATACTTAGTTAAATTTATAAGCCAGTCAACTATCTACATTGTTATGTTATAATCAAGATAGTAAAATATTAGCAAGAAGTTGAACTAATAATGTTAAAATCATTCTCATCATGTTTCAAGAGTAGCATCAGAACCATATAGTACTTTTTTTTTCATGCAACGTGAAACATAGTTACATGCTAAAAAATATAAGAGGGGGAGTTAGTGCTCCTATAATTTTGATCTTAGAATAGACTTAGAGATTTGCGACTCTTTACTCTTTAAAAACAATTATATAGGCCCTTCTAGAAGAGAAATAGGGATTGTTGTGCACTAGGTTTTATAGAAAACTAGCACGGTGGCCCTCGCAAATGTAAGGGCATCATTCAGTCCGTTGAAAGTAACCGAGACATAGATCTAGTGTTTTATTACATAGTCACATAATCTGAAGGGAAATGATATGGTTCTATACCCATTTTTTCCTTATCTATGCTACAGAAAATACCTAAAAAACTGGTCGTGTGTTAATCTCCGACATTGAATCGTACCGAGTTCAAATTCAGCTTGTCAATTTCTATACCAGATGTGAAGTTATAAAATATCCATTGGTTGTGGCCCAAATGAACGAGATGAGAAATACGTCTACAACATATTTTGATGATCTTTGATGGATTGGCGTAATAACTTTGTTAAGTTAAAAAACAATTCTTTAGTTGCATAAAAGAGAGTATCATTTATCCTACTTGAAATATTGTCCCGTTGATTATTATTGAATTTTGTTTTAAATTGTGTAGATCATGTTCATCTCATTAACTTCTTCGGAAATATTAGGTGTTTCCCTCTCTTCGGAAATACATGAATTTTAGACAGGTGCGAAAATTATCCCAAATGCAGCTTACACTATTTATTTATAAAAATAAAATTAATGAATTATTATTGCAACGAGTTTTTTTTGTACTATTCCAGTATATATTTACAAATCGATAGTCAATGTTACAAACTTTGAACCCAGATTTTCTCGAAAATATTAATTTCAAAATGATATATCAGCTACAATAACCCACTACATCGTGTAATTAGCAGTCGGTGGGACGTACTAATCAAACTATTATTTTACTTGGTGTTTTAAATAGACGGATATAGAAAATAGCAACGACCCTGAAAATGGGGCTATAGCCGGGCTAACGAGGCTATATCCAGAAATTATATATGAACTCGTTTAGCCCTAAGATTCTCTTTACTACAGGTTTACCTTTTACTATTGACCTCATTATATAACATGGACTCGTTTCTTTTGCCGGAAGACATGAGACTCTCTAATCAGCCCTCGAACATGTTTTTGGTACTCACTACAGGAAAGGCCTAGTATGCTAATGGCCAAAATCTACGGCGACGGCAATTTGTCGGGGCCTTCGGCATAGACCCGAAGAGGGAAAACCAAATTGCGGAAAAACAAATTGAGCTATGCCTACGCCGACGGCAATGCCGTCGGCCTAGCCGAGCTCTGTTTTTTTTTACTTAAACACCGTTTTGAACATAATTTTTGCATTCGAACTCAAATTTCGACGTTCTTTAGCTCGTTTCGAAAAGGACAAACATATAAATTATCATGCATATTGTTAAACCTATATTCTTAAAAAAGAATCATGAGAAAGAATGGAACTAACAATAATGAGTTAACGGTTTCATAGGAGAGGGCTCTAGGTCGTCTGAATCCAACCAAAACCTAGGTGGTACCATACCAAGTGTGTAAAAGGTGTTTCGGGTTGTATATGTCTAGTATTCCACTTCGGATGTTAGGCGTTTAACCGTCATCAGTTTTTTTAATTTGTTTGAATTTTCTATGCCTATTTCAAAAAGAAGTCAAGACGGCGGGCATGAACGTTCATAGCTAGGGATTGAATATTGAGAAACTCCTGGTATATCTCTGATCAAATAGGTAGTTGTGTACCTAAAAATTATTTTTTTCCAAAAATCATGAGCAAACTACGAGACACTTGTAGTTCAAATTTGACCTGTTTCCAGCCGAATCGGAAGAAACTTGTGTTTTTCAAAAGAGGTGGATGGAAACACTTTCAGAGGAAACAAGTTGGTTACTTGTGCATATAACATGGTCTATTAGTTTAAAAAAATGCAGCTCCCAATCTTTGCAACATATTCTTGGTTGGTCCTTCACAAATAAAACTCTCTCCGTGCTTCCAAGATGAAAAATGGTTTTATTATTCAATGAAAAGGAAAATTGTCTCCGTGAACACTGTACGTGCTTCCAAGATGCATGTTTGTGTGGAATATGGGAAAATTTAAACAAACTATGTCATGGATTTGGCCATAACACCCATCATTTAGCCTGAAACCCTAGAATGTTCGTAGGAGATAGCTCATTTAAGTGAACACATTTTCAACACAACTGTCGTATTTCAATTTCATTTTTTTTGTGGATACTAGGACATATATAATGACACAACGCGAAGGTCTTGCACCATTTTGGGTTTTTTTAAAAATTTCTGGAATTTTCTAAACCGGTTTCACGAAAAACTCAAGACGGCGGGCATGACCGTTTGTAGTTAGGGGTTGAATATTGATAAACTATTGGTGTATCTCTGATGAAATAAGTAGTTGTGTACCTAAAAATGAATTTTTCCAAAAATCATGAGAAAACTACGCGGCACCTGTAGTTCAAATTTGACCCGTTTTCAGCTGAATCAGCAGAAACTTGTGTTTTTCAAAAGAGGTGGATGGAAAAATTTTCAGTGGAAACAATTTGGTTATTTCTGCAGATAACATGGTCTAGTAGTTTCAAAAAATGCAGCTCCCAAGTTTTGCAACATATTCTTGGTTGGTCCTTCACAAAAAAAACCATTTTTGAAACTCGGAAAATGGAAAATGGTTTTTTTATTCAATGAAGAGCAAACATTTCTTCGTGAACATTGTCCGTGCTTCAAGATGCATGTTTGTGTGGAATATGGGAAAATTTAAACAAACTATCCCATAGATTTGGTCATAACACCCGTCATTTGGCCCGAAACCCTAGAATGTGCGTAGGAGATAGCTCATTTATGTGAACACATTTTTAACACAACTGTCGTATTTCAAATTTATTATTTTTTGTTGATACTAGGACATATATAATGACACCACGCGAAGGTCTTGCATCATTTTGGGTTTTTTTAAATTTTCTAGAATTTTCTAAGTAGGTTTCACAAAAAAGTCAAGACGGCGGGCATGACCATTCATAGCTAGGGATTGAATATTGAGAAACTCTTGGTGCATATCTGCTGAAATAGGTAGTTGTGTACCGAAAATGATTTTTGCCAAAAAATCATGAGCAAACTACGAGGCACCTGTATTTCAAATTTGACCAGTTTCTAACTGAATCGGAAGGAACTTTTGTTTTTCAAAAGAGGTGGATGGAAACCTTTTCATAGGAAAAAATTAGGTTATTTGTGCATATAACATAGTTTAGTAGTTTCAAAAAATGCAGCTCCCAAGTTTTGCAACATATTCTTGGTTGGTCCTTCACAAAAAAAAACATTTTTGACACTCAAAAGATGGAAAATATTTTTTTGTTCAATAAAAAGGAAAAATGTCTGCGTCAACATTATCCGTGCTTCCCAGATGCTTGTTTGTGTGGAATATGGGCACATTTCAACAAACAATGTCATGGATTTGGCCATAACAGCCGTCATTTGGCTCGAAACCCTAGAATGTTCGTAAGAGATAGCTCATTTATGCGAACACATTTTCAACACAATTGTCATTTCAATTTTATTATTTTTGGTGGATACTAGGGCATACTAAATGGCACCACGCGAAGGTCTTGCATCATTTTGGATTTTTAAAATTTTCTGGAATTTTCTAAGCCGGTTTCACGAAAAAGTCTAGATGGCGGGCATGACCGTTCATAGCTAGGTGTTGAATATTTAGAAACTCTTGGTGTATGTCTGATGAAATAGGTAGTTGTGTACCTATAAATAATTTTTTTCCAAAAATCGTGAGCAAACTATGAGGCACATGTAGTTCAAATTTGACCCGTTTGCAGCTGAAACTGCAGAAAGTGTCAAAATGGTCATCGTGACTATTCATCGAAAGAGTTTAAATTTTCTAAAACTATCGATGTTTCTATTATATGGATGTCATATCTGAATTCCTCTAATTTTTCTAATCGATTTAGACATTTTATTTGTCAAATTTCGATTTACGGATTTAAAGATATGAATTATTCCATATTAAATAATTTATTCAAAAAATAAAGTAATTTATAACATTGTATTGTTATTTATTCAAAAACATTATTATATATTAATTGTTATTTATTCAAATATTTTTAAAAAAAAATAAACAGTAAAAAAGTTTAACATCATGCCTCACGGGTTAATATGATTGATATGACAATAATATTAGTAAGGTCTAACATCTTATTTGTAATCTAGCTTGGAAGGAACTCAAAAACTAAGCGTGCTTGGGCTAGAGGAATTTTTACCCGATTAATTGTGTAATCAGAGATTAATTATGTGGCTAAGTGAAAATTCCGGAATAGAATTTAAAAAAAACTTCAAAAAAAAATTGGAAAAAACATTTGAAAAAAAATCGAATTTTTTTGAAAAAAATATTTAAATTATTTTGAAAATATTATGCTGTCGGCGTAGGGAGAGCCAGGCCGACGGCTTTTAGTACGCCGACGGTAATTTGGCCTATGCCGACACCCTGTCACGCCGACGGCCATATGCCGACGGCATTTTAGTATATGCCGACGGCTTTTGGCTGTCGGCGTATTGACGCATTCCTGTAGGGACTAAAGATATATTGTTCACGTCTTAGGACTCTCTTTGTACTCTAAATGGCATGCCCTATTTTGTTTCCCCGGAAGACATGGACTTGCTAATCATATGTGAAATAGTACTGAAAATAAGAATCTGTTCCATCTAGCGGCAATAAGTCTAGTGAACTATTTAAGCACACCAGATTCATGACGCAGCTAGCTTCATTCAGTTTGAGAGACCAGTTGATTCACAACTTGTACGGAGATTCCATGGGGCAAGACAGGTGCACGTTTATGAATTTTATTGGATAGAGGAAATGGAGTGAAACAGCATATATAAGTTTTTCTTTTAATTTTTTTGCCGAAACACCAGATGTTGGTAGCAGATAAGAGCATCTTCAGCGGTGTCGTGGTGGTGTCACGGCAGATGCCATGGGATGGCTAAAGATGTGGGGACGATGGACGCTGGAGGTGTCCGGGGAGGGATCACGCGACGAGTAGCCGCGTGAGGTAAGATCCACACAACGCAAACAACACGATGTACCCAGGTTCAGGGCCCTCGTGAGGAGGTAAAACCCCTACTCCTGCCTCTCTGTATGTATTACGATGCCTCTCCGAGTAGCCACAGTACAAATGATATCGCTACCGAGTAGCTTCTCTCTTCCCTCCGGGTAGAACTAGGTCAAGAACTTAGGGTTTCTAGGGTTCACTATGAGCATGTGTCAACGTAGAGCGAGATCCCTCGCGCAGGAGGCGGCGGGGCACCTTATATACATGGTGCCCAGCCGGATACGTCCAAATCTAGACAAGTGTCGACATAGTGTGCACACCGTCCTTCTTCCGGGTACCCGCTGACAGCTTTGGTTCCTAATCTTGGCTGCTTCTGTAAAGTCGTTGGGCAAAACTAGGGGACAGACTGGTATCACTGTGCCAAACACAGAGTAGGGCCCCCTTATTCTGCCACGGCCTGCTTCCATGCTGTCACTGTCAGGCAGGCCGGTCCCAGATGAACAGTAGTTCGAATGCTGCCAAGTACGGACCCAGGATACGCGGGATCCTGTGTCAGAACGGCTCCTTTGACTTTCTGGCCCGAGTAGGTTCCCGCCAATTGTTCCCGCCAATTGTACTCGGGCCAACCCTTCTACTCGAAAGGATAGAACTTGATTGATATCTCCTTCTGGTCATCTTGAGGTGAGACCGAGTAGCAATCAACCGGGTAGCGAGTACCAGGTAGTCGGCTACTCGACCAAACCTCCCTTCTGTAAGCTGCCTTTACCACCTGCCTTTACCCTACTCGGGGGTAACCCCCCGACAGCAGTCCCCGAAGCTGGTTGATTCTTGCGAACTCGTTCACTAGGCTCTGCCAGCTTAAAACCAATTTCTTGCCTCTTAGCCCTTGAACCTCAAGATGCCGAATAAACGGCCTTCGAGTAGCACTCTGACAAGTATCTTCTGTCTCTTGTCTTCCGAATAGCACTTGCTTTCTACTCTGTAGCCGAGTAAAAAGACTTAGAGAATTTTCTGGAATTGAGCCGTTGCGGCGCAGAGCACAATCCAGCCCTTCGCGCAGCAACTGCACACGTGTCAAGCATCCACGACCTTGTCGTTTCGTTGCCCAGGACACGACCTGCCACGCGTCCAGTTTTCACGCAATGGGCCCACCGGCCGTCATGTTCCATCAAGTGTAGTTATAGGCCACGATTCGGTGGTGGGATCAACTGCGGCCGTTACGCGCGCAACCGGCGCTTGTGTGCGTTTCTAGCCGGCCACAGGATCCACCACACGCCACAATCGATCCCACTCCCACGACGGTAACGGTAAATTCGCGGAGGAGATATAAATACCTCCGCCGGTAACTTCCTTTTCCGCTTCCCCTGCACTATTCTTCTTTCGTCTTCTGCCCTTCTCCGCCACCGAGCTCTCCGCCGCCGCGCACGCTCTTGCGCCGCCGCGGACTCAATCCACCGCCCAATTCCCCTCGAAATCTTCCACTCCTTCCACCCGCAGCAATGGCCAAAGCTGGCTGGGCCGGCTCCTCCGTCACCGCCGAAGATTGCGCCTGGCTCGTCAATACCAGGCGAGTCCCTCCCGGCGTGGAGTGCCGGGCGCCAGACGGTGAAATCGTGCCATCCCCGCGGGAGGGTGAGCGCGTGGTCTTCATGTCGCATTTCGAGCGCGGCTTCGGATTGCCGGCCTCTGATTTCCTCCGGAAGTTCCTCAATCACTTCGGCATCCAGATGCATCATCTGCCCCCCAATGCCGTCGTCTTCCTCGCCTACCACGCCGTGGTCTGCGAGGCCTTCCTCGGCATCCGGCCCACGTGGGAGACGTGGCTCAGGTACTTCCACTTGCGCCAGCAATCCACCGGGAAGAAAGACTCCGCGGGCGTCGCCCGCGCCACCGACACCGGCTGCGCCATGATGGTGCAGCGGTCCGGGACGAACCACCCCCGCATCAAGGGGCTGGACTCCGTCAAGCTGTGGCAGAAGACGTTCCTCTACGTCAAGAACGTTGCCGCCGCGGAAGGAGCCCAGGTGGACGATCGAATCAACTTGCCCGTTTGGAGCAATCGCGCTCCGATCGGGTTGTACTGGAAGGAGAAGCCCGCCAATGACGAGGACGCCATCGAGATGGAGAATAGACTTGGCTGGCTGAAGGCGCAGGGCCTCAAGAATGACGATCCGGTGGCTTGCTGGATCCAGCGCCGAGTGCTGCCCTTGCAGGAGCGCTGCCATCTCATGTGTTACATGGGAGGCCCCCGCGACTGCACCAGGACAACCACCATCGAGATCGACAATATCGATGTTCCCTGGCACGCAAGGAACATCTTGACGACAAATCTTGGCGACAACTGGCAATACGGGTTCGTCCCGTACAGCCGTACAAAGCCAATTGAGCGGGTACGCCTTTCTTACTTTGCTCTCTGCATTTACTTTCCGAGTAGTTACTTCCTCCTCCTGCCGCGAGTAGCGATCATCTTCTGCACCGAGTAGGGTACTTAGCCGAATTGCGTGGGCTTAATGTGCTTCGTACTTGCACGCCTTGCCGGATAGTCTACTCGAGAACAACTCTTAGGCTCGATGTGCTTTATACCTGCACGCCCTTCCGAGTAAGACCTTTCAGCAAACATGCTTAGGCTTATTATGCTTTGTGTTTGCACGCCTATCCGGGTAGAATTCCTTCCTGGTACTCGGCTAGTCTGTGATCCTTCTCTGTTTTTCAGGTTCTCACTCGCCAGATAATCGAGAGCTGCGAGGTTTTTGAGGGCAACTGGTCTCCTGATCGTGAGGAGGACGATGTGCCCTCTCTCGATGCCGCGGAGCAGTCCAACCTCTCTCGCTCCCCCACTACCGACAAGCGCGACGCTCTCCGCACCTGGTCTGATGAAGACTTTGACGGTAACTACACTTTCATTCTGTTTGCTTCCGAGAAGCACCAATCCCTCGTTTGCTGTTTCTGATTCTTTCCTCTTTTCTCTTGGATTCTCAGATGAAGTTGCCGCGGAAAAGGACGACGAGGACGAAGACGAGAACGAGAGCGATGCGCCCCTAGTCGTCAAGCCTCTGTCCGTCGCCGCTCCTGAGACCCGCAAACGGACTGGTAGCGGGGCACCAGCGCCTCCTGCCAAGAGGAAGAAGCCCGCCGAGAAGAAGGTGGTCGTGAAGAGGTCCAGACGAGAGCTCAAGTCCACCACCGCGTAAACCCTCTTCTCGGTCGTTTCCCTTCTCGCGCTGTGCTATTCTCCCCAGATTCCTTCTAATTTCTGGTTCCTTCCTTCTCTACAGACCTCCCATGGATGCGAGCGCAGCTCTCGCGTCCGACCAAGCTAAGGAATCATCAGTACCTCTGATCAACATCGATGATGATGAGGACCACACCGCCAATACTGCTGCTGCCAATCCACAGACCGCCGATGCGCAAGGAGCAGAGTCAGAGCCAGCGGCGCAGGACACTACCGTCCACCATGAGAGACCCCCTTCTCCTCCGGCCAACAATGCCGAGGAGAACCAAGATAGAGAGATGCAAGACAACACCGCCGACGAGCGGCCAGAAGCAGAGCAAGAGCAGCCCACCACAGGGGCTGCTGCACAAGAGAATCTCGCTACCGAGCAGCGAGTAGAAGACACCACCGCCACGGATGCCACCACAAGAGATGCTTATCCATTGAGCAGCGTGCAGCCGGGCGACGCACCAAGTAGCGCCCAGCCAGGAGCTGCAGCAGGCGACGGATCCGTGGCGCCACCCACTGCGCAAGGCCCTACACCGCCGAACTCCTCCTCGCCGCCGCAGACCAAGGATACATCCAGCCCTCCTGCCGGGCGAGTAACCAGGCAACGAGCCCTGGATGCTCTGAAGGATGAGGTTGACAGAAGGGCAGCCGAGAAGGAAGCTGCTGAGAAGGCCAAGGCCGAGAAGGAAGCTGCTGAGAAGGCCAAGGCCGAGAAGGAAACTGCTGAGAAGGCCAAGGCCGAGAAGGAAGCCGCCGAGAAGGCGAAGGCCAAAGCTGACGGGAATAAAACTGAAGATCCCGAGAAGGAAAGGACGAAGAAGCGGTCCAGAGACCAAGTGCCGCTACCAGCCTCAGGTGGAGCACTCGTGATCCACGAGTCTGGCCCGATTCCCGCCGCGCTCTCAGCTGATGCTCGCGCTGCTGGCCAGCCTTGCTACCCGGAGTACATGATTGAGGTTAGCCATCAGCACTCAATCGGCTTCCCTCCCAAGGACAAAGCTTTAGCTATCCAGAAGGGAAGGAAGGTTGTAGCCATGAACTCCCCTCCTCCAGATCCAAGCCAACACCAGCCTGTCAACATTGCTTCTCGTGGAGTCCAAGACAAACCAATAACTTCAAAAGGCCTTGAGCAGGTACTGGACACCATTGGCTTCATCGACGCCAAATGGGATAGCAAGGTTCTCGACGTGGAGAAGTGGCACGGTCTTGGCCTTGGCGGCATCGACCACATGCGCGTGGACTGGAACAAGGTCGACCTGGGACACCAGCCCATGTCCGTCTCCACCGAGACCGCGACACTCGCAGCCAAGATGTTCCTGCATCGCAAGAATGCCGAGGACATCGAGCAGGCCTACGCAGTAAGTTTTCCTTATCTTTTCCGAGTTGAATTTTCTTCTCTTCCATTCGCCTTTCTGCTCCTTTCCATCACTCCCAGTCCCCGAGATTCTAGCCGAGTAGGTGGATACTCTCCGAGTAGCCTCCTACTCGGGTTGAATCTACTCTGCTTTTTTTTTAACTTGCTTCTTCTCGCTTCTCAGGATAGCGTCTTGAAGCGGACCAACCTATACCGCCATCTTCTCTGGAACCACTCTATCGCCAGGAGGCGAATTGCTGCGTTAGAGAAGGAAAAGGCAGTTGCGGAGGCAGCCAGCAAGAACGCCAACGACAGCACCCAGCAGCTGACTGAAGTGCAAGGTACGCTTTTAGCTGTGCGGTTCATGCGTTTTTTGTTTACGCTCGCTTATGCTTTCTTTTGCGCTAACCTTTTCTACTCTGCAGAGAAACTTAAGAGCCTAGCCGAAGAGCACGAGAAATGCCGCACTTTCGTGAAGAACGCCGAAGCCACCATCAAAAGGCTGGAAGGTGAGTTTGTTGTTTACTCGGTTTGATCTTGAATCTGTTTCTTCGCTGCTTCTCTATTGACCTTGTCTGGCTCTTCGCAGAAGATCACAAGTTGTTTGCCGAGGCACACCAAGATTGTGTCAAACCAGCAGAGGTGCAGAACCAACTGTCCAACCAGGCCGCTGTGTTGCTGAAGGATCACGCCACCGAGACCGAGAAGCTGCAACTCCAGTTGCAAAAGGCACTCCAGGATGCCATCAATATTGGCGCCGACAGGGACAGAGCAATCGCCGAGAAGGCCAAGGCCGAGACCACCTTCAGAGCCAAGGAGAGGGCCCTTGAGCAGGAATGCGAAACTTTAAAGAAGACCAACGCTGATCTCTTCGCTCAGATGGATTCCTTGCGCCTGATCCAAGAAAAGCACATAGCCATCGAAGAGTCCTGGAAAGCCCAGCTGCAGCGGCTGCGCCGCGAACTGCCCGGTAGGTCTTCTCCTCCCTGCCTCTTTTCTTCTCGGTTTTTCTCCTACCCGGTTCTTTTCTTCTCGAGTCTGAAGTTGTCACTTGCTATTTCAGAGATCTGGCCTCATCTTGATTCCAACTGCGCGCCTACTGTGGCCAAGGCCCAAGCAGCTCGCCTTGCGAAGGGTGAGGTAGCAGACACCCGAGCTGAGATCGAGGACAGCCTGGTGTTGCTCAAAGATTATTTCGAGCAGCTGGCCGGTGTTGGCACTGACTTGGTGCACGAGGGCTTCGAGCTCCATAGGCTGTTCTGGCCCCAGGATTCTCAGCCAACTTCCATGCGGGGTCTCGCCTTCAAGTTGAAAAATGTGAAGAAAGAGTTGAAGAAATGGCGTGCTTCGGGGGCCCGGGCCGGTGCGGACGTGATGCTTCTCTGCATAGCATCCTGGTATGAAAACCTTAACATGCAGCTCATCCGCGGGAAGCGCAACAATTCCAAATGGGAGGTAGATCCCGACTGCGTGGCCACACGCAAGCAGATCGCCTACGAGGTCGCGGAGTGCGCTGAGACGGAGACCTTCATCGAGGGCCTCCCCGAGCCCGACACCGAGTACGAAGAGGAAGAGGGAGAGGACGACGAAGTAGAATCCGACTTGGAAGGCTTCTTCGAATCTCCTAAGGGCAAGGCCGGGAAGGGGAAGAACGTCGCCGTCGCGAGTAGCGATGAGGACGAGTACGCCCACATCGACACCGCCGCACTCGACTTTGGCACCTCCTCAGGTGCTGCTCTCGACGACACGGTACGCCCTCCTGGCCAAGCGCCTGGCTCTTCTCCGGCTCCAGAGCCCGTCTCGGTGGCCACGGCCACCTCTGACCCGGCAGCCCCTGATCGCGATGCCGAGATGGAGGAATCCGCTACCGTCCAGACGGAGGCGGATGCCACCAACACCGAAGAAGAAGCCGAGAAGACCGTCACCGAAGAAGCGGCAGCCAAGGCCAGCACCGACAACACTGCTACCTCCACCTGAATCTCCCTGCAATCTTTTTTACTCGAAAACTTATCAGATCCCCGGGATGCCGGGAGCAGATGTAATAGACTATCTTTGTTTTGCTTGCTACTCAGTTTTTATGCCCACTCTGTTTATTTCGACATTAATCAATTTGAACGACGCTGGCTTGATGCCGAGTTGCGTTCCATGCGAGTCCCCGAGTTGCATTTCTTATTCACCCTATCTTTTCATCTCTGCTCTACCCGCGACTTGTCGCTTTTTTGGTATTCGAGTCACAAGAATCAAGTAGTCGGGCTGCAAATACTTAGCCGCTAGAAACAATCATGGTAACGCAGCCCACCACTTAGCCGAGAAGACGAAAACAGGGAACAAAAGTAACAAACAATCTACTCGGTTCCTGCACTCTTTCTTCCTTAGCGATTTTCGTGTGCTCATTGACCTTTTGCTTGTTCTCTTGCTTGCCATGAAGCCGGGTTTCGGACAGCAGCAGAGTCGAAGAGTTGGCATATAGGTTTAAACACAGTACTCAATGCAGTTATGAGTTCTGAAGTGGAGCAACCGAATAGACAAAGGATCAAGCCGAGTAAAAACACTTATAGCAATTTTGGACGAGGGCAGTCCCCGAGAACAATTTCAGATTGCAGAGTAGAATTTCAACTCGGATAAGAGGGTACATACACATCCTTGCTCACGAATGAAAACGACGAAGTAGGGCTACATTCCAAGGGCGCTTGGTTTCCTCTCCAGCTTTATCTGCCCTGTTCGCCTGCGATGGGCGCACATCTACAAGATAGTACGCATCATTGTGCAGCGCTTTGCTCACAATGAAAGGCCCTTCCCACGGAGGAGACAACTTGTGCATCCCGGCTGTGCGCTGCACAAGCCTAAGGACCATGTCTCCTTCTCGGAAAACCCTTGGGTTCACCTTTCGGCTATGATAACGCCGTAGGTTTTGCTGGTAGATAGCCGAACGTGACAGAGTCAGCTCTCTTGCTTCTTCAAGCAGGTCAACGTCGTCTTCTCGAGCTTCTCTCGCCTCCACCTCAGTGTAGAGGGCTACTCGGGGGGAGTCATGCTCTAAGTCTATTGGCAACACGGCCTCAGCCCCGTATACCAAGAAGAATGGCGTGTAGCCGGTTGACCGGTTAGGGGTAGTCCTTAGACTCCACAACACCGCTGGCAACTCTTCTAGCCAACACCCAGGTGTTTTCAGCAATGGCTCAATCAGCCTTGGCTTTATGCCTGCCAATACCATTCCATTTGCTCTCTCAACTTGCCCATTGGAGGCAGGGTGCGCGACAGACGCAACGTCTAGTCGGATATGCTTATCTCTGCAGAATCGCACCATTGCCCCCTCTGCAAAGTTGGTGCCGTTGTCGGTGATGATACTGTGCGGGTAGCCATATCTCATGATCACATCCTTCACGAACTTCACAGCTGTGACCCCATCGCACTTCCGAATAGGTTTCACCTCGATCCACTTGGTGAACTTGTCCACCATGACCAAGATATGTGTCATATTGACTTTAGCCGGCTTGAAAGGACCAACCATATCCAAGCACCAAACAGCAAATGGCCATGTGATAGGAATTGTTTTCAACTCGGAAGCAGGCATGTGAATCTTACTTGCGAACATCTGGCAGCCGTTGCACTTCCTCACGATATCTTCGGCTTGTTGCAGTGCAGTGAGCCAGTAGAAGCCATGCCGAAAAGCTTTCTTGACCAATGCCCGAGAAGAGGCGTGATGCCCACATTCCCCTTGATGTATCTCCACCAGAATTTCTTCTCCTTCCTCTGGGCTCACACAACGTTGCAGCACGCCGGTGGCACTTCTCTTGTGCAACACATCTCGGACTATGGTGTAGCCCTTGGATCTTCTCTGAATCTGCCTCGCAGTCACCTCATCTTCAGGTAAAGTGCCGTCCCTTAGAAAGGATAATATGGGCATAGCCCAACTCGGTGTCTCTCGTATGGGAAACACTGGTTCGTCCAGTTCCATTGGGATAGGCTCTTGCGGTTGCACAGGAGGAGTAGGAGCGCTTCTTTGCAGCCCAGACCGATTGGCGAGAACTTCTTCAATGAATGCAACAGCCTCTGGGTTGATGGCGGCAGTCCCCGAGTACGGAGCGGCAGTCCTCGAGTAAGGAGTGGCAGTCCCCGAATAAGGAGTGGCAGTCCCCGAGTAGAGGACGGCAGTCCCCGGGTTCCCTGCAGCACTCTCCCAGTCAATTTCCATTGGGTCAGATTCTTCACTTGGCAGAGAAGGAACAAAGATGGATTCCGAGTTGGGGGAAGGCTTGATGGATGGCTTCCTCAAATGCTCCAAGGCAATCCCTGCCGGGATGGACTGCCGAGAAGATCCCAACTTGGATAGCTCGTCTGCTGCTTCGTTCTCTGCTCGGTGAATGTGCTGGAACTCACAGCCTTCGAAAAACCCAGTCATTGACTGCACCAGGAAGCGATACGATGCCATGTTGGCATCCAAGGCATCCCAGGTACCTGAGACTTGCTGCACCACTAGATCTGAATCGCCATAGCATATAATACGCTGCACACCAACCTCCTTTGCTACTCGCAAACCATGCACCACTGCCTCGTACTCGGCTACATTGTTGGATGCCTTGAAATGAATCTGCAACACATACTTGAGCTGATCTCGCTTGGGTGACGTAAGCACAACGCCAGCGCCAAGGCCTTCTTTCACTTTCGAGCCATCGAAGTGCATCCTCCAATAGTTGGAAACTGGAGCAGGAGGTTCATACTGCATCTCGGCCCAGTCCACAAGAAACTCTGCCAGGACCTAAGACTTGATTGCTTCTCTTCTCGCGTACGCCGGAGCGTACGCGGCTAGCTCAATCGCCCACTTGGCTACTCTGCCACTCGCCTCCTTGTTACCCATGATATCCGAGATGGGAGCAGAGCTCACGACAGTAATGGGGTGCTCCTGAAAGTAATGTTTCAGCTTCCTGGCGCCCAGGTACACACCATATGTCATCTTCTGGTAATGCGGATAGTTTTGCTTGGAACTGGACAGCACTTCACTGAGATAATAGACTGGGCGCTGCACACTCTTGCCTCCTTCTTCTCGCTCCACCACTATCACCACGCTGACTACTCGGTTAGTCGCAGCAATGTACAGCAGCATAGGCTCCTTGGGTAGCGGACTAGCCAAGACGGGAGCGCTAGCCAGCATTGCCTTCAGCTCATTGAATGCCACATCCGCTTGCGGAGTCCAGACAAACTTGTCACTTTTCTTCATTAGCTGGTATAGAGGCAGAGCCTTCTCGCCCATTCGGCCCAGAAAACGGCTCAAAGATGCCAGACAACCCGTGAACTTCTGCACATCTTTCAGTGATCTCGGCAAAGACATGCTCTCAATAGCTTTTATCTTGGAAGGATTGGCTTCAATGCCCCGACTAGAAACCAGAAAACCGAGTAGCTTTCCAGCCGGTACACCAAAGGTGCACTTACTCGGATTCAGTTTCATTTTGTACTTGCGTAGGTTAGCAAAGGTTTCCTCCAGGTCGGCAAGCAGAGTATGTGTTTTATTCATTTTGATGACAATGTCATCTACGTACACCTGCACATTCTTGCCGAGCTGGTCGTGCAAGCATTTCTGCATGCATCTCTGATAGGTTGCACCCGCATTCCTCAAGCCAAAACACATGACACGATAGCAATAAGCCCCGTACGGGGTAATGAAAGCAGTCTTTATTTGATCAGCAGGGTTGAGTGCAATCTGGTGGAAACCAGAGTAGACATCTATGAAAGACAACAGTTCACAACCGGCAGTGGAATCGATCACCTGATCGATGCGAGGTAGCGGGAAAGGATCCTTGGGGCATGCCTTGTTCAAGTCGGTGTAGTCGACACACATGCGCCATGCAGTGGCAGCCTTGGGATCTTCCTTTTTCTTCTCGACCATGACCGGGTTGGCTAACCAATCCGGATGCAGCACTTCCATGATGAAGTTACTTATCAGCAGCTTGGTGATCTGATCACCGATGGCCTTCCTTCTCTCATCTCCGAAGCGGCGCATAGCCTGCTTCACTGGCTTGGCGTCAGGACGCACATGCAGAGAGTGCTCAACCAACTCCCTCGGGACTCCTGGTAGATCTTCATTTGTCCAGGCGAACACATCCCGATTCTCACGGAGGAAGTGGATGAGCGCGCTTTCCTATTTCTCCGCCAACCCGGAACCAATGATGGCCACGCGCTCCGGGAACTCGGGGTCAACCTGGACTGTCTTGGTCTCCTTGGCAGCTTGGAAAGCAGTACCATGCTGGGTACTCGGCACACCTTGTGCGCCAGCTTGTGCGGACTGAGCCATGGCCACCACCTCGTACATCTTCTTCTTCTCGGCAGCAATCACCATCGATTCCGCCAGCTGGGAGCTAGCAGAGGCACACTCCATGGACTTCTTGTAATCTCCCGAGATGGTGATGATGCCATTGGGACCAGGGATCTTCATCTTTAGATAAGCCACATGTGTAGAGGCCATAAACTTGCTCAGAGCAGGCCTGCCGAGTAGAGCATGATAGGGGCTCTGATGATCCACCACTTCGAACTGCAGGCGCTCTGTGCGGCAGTTCTCCCGGGTACCGAATAGCACATCAATCCACACTCGGCCAATCGGGTTGCACGAGATCCCGGGCACAATGCCATGGAAGGTGGTCTTGCTGGGCAGCATCATGTTCTCGGCTAGGCCAAGCTTCTCGAGTGTGTCCTTGTACACAATGTTGATGCTGCTGCCATTGTCGATTAGCACCTTGCTGAACCTCACATTCTTCTCGGGACCCACGAAGGTAGGATCCAGCACCAAAGCATAGGTGCCCGGGTTGGGCATCACCTTGGGGTGATCTGCTCGGGTCCACCTGATCTCCTGGTCACACCAATACATGTAGTGAGGGACAGCAGGAATCACTGCGTTGACCTCCATGGCCCGCCTGTGCTGTGACTGCTTGTCGACCGCCTCAGAAGTGAAGATCATATAACTCTCATGGTGCTCTTGGTACTGGTTGGAGCCATTGCCCCCATTGTTGCCATTGTTGCCATTGTTGTTGCCCTGATAGTTGTTGTTGCCTCTGTTGTTGTTGTTGCGGTTGTAGTTGTTGTTGTTGTTGCGGTATCTCTCATTGTTGAAGTTCCGGTTGGCTCCTAAAGCCACTTGGTTCACATTCTCTCTTCTCGGGTACACTGGCGGCCGAGTGGCGGGTGCGCGAGTAGGCTGAACAGTAGCATTGGCGGCTGGCAGAGGAGGAGGAGGAGGCAAGCCATCACTCTTGATCACATCCCACCACTCGCACTGCCGAGTAGTGTGGTTAGCGGGCCTCGAGGGATGATGAGTGTGAAAGCTGCATGGGCCATCCTTCATGTCGTCAAAGACAAACTTCTTCGGCTGCTCGGAGTTCCCGCTGCCCGACTGAGAGGCGCGAAATGGCTTCTTGTTGCCTTGGCCCTGGTTCTGGTTCTGCCCGTAGGCTCCAGCAGGTTTCTGCCTTTGGCCACCACCGCCTCCAACATTCACTGCATTCACCTCCTCAGGGTCATACCGAGTATCTACTCGGCGCTTGTTGCGGAACTCGTTGCGCTTGCTGCTGTTGAAGTTTCTTCTCGGCTCAGAGGAGTCCATCAGTGGCTGAGTAGGATCACCGAGTGCGTACTGATCCGCAATCTTGATGGTCTCGGCCAGGGTGTTCGGCATCTCTCTCTGCAATCTCTGCCAAAGCATACTGCCATGTCGGCAACCCTGCGCAAACCAAGTGATGGCCTGTGCTTCATTTACACCCTCACAAGTGTTCCTCAAGGTGCTCCACCGAGTGAGGTACTCGCGGTCCGTCTCGTCTTCTCGCTGCCTGCAAGCCGACAGCTGCTGTGGCCTATTCGGCCTCTTGTATGTACTCGTGAAGTTGCTGATGAAGGCATCCGAGAAGTCCAGCCAGCAGTTAATGCTGTTCTTGGGCAAGTTGTTGAGCCAAGTGCGAGCTGGACCCTCTAGCATCTGCGGCACATAGCGTACCGCCCATCTCCTGTTGCCATTCGCGATATGGACCGCGGTGACGTAGTCGTTGAGCCAATCTTCAGGCTTGGTGCTGCCATTGTAACTCTTGGTGCCCCTTGCAAGCTGGAAACCCTTCACGGAAGGCTCGTTCATGATGCGCGGGCCAAAGCACTCGGGGCCAGGAGGACCCGTGCTCTCAAGCCGCGCCGACAAGCTGATACGGTCCAACTGGTGCCTTGCATCTCCAGGCGCCAACACACGCTCACCAACACGGTCATGAATATCATAGCCAGCCATCTCCATAGCCGAGTAGCCATCATCATACCTATCCACCTGCATAGCTGCGGGCTGCTCCACCGGGTTGGCGACTGGTGCCACTGGGCGCGGCTGCTGCCTCTGCCGAGTAGGCTGAGCTGCGGGTTGCCGAGAAGTACCCGGACGCGCGGCTTCTCGGGCACGGCTTTGAGCTTGATGGGCTTGAGAGCCTGCTCTCGCAGCGTTGTGTTCCTGCCCGGGCTGCTGCGGCACAGCAACCTGTTTCGCGGCAGCAGCCGGGTCATACACCTGCATTTGCCTGTCTCTACCCGAGCGCCCACTGCGGCTCTTCTCGCGGCTGGGATGTGGAGACGAGGCCTGATCGTTAGATCTAGCCGCGTGCGAGTGAACCACTTGCGAAGCTCCAGCTCCCGGGTTGGCCTTCCGGAACTCCTCGTTCTGCCTAGCGGCCTCCAACACCAACTCGTTGAGCCTCTCCTGCTGCCTGAGACGCGCCTCTCCATCCAGGCGCGGCAACTCGGCAGCCACGGCCTGTGCAGCTCTGAGCGTCTTGGCGGGTGTGCTGTACCTTGGCCTTGTGAAGGTGTTCGCGGTGGCGGACTGCGCGGGCACCTCCGCGACTGTCGCCATCTCGACACCCAAGTTACGCCGCGTAGCGCCTACTCTGCTGGGCCTCCTGGCGACCGGCGTGAAGCCGTGAGCCTTGTTGTACTCGAGCTGGTCTAGACTCGGCTCAAGCCTGATCTTCTCCAACTCCGCCTGCTCGGCAAGCAGCTCCTGGCGTTGCCGCTCGAGCTGCTCCCTCGCGGCTAGGAGCTCGATGTCGGTGGGAGTAGGCATACCAGTTCGCGCAGCAGACGCGGGGATGACCGTTGACGTGGAAGGTGGCAAGTTGCTCTCCCTCTCGTAGGGCCGGTGATTCCTGCCACCAGCAGGCGGTTCGTCAACCTCCTCGACAACGGCCGCAGCGCCAGTAGCTGCTGCGCCAGTGTTTGCCGCCAAACCCGTCACCATCACCTCAGCGCAGCTTGCAGAGCTGCATGCAGGCCTTCCGCGAGCAGCAACCACCGCAGGAGGATCCTCCGCGTCATGCACCAGCTCGGGGTAGGCGCTGTTGGCGACGGTGGCGACGTAGACGAGGTGAGAGCCGAAGGAGATCACCGAGCCGCCCTCAGGCATGGCCATGCCGCCGAAACAGCCGGCGTTGTCGGTGACGAAGTCGAAGGAGCCGAATCTGTGGACAAGGCCACAAACTACGCGCTCCGCTGAAGAAGATCCCGTCCGAACAGAAACTCCAGCCAGCGCCGCTGGTTGCCCCATGGTGGGCGCCAACTGTCGTGGTGGTGTCACGGCAGATGCCATGGGATGGCTAAAGATGTGGGGACGATGGACGCTGGAGGTGTCCGGGGAGGGATCACGCAACGAGTAGCCGCGTGAGGTAAGATCCACACAACGCAAACAACACGATGTACCCAGGTTCAGGGCCCTCGTGAGGAGGTAAAACCCCTACTCCTGCCTCTCTGTATGTATTACGATGCCTCTGCGAGTAGCCACAGTACAAATGATATCGCTACCGAGTAGCTTCTCTCTTCCCTCCGGGTAGAACTAGATCAAGAACTTAGGGTTTCTAGGGTTCACTATGAGCATGTGTCAACGTAGAGCGAGATCCCTCGCGCAGGAGGCGGCGGGGCACCTTATATACATGGTGCCCAGCCGGATACGTCCAAATCTAGACAAGTGTCGACATAGTGTGCACACCGTCCTTCTTCCGGGTACCCGCTGACAGCTTTGGTTCCTAATCTTGGCTGCTTCTGTAAAGTCGTTGGGCAAAACTAGGGGACAGACTGGTATCACTGTGCCAAACACAGAGTAGGGCCCCCTTATCCTGCCACGGCCTGCTTCCATGCTGTCACTGTCAGGCAGGCCGGTCCCAGATGAACAGTAGTTCGAATGCTGCCAAGTACGGACCCAGGATACGCGGGATCCTGTGTCAGAACGGCTCCTTTGACTTTCTGGCCCGAGTAGGTTCCCGCCAATTGTTCCCGCCAATTGTACTCGGGCCAACCCTTCTACTCGAAAGGATAGAACTTGATTGATATCTCCTTCTGGTCATCTTGAGGTGAGACCGAGTAGCAATCAACCGGGTAGCGAGTACCAGGTAGTCGGCTACTCGACCAAACCTCCCTTCTGTAAGCTGCCTTTACCACCTGCCTTTACCCTACTCGGGGGTAACCCCCCGACAAGCGGAGGCGCTATCCCGCGCACCCGCCCGAAAAACGACCGATTTCGCGCGTGGGGGCCAGCGTGGAAAGCTTCAGCGGTCACGGGAAAGCGGCGCGCGGGAACTGTGGCGCGTGACCGCCAGCGTGCGGTACAAATTGCCGTGCGGCGCCGCGAGCAACTGCCACATTCGCGCCTTCTCCCCTCCTCTTCCACGCGCCGCCGCCCGCGCCTTCTTCCTCTCTCTCTTCGGACCACTTAAACGGACCAAAAGAGAACCGATTTCGGTCTCTTTTGGGGTGCGCCATCGCCCGTCGGGTATGCTCCTAGAGTATGTGTAGATTGTCGAAAACACCAAGGCTATTCAATAAAACGAAAAGAAAAGTCAGAACTTTCAACTAAGTTGGCTAGTGCATAAAAACCAAGTCTAAAATATGTGCTAGAAACACAAAGAAATGTTTTGTCCGCACAATTCATTAATTTTTTTTTACATACGCCTCCCATAGGGGAGCCAGTTTCCATTACCAGGGGGATAACCTTACAACTGAAGAGGAAGAACAAAAGTAAAACGCCTCAACCAAGTTTAAAACGATCTAGCCAAAGTACGAGATAAACCAGAAGCAGCCCAATCTGCCGCGAGACTACAGGTTTCCACAAACCAAACATGCCAAAGCCATTATGGAAGCAAGGTTATCACAAAGAATCTTTGACCAGTATAAACCGTTCCACCTGCACGTCTTTTTCCGCGTGGAAATAGACGAGACAGGCCGCAGAATTTCTCTGTCCGATTCCGGCTGAAAAGTATCCAGTGGAACAAGCGGCAGCAGAATTGGAACGGTAGCTGATAAGGTATTCGCTCCATTTGGCGGTCAAGCTGAAGACACGGTGTGGGATTTTCAGATGAGGCGCAAGTCTGTGGACGTGATGACACGGTAAACGAGTTTTTAAACCCCTCAGGCTTCAGCCAGCTGAGCATCCAACGTTTCATCTCACACACACAGCAACACCCGGCAAAACCATGAAAGAAATGCTGCCGTTTTGCGCGACCCTGACGAGCAAAGGTGCGCTACTCTGTCCTCCTGAGTAGTACTGATTAACCTCTGTTCTCCAATAACTGGAGTGGCGATCAGTACAAAAATTCACATCGAGTCATATTTTCCTCTCCATTATATCGTGTAAAGTTATTGTTGTTCATCAGAGCAGATGCAATGTTTGTTCTTCTTACTTTGCAGGTCACAGGGGCTTTATGTCCGCTAATCAACCGGCCAGATGCACCATGCATATGCTTCTGCCGTTGCTCCTCATTTCTTGTGGAGTTGGCAACATCCAATATTGCTCGGCAGTCCCTGATAACAGCACGGACAGGCTATGGTTGCTCGATTTCAAGGCCGTCACCAGGGATCCAGAGCGAGCCTTAAGCTCTTGGAATAACAGTACCCCCCACTGTCAGTGGGACGGGCGTCAGCTGCAGCCTGAGGCACATGGGGCGCGTCACGGCGCTCAACCTCACCGGACAAAACTTGCGAGGACAAATTTATCCCTCTCTTGGAAATCTCACCTTCCTTAAAGAACTCAACCTCTCCTACAACGGCTTCTTTGGTCAGTTGCCCGCTCTTAACCGCCTCCATATGTTGGAGTTCCTTGATCTATCAATTAATCAGCTCCAAGGGAGCATTCCTCACGAGCTTGGGCAACTACCAAATATGTTTGGATCTAGCAGGGAATAGGTTATCAGGTAGAATCTTAATAACAATTCTGAACCTTTCTGCTCTTGAAATTCTGGACTTGAATTCGAATTTTCTTCAAATGAAACTGCCATCTAACATTGGCGATACTCTTCCTAATCTCGAGTTTCTTGTTTTGTACGACAATATGTTCCATGGTCAAATCCCAGCCTCTCTAGGTAATGTTTCATACATCCAAGCTATGGATTTCTCTTTTAACAGTTTCACCGGTCAAGTTCCTAGTTCCTTAGGGAAGCTTTCAAACCTCTATGGTTTAATTCTCGGTACAAACAAGCTTGAAGCAAATGACAGTGAAAGCTGGGAATTCCAAGGCAGAGCGGAGCGGCATGTGCTCGCTACGGTGGCGAACGACCACGAGGCGGGGCCCTCCAACATGCTTGCCTAGGACGACAGCGATGAGGACGACGAGGAAGAGGACGACGTCTAGGAGGAGGGCGACGACCAGGCCGGGTGATCGCGGCGATCCTCGGCCAACCGTAGTTTTTTTTAAGTTTTTTCAATGTTTTTAGTTAAATTATGCCGTCTTTCGGTAAAACTATCGTCGAATCTATGAAATTGCGCCTATTTCAACGATTTCGCCGTTTTTTAATTAATTTTGAGTATTTCTGAACAAAATCACGAGCCAGAATGTAGATTAAAAGCGAAAAGAATGTTTGAATAATGTTGTATGATGTTGAACCAAGTCATTCCAAAATTTTAGGCAAATGTGCTTCAAATGAGGTCTGAAGCTATTATCAAAATTATCATGAAAAATTCGAACTTGTCAAAATTATCCGATCCAAATAAATTTGAGGAGCAACTATATCACATATAACAACATTGTTCGTTGGATTCATGTCATTTTGATTTTTTTTTTGAATCATTTATACTCATTTGAAACCATCGCTCTATTCTCATGAGAAATGTTCTTCAAATGAGGTCTGAAGCTAGGGTAGACACCCCCGTTTGAAATTTCATGAAAATTTCGAACTTGTCAAAATTATCCGATCCAAATAAATTTGAGGAGCAACTATATCACATATAACAACACTGTGCGTTGGATTCATGTCATTTTGATTTTTTTTGAATCATTTATGCTCATTTGAAACCATCGCTCTATTCTCATGAGAAATGTGCTTCAAATGAGGTCTGAAGCTAGGGTAGACACCCCCGTTTGAAATTTCATGAAAATTTCGACCTTGTCAAAATTATCCAAATAAATTTGAGGAGCAACTATATCACATATAACAACATTGTGCGTTGAATTCATATCATTTTGAAAAAAAATTTAATTATTTATGCTCATTTGAAACCATCGCTCTATTCTCATGAGAAATGTGCTTCAAATGAGGTATGAAGCTAGGGAAGACACCCCCGTTTGAAATTTTCATGAAATTTCCGACCTTGTCAAAATTATCCAAATAAATTTGAGGAGCAATTATATCACATATAACAACATTGTGCGTTGGATTCATGTCATTTTGATTTTTTTTGGAACGGTAGCTGATAAGGTATTCGCTCCATTTGGCGGTCAAGCTGAAGACACGGTGTGGGATTTTCAGATGAGGCGCAAGTCTGTGGACGTGATGACACGGTAAACGAGTTTTTAAACCCCTCAGGCTTCAGCCAGCTGAGCATCCAACGTTTCATCTCACACACACAGCAACACCCGGCAAAACCATGAAAGAAATGCTGCCGTTTTGCGCGACCCTGACGAGCAAAGGTGCGCTACTCTGTCCTCCTGAGTAGTACTGATTAACCTCTGTTCTCCAATAACTGGAGTGGCGATCAGTACAAAAATTCACATCGAGTCATATTTTCCTCTCCATTATATCGTGTAAAGTTATTGTTGTTCATCAGAGCAGATGCAATGTTTGTTCTTCTTACTTTGCAGGTCACAGGGGCTTTATGTCCGCTAATCAACCGGCCAGATGCACCATGCATATGCTTCTGCCGTTGCTCCTCATTTCTTGTGGAGTTGGCAACATCCAATATTGCTCGGCAGTCCCTGATAACAGTGATAACAGCACGGACAGGCTATGGTTGCTCGATTTCAAGGCCGTCACCAGGGATCCAGAGCGAGCCTTAAGCTCTTGGAATAACAGTACCCCCCACTATCAGTGGGACGGGCGTCAGCTGCAGCCTGAGGCACATGGGGCGCGTCACGGCGCTCAACCTCACCGGACAAAACTTGCGAGGACAAATTTATCCCTCTCTTGGAAATCTCACCTTCCTTAAAGAACTCAACCTCTCCTACAACGGCTTCTTTGGTCAGTTGCCCGCTCTTAACCGCCTCCATATGTTGGAGTTCCTTGATCTATCAATTAATCAGCTCCAAGGGAGCATTCCTCACGAGCTTGGGCAACTACCAAATATGTTTGGATCTAGCAGGGAATAGGTTATCAGGTAGAATCTTAATAACAATTCTGAACCTTTCTGCTCTTGAAATTCTGGACTTGAATTCGAATTTTCTTCAAATGAAACTGCCATCTAACATTGGCGATACTCTTCCTAATCTCGAGTTTCTTGTTTTGTACGACAATATGTTCCATGGTCAAATCCCAGCCTCTCTAGGTAATGTTTCATACATCCAAGCTATGGATTTCTCTTTTAACAGTTTCACCGGTCAAGTTCCTAGTTCCTTAGGGAAGCTTTCAAACCTCTATGGTTTAATTCTCGGTACAAACAAGCTTGAAGCAAATGACAGTGAAAGCTGGGAATTCCAAGGCAGAGCGGAGCGGCATGGGCTCGCTACGGTGGCGAACGACCACGAGGCGGGGCCCTCCAACATGCTGGCCTAGGACGACAGCGATGAGGACGACGAGGAAGAGGACGACGTCTAGGAGGAGGGCGACGACCAGGCCGGGTGATCGCGGCGATCCTCGGCCAACCGTAGTTTTTTTTAAGTTTTTTCAATGTTTTTAGTTAAATTATGCCGTCTTTCGGTAAAACTATCGTCGAATCTATGAAATTGCGCCTATTTCAACGATTTCGCCGTTTTTTAATTAATTTTGAGTATTTCTGAACAAAATCACGAGCCAGAATGTAGATTAAAAGCGAAAAGAATGTTTGAATAATGTTGTATGATGTTGAACCAAGTCATTCCAAAATTTTAGGCAAATGTGCTTCAAATGAGGTCTGAAGCTATTATCAAAATTATCATGAAAAATTCGAACTTGTCAAAATTATCCGATCCAAATAAATTTGAGGAGCAACTATATCACATATAACAACATTGTTCGTTGGATTCATGTCATTTTGATTTTTTTTTTTGAATCATTTATACTCATTTGAAACCATCGCTCTATTCTCATGAGAAATGTTCTTCAAATGAGGTCTGAAGCTAGGGTAGACACCCCCGTTTGAAATTTCATGAAAATTTCGAACTTGTCAAAATTATCCGATCCAAATAAATTTGAGGAGCAACTATATCACATATAACAACACTGTGCGTTGGATTCATGTCATTTTGATTTTTTTTGAATCATTTATGCTCATTTGAAACCATCGCTCTATTCTTATGAGAAATGTGCTTCAAATGAGGTCTGAAGCTAGGGTAGACACCCCCGTTTGAAATTTCATGAAAATTTCGACCTTGTCAAAATTATCCAAATAAATTTGAGGAGCAACTATATCACATATAACAACATTGTGCGTTGAATTCATATCATTTTGAATTTTTTTTTTAATTATTTATGCTCATTTGAAACCATCGCTCTATTCTCATGAGAAATATGCTTCAAATGAGGTATGAAGCTAGGGAAGACACCCCCGTTTGAAATTTTCATGAAAATTTCGACCTTGTCAAAATTATCCAAATAAATTTGAGGAGCAATTATATCACATATAACAACATTGTGCGTTGGATTCATGTCATTTTGATTTTTTTTGGAACGGTAGCTGATAAGGTATTCGCTCCATTTGGCGGTCAAGCTGAAGACACGGTGTGGGATTTTCAGATGAGGCGCAAGTCTGTGGACGTGATGACACGGTAAACGAGTTTTTAAACCCCTCAGGCTTCAGCCAGCTGAGCATCCAACGTTTCATCTCACACACACAGCAACACCCGGCAAAACCATGAAAGAAATGCTGCCGTTTTGCGCGACCCTGACGAGCAAAGGTGCGCTACTCTGTCCTCCTGAGTAGTACTGATTAACCTCTGTTCTCCAATAACTGGAGTGGCGATCAGTACAAAAATTCACATCGAGTCATATTTTCCTCTCCATTATATCGTGTAAAGTTATTGTTGTTCATCAGAGCAGATGCAATGTTTGTTCTTCTTACTTTGCAGGTCACAGGGGCTTTATGTCCGCTAATCAACCGGCCAGATGCACCATGCATATGCTTCTGCCGTTGCTCCTCATTTCTTGTGGAGTTGGCAACATCCAATATTGCTCGGCAGTCCCTGATAACAGCACGGACAGGCTATGGTTGCTCGATTTCAAGGCCGTCACCAGGGATCCAGAGCGAGCCTTAAGCTCTTGGAATAACAGTACCCCCCACTGTCAGTGGGACGGGCGTCAGCTGCAGCCTGAGGCACATGGGGCGCGTCACGGCGCTCAACCTCACCGGACAAAACTTGCGAGGACAAATTTATCCCTCTCTTGGAAATCTCACCTTCCTTAAAGAACTCAACCTCTCCTACAACGGCTTCTTTGGTCAGTTGCCCGCTCTTAACCGCCTCCATATGTTGGAGTTCCTTGATCTATCAATTAATCAGCTCCAAGGGAGCATTCCTCACGAGCTTGGGCAACTACCAAATATGTTTGGATCTAGCAGGGAATAGGTTATCAGGTAGAATCTTAATAACAATTCTGAACCTTTCTGCTCTTGAAATTCTGGACTTGAATTCGAATTTTCTTCAAATGAAACTGCCATCTAACATTGGCGATACTCTTCCTAATCTCGAGTTTCTTGTTTTGTACGACAATATGTTCCATGGTCAAATCCCAGCCTCTCTAGGTAATGTTTCATACATCCAAGCTATGGATTTCTCTTTTAACAGTTTCACCGGTCAAGTTCCTAGTTCCTTAGGGAAGCTTTCAAACCTCTACGGTTTAATTCTCGGTACAAACAAGCTTGAAGCAAATGACAGTGAAAGCTGGGAATTCCAAGGCAGAGCGGAGCGGCATGGGCTCGCTACGGTGGCGAACGACCACGAGGCGGGGCCCTCCAACATGCTGGCCTAGGACGACAGCGATGAGGACGACGAGGAAGAGGACGACGTCTAGGAGGAGGGCGACGACCAGGCCGGGTGATCGCGGCGATCCTCGGCCAACCGTAGTTTTTTTTAAGTTTTTTCAATGTTTTTAGTTAAATTATGCCGTCTTTCGGTAAAACTATCGTCGAATCTATGAAATTGCGCCTATTTCAACGATTTCGCCGTTTTTTAATTAATTTTGAGTATTTCTGAACAAAATCACGAGCCAGAATGTAGATTAAAAGCGAAAAGAATGTTTGAATAATGTTGTATGATGTTGAACCAAGTCATTCCAAAATTTTAGGCAAATGTGCTTCAAATGAGGTCTGAAGCTATTATCAAAATTATCATGAAAAATTCGAACTTGTCAAAATTATCCGATCCAAATAAATTTGAGGAGCAACTATATCACATATAACAACATTGTTCGTTGGATTCATGTCATTTTGATTTTTTTTTTTGAATCATTTATGCTCATTTGAAACCATCGCTCTATTCTCATGAGAAATGTTCTTCAAATGAGGTCTGAAGCTAGGGTAGACACCCCCGTTTGAAATTTCATGAAAATTTCGAACTTGTCAAAATTATCCGATCCAAATAAATTTGAGGAGCAACTATATCACATATAACAACACTGTGCGTTGGATTCATGTCATTTTGATATTTTTTGAATCATTTATGCTCATTTGAAACCATCGCTCTATTCTTATGAGAAATGTGCTTCAAATGAGGTCTGAAGCTAGGGTAGACACCCCCGTTTGAAATTTCATGAAAATTTCGACCTTGTCAAAATTATCCAAATAAATTTGAGGAGCAACTATATCACATATAACAACATTGTGCGTTGAATTCATATCATTTTGAATTTTTTTTTAATTATTTATGCTCATTTGAAACCATCGCTCTATTCTCATGAGAAATATGCTTCAAATGAGGTATGAAGCTAGGGAAGACACCCCCGTTTGAAATTTTCATGAAAATTTCGACCTTGTCAAAATTATCCAAATAAATTTGAGGAGCAATTATATCACATATAACAACATTGTGCGTTGGATTCATGTCATTTTGATTTTTTTTGGAACGGTAGCTGATAAGGTATTCGCTCCATTTGGCGGTCAAGCTGAAGACACGGTGTGGGATTTTCAGATGAGGCGCAAGTCTGTGGACGTGATGACACGGTAAACGAGTTTTTAAACCCCTCAGGCTTCAGCCAGCTGAGCATCCAACGTTTCATCTCACACACACAGCAACACCCGGCAAAACCATGAAAGAAATGCTGCCGTTTTGCGCCACCCTGACGAGCAAAGGTGCGCTACTCTGTCCTCCTGAGTAGTACTGATTAACCTCTGTTCTCCAATAACTGGAGTGGCGATCAGTACAAAAATTCACATCGAGTCATATTTTCCTCTCCATTATATCGTGTAAAGTTATTGTTGTTCATCAGAGCAGATGCAATGTTTGTTCTTCTTACTTTGCAGGTCACAGGGGCTTTATGTCCGCTAATCAACCGGCCAGATGCACCATGCATATGCTTCTGCCGTTGCTCCTCATTTCTTGTGGAGTTGGCAACATCCAATATTGCTCGGCAGTCCCTGATAACAGCACGGACAGGCTATGGTTGCTCGATTTCAAGGCCGTCACCAGGGATCCAGAGCGAGCCTTAAGCTCTTGGAATAACAGTACCCCCCACTGTCAGTGGGACGGGCGTCAGCTGCAGCCTGAGGCACATGGAGCGCGTCACGGCGCTCAACCTCACCGGACAAAACTTGCGAGGACAAATTTATCCCTCTCTTGGAAATCTCACCTTCCTTAAAGAACTCAACCTCTCCTACAACGGCTTCTTTGGTCAGTTGCCCGCTCTTAACCGCCTCCATATGTTGGAGTTCCTTGATCTATCAATTAATCAGCTCCAAGGGAGCATTCCTCACGAGCTTGGGCAACTACCAAATATGTTTGGATCTAGCAGGGAATAGGTTATCAGGTAGAATCTTAATAACAATTCTGAACCTTTCTGCTCTTGAAATTCTGGACTTGAATTCGAATTTTCTTCAAATGAAACTGCCATCTAACATTGGCGATACTCTTCCTAATCTCGAGTTTCTTGTTTTGTACGACAATATGTTCCATGGTCAAATCCCAGCCTCTCTAGGTAATGTTTCATACATCCAAGCTATGGATTTCTCTTTTAACAGTTTCACCGGTCAAGTTCCTAGTTCCTTAGGGAAGCTTTCAAACCTCTATGGTTTAATTCTCGGTACAAACAAGCTTGAAGCAAATGACAGTGAAAGCTGGGAATTCTTGGACGCGCTGAGCAATTGTAGTTTTCTGCAAGTGCTCTCACTTTCTAACAATCAGCTGCAAGGAACCATACCAAATTCAGTCGGGAGCTTGTCGCCCGTCCTTCAATATCTTTTATTGGATACAAACAACTTATTTTCCAGAGACTATAGGGAACCTTACTAGCTTATTTAAGCTATCATTAGCTCAAAACAACCTCGCCGGTCCAATCCCGTAGTCCATTGCCGGCATTAAGCTATCAGCATTTGCTTAACTGGACCATGGGATGGAAATTTGAAGAACCTAGGAGTTTCAGGTCTTTTCGAGAATAGCTTTGCCATGCCCGTAGTCCATTGCTGGCATTACCCAGTCAATAAAGCTTTTGTTGTATGGAAATAAATTTGAAGGCAACCAGCTTGTGTAACCTTGCATTTCTCCCAGTGCTCATTCTTAGTCAAAACAATCTAAATGGGATATTCAGGGTCGTTCTGCTGAGGCTGACCCAGGGAGACAGGGAGTTCCGTGACCACGAGAGGTCGAGTACACCACCTTCTCGTGCATGTACACAATACACGATGTCATCCCTGTTGACACGCGCCCAACATAACATTAGATTTTATCAACGTCTAACTAAGCACATATGTACGGACGCTGTAATAATTAATAAAATCAAATTACTGGCAAGCTTGATCTTCTCCTGCTGAGCCTGGCCGCGAAGCGTGCATGCTCATCCGCCGGCTCAATTGGGTCTGATAGTTTCAAGATACAGTCCTCTTTGTACTGACATGGATTATGGCCAGGCATCATTAGGCATTACTACACCACTAATATCGACAACGAAAGTGGCCTTTCATATGATGTATGTATGGACAGAGAGCAAGATGTACTAGTCAACCTGTTGTATGTGTGTCAATATTGTTTTCTATCTCATCGCTCGTTGATTACAGTCACCATTTACCAGAACGCTCGTCAGTCCTGCCTTTACAGTGTGATGATGACTAATTAACAAACTATTCCTGCAAGTTACATCCCAATTTCCCATCTTCAAGTATCCAGGCTTCTCAACACATTCCGAGCACACCAATTTCCAGGTTCATCAAAGAGTTTGAGCCCCCGACTACGGTACGCGTTTTAGACTGTTTCAGAGGATCTGTGCAGATTGTACCTTGAACCGAATCGTCAGGAAAGATTCGAACTAGAGTGTTCTTCACGTCTCTCAATGTTCATGGCAACGAATAAGGAGGATGTTGTCTGAGGGAGTTCTGTTGGTCTACCTTCGCTACCTACTGACAAGCCAACTCTGTTTAAATATAGCATCTTTCCTGAAGTTACGGCCTCGTCCCGAAACAGAATCGCCTTGGTTTCGGTAGCACTGCATATAAACCGCAGCAACACAAGTTAAATTCTAGCGAAACTATCATGCAAAAATATTAAATAGCAAGCTAAACGACAAAAACGTTCGGCTTGTATGTACGTACCCTGTAGCAAACAACCGAGTCATCTGGGTACATGACAAACAGCTTGGTGCCAAGCCGAGCTCGACATGAATCACAGATGCTCTCATCGGTTAGCTGCACATGCCTTGATCTCTCCTCCAATCTTGTCAATCGTGCATCAAGGTTTGTCGCGCGTGATAAATTATGAACTATCTAATGAGAGACACACAACGACAGAACAGAAAAGGAATTTGCAGCTCAGTTCTCACATAAGTTCCAACATAGAAACAAGCATGTTAAAGTTAAACAAGGGGGACACATCCACCGAAGTAGGGATCCAAAGTACAAAAGGTTAGGTTGAACCAAGAAACAAAATATGCATACCTGGCCTTGGCGATGATGGTGCACCCGAGCTCTCAGCATTCGCAGAATTGTATCTGAGGCTAGCTGAAGAGGCATGTCGGAGGATAATCTCTGGAACAAAATTGCTTCAGGCTTCAAAGTTCTTATCCTAATTAAAGCTGTGTATAACAGGATGGTAACAGTAAAGTAATATAAGAAATTAATACCTCCAAAACTTGTATAGGATCCAAAGATTTTCCATGATTATGCAAAAGTCGAACAGCTGCTGTGAACATCGGTTCTCTCCCATTTTTGGGGTCCAAATACAAATCCAAAAGCCTGAGTTTGAAGAAAGATAGAGACGGCATAAACTAAGGAACAGAGATAATCCCATTGGATCATGATAAAACAAACTATACCAAGAATACTAGTCAGATGATAACATACTGAATATATGCATCGTCTCGACCAATCTCTGCACAGTACTGCTCAGCAGCTTCGCTATCCTCCAGCTTCCTTCATCACAGACCAACAAACAACAGTCAAAACAACAGAACTGGAAGTGCTAAAGACATGCTATGTCTAGCCTTACAGGTCCAGCTCGACATAAAACCACTACTGCTGCAACTTGCAATTACTACAAGAAGAAAATAAGTGCAGGATCGCATCTTACAGTGCCAGTATCTGAAGTACAATGTTCTCTTGGCCCATCTTTCTATATAATATTGCCTGACAAAGAAAAACAAATGACTTAGTATCTGAAACTTGGATGACAGGACTAGCAAATAAGAACAAAACACAGTAGTGAACACACAAGGATATAAACATGTAACCACATCAAAGAAGATGAGAAGTTCTCATAACACCTTTTCCAGCCATAGCTCAGAATCTTCTATAACATCAAGCACTTCTTCTGGATCATACAAGTCTGAAGCTTGCAAAAACAACTGCAACCTTTCTCTCAACGAAAAAATGAATTGTATATCGGAGTCGATTTCTTTATCATTTTTCTCTCCAGAATTTGTCTCCACATGAAATGCTTCCATGGCAGATTTTGCCAGCAACAGCGCATATGACGTGTGATAGTGAGGGTCATCACAGCCCTGATCCTCGATCAACCACTGCAAATAACTGCATAACTTCGCCAGTTAAGTTTCTGTGATAGCAGAGAAGAGCTGATTATCAAAATAAAACTTCGACATGGTAAAGGGACTTTTTTAGCTGATGAGTGTCAAATGTTGAATGAAGAAGGTTATATAATAACAAAATGCGCAGCATATGACATGTTCAACATTATATGATGACCATGTGCAAAACAAACACTTAACAAATGTAGCATGCATACAAACACTAGTTTGAGGCCCCATTATGCTCAACTCTTGATACCAGATTTAAGAACACAATCAGTGGTGATTAATTATTTTTGCAGAACAGTCAGTATGACCTCAAATTACGTGGCATGGAAAACATAAGATGCTTACGCAGTCATATCAAGGTTCATGCTACTGTACATGCTGAATCGCAACGAGAAGGTAATTAGCTAGGCTGCTATTATTAGTGCATTGCTGAAGTTTGCTTAAGTGTGTAGTAAGCAAACAAACAGCACAAAATGCATGGACAACTAATTGTACAGCTTTTATGTTCATATACTCTTCACATAGATGTCCAGGTTCATTATGGAATCTTGAGAGGTTTAAGTTGTTGACGGTTTCATGGAGGCATCATACCTTTGGTGAATTCCAACCTTTTCTGAATCAAGGGCAGCAATAACCTTTTCTGCAGAATACAACCCAACCAAAACAAATGTTAACAAAGTTCATTACATGTCAAGGCTATTTTAACAGCCCTAATAACATGAAATTTCATGGATGCAATCAGCTGTAATCACAGGATTTGTATATTTTACAGAAAAACAGTCTTTAGGAGAGAGAAAAAAAAGAGTGTCCTTCTATACTTGTAGTACTAAAGCCATCCTCTGCCACGCTCATAAGTAAAAACTGGAGAATCTGTTGATCTGCCATGAATACGCCAGTAAAAGGTACTAACGAAGTGAATTATTTGAAACAAATCAATTACCAGCAGAAAGCTGATTTTCCCTCCTCTCGGATGTTAAAATTGCAGTTGCAAGGTCCTGATCAATGTCTGCCACCTGCATGAGAATATTCAATAATATTCGATATTCACAACATGATGAAACAGCTCATCACAGATATCAAGTCCTTAGCATGAAGCACATACCCATCCAAGATGTTCCAGAACAAGGTCCTGATCAGATGTTGCTTGAAGTATCTTGGAGGCTTCGATAGCAGCAATTTCCTCACCAGACCTTTTATCAGCCAATGCTTCATCGGAGTCTGTTTCAGGCAAATTAGGACGATCCTTCCATAAACCTGTGCTGTAATTCCTTGCTAAGATACGCCAGATAGCAACAGCTCGGGAGCACATTCCCTTACTGCCATATAAGAAAGCAAGTGTCCGCTGATGTCCAGAGTTTTCCAACAGTGATTCTAGTTCCTCCTGCACCACCCATAAATTTAAAATAAATGCACATTTCCAATTTTGTATCATATGTGATGAAAGCCTAAGAACAAGTCTACAGCATACTAACATTCTATCGTCAAATCCAAAAACTAATATCAATTCCAGTGCCATAGAGTATATTTATAGTCTAAATTCATGACGCAGCAGAATAGGGATATGTTTATAAAGGGAATATACATACCACAACACAGCTATTTTGAGATGATGCAAGGTTCTCCATGTCATCAACAAGATCAAGTGCTCTATAAAGGTACATCAGAAGAGTATCGACTCCCTCCATCTCTGCAGGAGACAAGCTCTTCTCACGCGATACACAAAGGTACCTAGTTTAATTTAGCATTCGGATATTGGTTGTTACATGCAGCCACATTGCAATTCATAAATAAATATAAATACCATCGAATCACCAACCTGATAATATTTCTGATAGCTAGTTCCAATAAATCAGCTCTACTTGGGGGATTTGAAAGGAAATCTTCATCCACAACTGTGTCCACACCTGCCTTTTTGAGAAACAATGCTCGTTGAAGCGTTACCAGTCCATCATCAATAACTTCTTCGAGAGGCTTAGGGGGAGGATGCAAGCCCCAATAACGCTTTCTTGGCACCTAAAATTTGCAAAAGAAAAAATTAAAAAAACAAATCACAAATTGAAAGGCTAGCTACAGATAAATCAGGTTGGGAAATCCTCTAGGTATCAATACCTCGGCTAAAAGCTATTAAGGAGAACTTCAAAATTTATTCCATAGTTCACAAAATATAAATATGTTGATAAAAGTTGTTAGATATCCTAGCTACAAAAGCTTCTCAAATTTTGCGGAATAGATCCTACACTGAAAAAAACTGGTTGAGTCAGATTAACTGAATCATGGTAGTAGAAGCTATAACTTTATTTATCATGAACTTTTATCATACACAAGTATAGGTTAAAAACAAATGCAAGGGGGGTCTTGCAGCTACTTAAATCCTCATGCACGGTATAACAAAATGGGCAATGAAGTAAAACAGCTATCTAACAATTCACTACAACTTCCCAACTTAGTGACAATGTGGCATACCAGATCTGACCAGCGATTAGGATCCTGCATGATGAATGGAAATATTTCTGCTGGTTGCATAGTCTCCGACAGCAAGAAATGATTAACAGCATCCTCAAAGCGCAAGTCAAAGAATAGTAAGAATCCAAGTTGTGCATGCACAAAGGAAACCATATCCTTTGAGATTTCACCATCAGATTCAAACTCTTCCAACAAAGAAATAGCTTCCCTATAACTCTTTTTTCGCAATGGTGCCTTGATCTGTTCCACTGCAGATACTTTGTGGTAGCAGAAAACCTGGACAATCCATTCATCTGTTAGTGTAACATGACCACAGTCTGCATAGAAATTGAAATGGGAAAAGTAGGAAATAATTAGGACTAGTCTTTTGGGTTTCAACTCTAGCCTACCCCAACTTGTTTGGGACTGAAAGGCTTGGTTGTTGTTGTTGTTGGTTGGTACGGTAATAGCTTGTATTTAACTGGTAACATGGAGCATAAATCTGTTAAACTGATGTCAAGTCATAATGGAATTTTTTCCAACAATATTGTGATTCGATAGCAGCCTGGACACTTGTAGAAACAAAGGGGAGATCATTTGGTTCATAAGCTACAAAATGCAGGCTGCTTATTCAGAGCTATAAAACCAGTCCAAGTTGCTCTTCCACACACATTTTAGTTTCAATTCATGCAAATTATAAATTGAATGTTCTTCTAGGCTCATGTAAACATGTCCACTCAAAAAGAGAACATTAGTAAATTGCATAAGTTGTCAGGAAGCTACTTTCCGAATGCAACAGTGTGTGACTAGAAATTAGAATTCAGGAACAAGTTCCATTAATGGTGAGTTAACGTACCTACTTTACCTTATAAGCCGTCGCGATCACAACGACCTCGCCACCACTGCCATCATCATCACTCGCCATGGTCAAAACACCGGCGCGGCTCCTCGCGATTGGAATGGTCTGCAAGTGTGCCCCGCTCTTTCTCCTGTACACGTCTAACTTGGACTCCCCGGCCACCACCACGTATGGAGACACCTCGACGATGCAATCCGGCCTGCTGTTAAACACGAAGCTGCTTCCGGCAGGCTGCCCGAACGGGTTGACGACCACCCCGACATTGTCCACCAGCAGCATCACCTCCGCGCCCCCGGACAGTGGCCTGATCCTCGGCAACCCGGCCGACTCCGGGAGAGTGAATATGTCCACGCGCTGCCCCATGCCGCTTGAGGAGAAGATCGAGTACCCCGAGGCGGCGCCTGCGAAGACTGAGTCCTCGCCGACCCAGGCGAGCACGCTGATCCCGTCGACGCCAGCTCCGGCAGCGATCTCGCGCGTCTGGACCTCCAGCTCGTCGGCCTCGCGCAGGGTGAGGTCGATGACGAGCAGCTTCTTCCCGACGGCGACCGCGAGAGAGCAGGAGGAGGGGGAGGGGGAGGAGGCGGCGACGGCAGCGACGTGGCGGAGGGAGCCGAGGCGGCGGACGGGGCGAGCGAGGAGCGGGTCGGCGAGGAGGAGGATGCCGTCGGCGAGCAGGAGGACGCGGGCGACGGAGGGGAGCGGGAGGATGGCGGAGACGGGGCGGGTGGCGCCGATGGGGAGGAGGCGGAGGAACTCGGGGGAGGAGGGGGTCTGAAGGGAGAAGAGGAGGAGCTTGCCGCCGCCGGTGCCGAGGTAGAGGAGGTGCGGCGCGGAGAGGGCGGCGGAGCGGACAGTGAGGGGCGTGGAAGCCGGGAGGGCGGCAAGGGCGGCCGGGTCGAGCGTGGCGAAGGGGGAGAGGGCCGTGCGGGAGGGCGGCGCCGCCGGGTGGGATCCCATGGCTGGTGGGTCGGGTGTGAGAAGGGGGTGGCTAGGGTTTGCGGGAGGGAGACGCCATTGACGAAGCAGAGGAAAGGAGGATGGTGGATGGTGGACTGGACTGGAGGCGAAGGTTGAAGACGACAGAGACGAGTTGGTGCGACGGCAACTCCGATGCTTTTTCAGTAGGACTAATTTCCTTTTTTTTCAAACAAAATATAAATTTGGGAAAACATACTCACTCCGTTCTATATTAGATGACTCACAAATAGATGTATCTAGCACTAAAATATGTCGAGATACATCTGTGTGGGATTCATCTAATATGGAACGGAAGGAGTAGAAATTTCGAAAAATCGTGCTAATTTTCGAAAAAAAGGAATAAAAACTATATACCCAAAAAAATTCAACTCACGACTTAGGCCTTCTTTGAATCATGCAATTAGAAAATAGAGGAATTGAGAAAACGGATGAATTTGACAGGATTATAGATGCAAAATATAAAATTATAAAACAGACCAAAACTATGAAAACAGTCGTTTGGATGAAACATAGAAAATTTACCACGACCCTGCACGAATGAGTGTAAAAAATAGGTTGGAGTGGATGTGAAAAGTCATATGGGATTAAGGTGTAGGAATGCAATATATTGAAATTTTGTATGTTTACTTTGATCCAAAGGCATTCTACAGATTGGAATTCTTCAAAATTCTTTTGAAAATAGTTCAACCCAAAGAGGCCCCTTAAGAGACGAACACATCGGTTACATCGATTTTGTCACGGACCAAGAGACAATCACGTCTTCGAAAAATCAGAAACTAGAGCGAAAATGACAGGACAACTGCTAGCTCAGATCGTTGGGCCCGAGTGGACTACCTTATGGCAAATCAGTGATGTACTAGGGAGTCGCGTGTACCAAAATAGTTGGATCGGCAGTACACCATTTCCCGTGGATGCGCTAAAAAGGGGTGCCCTAAATTCTACTTAGAGCACGGTTGCGATTTTTTGCGTGCGTCGCGCGCGAGCAATTTTAGAGGCGCTAAAATATAGCGTGTGGCGCATTTGCTATTCCATACGTTGTAAAATAGGATGCTCAGACACGAATTAACCTAAAATTCAACTAAAATTCAAACATAGTATGAGAAATACAACTGAAATTTATTAAACTAAGACGATTCTGACTAGTCGTTGGAGGAGTAGAAGTCGAAAGACTCGGAGGAGGTGTTGGAGATGTCGTCCTCCATTGCTGCCCACCTGGGGTCATCGTTTTCCTAGTCGAGTGCCGTCGAGTGCCGTCTCCCCCACGGTCTTGGCCGCTGGCCGCTCCGCGCGCTCGGCGGCCGGGGTCTGCCAGTACTCCTCTTCCTTGGCGGCTTCGTGCGGGTGGCAGGCATACCACTGCGCCACGGCGCGCTTGTCCCTCTCCGTGACGAGGCGAGCCATTGCTCGGTCGCGGTGGTGGCGGCGGTCCTCCTTCGTGACGAGGCACGGCGTCGGTGCTAGGGCCACCGTCTGTTGCGCGTTGTGCGCGTGAGAAATGTTCATTTGGTCGCGCGGGTGGCCTAGCCTCTCTGCGTGTCCCGGCCTGGGCTGGCCTCTCTGCGGGTCCCGGCCATGGCTGGTCACCCGGCGCGTAGGCTGGCTACCCACCCGAGCAGCCCGGCCTAGAGCCCGGCCTGAGCCCAGCCCGGCTGGCCAAACTGTTTCAAGAAAAACACCTACATTAAGAACGCGATATCTTTTGCCTTCGGACTCCGTTTTCGATGATCTTGAGATCGTTGAACTCGCAACGATGAGCACTATAAGATCATACGGAGAAACATCATAGTCCATCATTGGAGGATAAAACCAAATGATGAAAGGTTTGACCTTTAAAGGAACAATCGTAAAACCTCCAATATCAAAAACGCAATAAGTTTTTCATGCGAAACCCATTTTTGATGAACTTGGGATTGTATTGAAACACATGACAAGATCTAAAACCACACAAGGAGAAAACACAAATAAGAAACAAGAAAGATGATGCCAAGTATGCAAAGGTTTGAGCTCTCTCCGAGTGATGCTCTCTCCGAGTGATGCGATCAAGTTGTTTGAGAGCCCTTCTTGATAGTAAGGTTATTTATTCTATAACCCGGTCTCCCTTCTAATGCTATGAGACCCGTAAAGTAGAAAACATATCAAGATCATACATTTGTCTTGAGCATTCCACTTGAGCTGGATGGTGAAGATCTTGACCTCCTCAAGATGGAACACCTTTCTTGATTTCGCTTTTCTCGCTGAAGACACATAGATTGCTCCCCCATACGTCATTATGGGAGAGGTTCTTTTAGGTACATTTTCACTTGGACATTATCTCCAAAAGAGTGGCAAGCTTCAAGCATGTGATCTCTTCGATATGCTTCCCTTGAACTTGAACTTCTCGAACTTGATGACGACCATAACTTGACGTCATCTACCATGGACTATATGAAATCTTCCTTTTGATGCAATCCCATGAAAATATACCTAACCCCACATAGATATACCGCACACATATAATGGGTTAGAACACAAACCTATATGAACAATTACTGACCATACCATGATCCAACATGGTACATCTTCTTGCTTTGTGAGTTGATCAATATTAACCGTCGCTTAGCACTTTGCCTTTGTCAACCTTGTATCGTTTCTTATCTCTTCGTAATAATGATGTCTTCAAGGTAAAGATGAATGTTCACACAATATACTTTTTCAAGACATATTTGCAATATGCACAACTCTCTCATGACCAAACTTGGGATATTCACATGAATAGACCCTTGGTCACCACTTGATCATCTTGAATCCAACACATGGACATCAAGCATTGCATATAGACAAACCAAGTATAGCTCAATGCAACCATTAGTCCATAGTGATTGTCATCAATTACCAAAACCACACATGGGGCACCATGCTCTTTCAGTGTGATACATGGAACCATCTCTTCCACTTCTCTCCTTTTCATGTTTGTTTGCGAAGATTATTTTCATTGGTGCCTACAAGTTTTTTGATGAAAATCCTAGCAAGCTTAAGGGGAAGATTAATCCATCAAATATTTATGCTCGCTTACCTAATAATGAATATCTTTTTGTAATATTTATGCCCGTTTGCGTACTACATATTTTATCTTTTCCGAAATTTAGCTCAACTCAGAGATGACTTGCCTATAAAATATACTACTTCACTCAATTTTGTGACACTGCAATTGGCCTAAGGAATTTGCTTCCTCAACGTGGAAATTTCAGTGTGGTTGGAAGTAACGTCATCAGCTTGATATTGTAGCCAATGCTTACATTGTGGTCGTCGAGGGCTGCTGGTTCACCGACGAGCAGCGCGTCCGCAACGCCATCGGTCTGCCCCAGTACTCCTACTCTGGGTTGTGACCACACAGAGAGGATCTCGAGTTACAAAGCTCCCGACGAGGACGGGAGTTGGAGGTGGATCAAGCACGGCGGCCGGGAGCGATGGTCAACACAATAGGCGTTGCTTTGGGAGACTGGCGCAGCGTGTGGCAAGCACGACCGATGCAGATGGTGAGGCTTCTCCCAATCCATTCTTTAGTTATTCCTCTCCGCTCAATTTTGATGTTGAAGCCATTAAGTTGTTGCATGTGCATCTGCATCATTGGACAAGGATGTGCGCCATCCAACCCAGATTCGCTTACTCTGAACTTTCTATTACCACTCCTGTATAACAGTCTAATGATGAAATTTCGACGCATATGATGAATGGTATTTTAGTAGTAGCTGATACGTCATAAACGTATCATTTATTTCGTATGTTCCATGTTGTTTTCATGTTATTTTCTACATGTTTGCTATACATTTTATATCATTTTTATTGATTTCGGGGACTAACCTATTAACAAGATGCCACAGAGCCAGTTCCATGTTTTCTGCTGTTTTTAGTTTCAGAAAAGTTGTTCTGAAAATATTCTCGGAATTGGAAAATTCGAAACCCGGAAGTCCTAGAATTCTCCAAGGTTCCACGGAGTCCCGAAGAGACCCGGAGAGGGGCCACATGGGGGGCACACCATAGAGCGGCGCGCCCCCCTGGGCGCGCCTGGGAGTGGTGTGGGCCCCTCGGGCGCCCTCTGCCATCGCTCTTTCGCCTATTTATTCCCCCCGACATATCAACCCTAGATATATACCACGTTTTCCCGAGAAACACCTGAGGCCACCGTCATTGTCATCCGAGATCGGGAGGGTTCTGGAGCTCTCCCCGGCACCCTGTCGGGAGGGAAATTCATCACTGGAGGGGTCTACACCACCATGCCCTCCTCCGAAGTGATGCGTGAGTAGTTCATCCCTGGACTACGGGTCCATAGCAGTAGCTAGATGGTTGTCTCCTCCACTTTATGCCTCATGTTTATATCTCGTGAGTTGCGCTACATGATTGAGATCGTCTTTATGTAATGCTACATGTTGTGTTTGCTGGGATCCGATGAATGTTGAATGTTATGTCTTCTGATTATCAATCTATCATGTTATCTTCATTAATATGTTATTTATGATCTTGCATGCTCTCTGTTATTAGTACATGATCTGGCCAAATAGATGCTAGTAACTCCAAGAGGGAGTATATATGCTCGATAGTAGGTTCATGCCTCCAATGCATCTGTGCTCGAGTGACAGAAACGTGACGGATGGGATGTGTTGTTGCCATTAGGGAGAAAACAACGATGTTTACTTCGTTTACATTGTTTACATTACATACTTTGCTTACTACAATTATCTGTTGCTTGCAACTTAATACCCAACGTTTGTTCGGATGATATTCGAAGGGTGGATTATTAGTCATAGATGCAGTTGGATGACGGTCTATGTATCTTGTTGTAATGCCCGCATGAATCACATAGTAATCTTTATGTCTTGCATATGCACTACGGTGCGGCCTTCATTTCTGCCAATTGCCCAGCTGTAATTTGTTCACCACAGATGTTATTTATCTTTCACGGAGAGACACCACTAGTGAACTGTGGACCCCAGTCCATTTTCCTCATACCGATAACACACATACTGTTTCTACTGCTTTCATACTGCCGCTACTGTTTTCATACTGTTCTCATATTGTTTTCCAAACCATACGTTTAACCTCTTTACGTTCAGTAAAACCGGTAAGATTGACAACCTCACTGCTTTGTTGGGGCAAAGTGATTTGATTGTGTTGTGTAGGTTCCACGTTGCTACTGAACCGGTAGTGCGCCTTGTCGTCTCAGCTGCATCAACCTTTTGAAGTTACTCCTTTCTCCTACTGGTTGATTCAACCTTGGTTTCTTTTCTGAGGGAAAACTTGCTGCTGCACTCTTCACACCTTGTGCTTGGGGTCTCCCAACGAGCGGGTGTCCACACTCCATCAAGCTTTTCTGGCGCCGTTGCCGGGGAGGAAGAGAATTTCTGCAAGGGGAGTCTCTCACTTCCAATCTCTTTACTTTGTTTTAGTTTTGCTTAGTTTATTTTTATTTTGTCTTGTTTGCTCTCTATATCAAAAATACAAAAAAATAGTTCTTATTTGAGTTATAATTGTTATTACCTAGTTGTTTTTATTCATCATGTTGCTTCCTAAGTTTACCCTGAAAGATCTTCCAGCTGGTAGTGGTTCTATACTTGGAAAGGATACCACTAAATAATTATTTAATCATGTTAGTAAGCATGAAAATTTAGAGGAAAATCCGTAGTAGAACTTGCTCCAAATTATGAAACTGATGCAGCTTTTTTAATTCACATGTTAGAAGCTAGGTTTGTTAACCTTCATCCCATACTTCAGCATATGTTCCTAAATTTGAATAATACTGAAGACATCGAAAAAAAATATTTAGAAACCATGCTTACAGAATTTGGAGATGTTGCTATAGAAGCTAGAAAAGTGTTCGATCGTTTCAATATGCTAGGCTCATGTGTAGATGTTGTTGGTGCTCTCGAAAAAGCTGAACCTAAAAATGAAAATGAGGAGAAAATACCAATTCCCTTTAAATTAATAGCATTGCATGAAGCCCAAGAAAAGAATTCTGATTGGATTGTTACTGAGAATTTATTTGATGAGAGTAGTAAACCTAAGAGTTATAAAAGAGGAACATCTAAAACACATTTAGATAAAATACAATGCATTATTGAGGAATTTCCTAATCTCAATTTGGATGCTTCTTCACTTGAAAATACTTGAATCCACTTTTCTGGGCCTAGCTAAAAGGCGTTAAAGAATAGCACTTCTTGGGAGATAACCCATGGTTTTAATTTTTGCTTTGTTTTTCTATGTTTTGTTTGAGTTAAGGGGATGTATACTTCTGTAGAAACTCCTTTGTATCTTTATTTTCATGTATTAGTTTTGCCAAGTAAAGTTTTTTACGAAAGTTGGAGTTGGTTTTGGATTTCTGCGCAGGAAACAGATTTCTGCTGTCCACCGTAAAAAAATCGTGAAAAATCCAGAAAGATCACAATGACCTGATTTTTTTTGCTTATTCCTCAGCTAATTCCGCAATATTTTAGTTCTTCAGTTTTTTGATTTGAGCAGTGTAAGTGCCCCGAAAAATCCATCTTTACAGATTTTTCTAGTTTTGGCAGATTCTGCCATTTTTCTTGCATTTTCTCTTTTACGATGTCAAGTGGATTTCTTTGCTTCACGAAACATTAGTGGCTGTAGCTAATATTTAAAAGTATCAATAGAACTTGTGCCCATACAGGACTCATGGATTTTTATTGTTGCACTAACCCTCTAATGCGAATTACTCTTTGAGTGTGGTGTGAAGGAAGTTTTCAAGGGTCAAGAGAAGAGGGTGATATAGGTGATCAAGAAGAGTGCACGGTTAAAGCTTGGGGATGCCCCCGTGGTTCATCCCAACAAATTATAAGAAGACTGGGGCATCTAAGCTTGGGGATGCCCAATGCATCCCCTTTTTAATCAACAATTTATCAGGTCACTTCTAGTGAAACTATATTTTTATTCGATCACATCATATGAAATTTACTTGGAGCGTCTGTTATTTTTCGTTCTATTTTCTTTTGTTTTCCTTGATACAATAATATCATTGGAACCTAGAATCCTTGTTTGGAGAGGGACATGCTCCGCTTTTTCGTTTGAATACTAGTTATGCTCGTATTCTTAGTTTTTCTTCTAGCTACTGCAAAAATTCCTGTTTAGCTCTTATTTTTATTGCATCTCTTATTCAGAGCTGTTAGTTTTAGTAGTGTTTAGTTAGTACTCTCATGTTTGCTTGCTGTATCATTTAGAGAGTTTTTGTTAAAACATATTTTGTATGGTGCTTGTTGGGAAAAGAAACTCCTGCATTTGGTAGAATTATAAACGATGGAAATAGAAGCTTGTATAGACCGTGGCTACACTTTTTCGTATCATGTTGGGTGTTATTTTAATTCTAAAGCCTAGTTTTTATTTAGTAGCATGATTTGTCTCAAATAGATGAGAGTGTTCAATGTGCCATTGAAAGAATCATGAGTTGCTCTTGTCATATTGAAGCATAAATTTGTGGTGTTCTCCTTTGAATTTTTTATTTGGTTGACTTGGCGCATGCTCACATCATGTTTATGACTACGAACCAGTCACTAATAGCCTCTATGATCATTTAGTTTTTGAACTTGTGGTACCATTTATTCTTTGATTAATGATGTTTATGTCGCTATGCATGATTATGGCCATTACTGCTCTCTTGATTTGTCGCTCCCAATCTTTTGCTAGCATCCACTTGTACTGAGTATGAGCTCTACTCGTGCAATCCAACTCCCAAAAACCAAAGTATGCCAAATGTATCCACCATACCTACCTACATATGGTATTTAACTGCCACTCCAAAGTAAATTGCTCATGTGTTACCTTTAAAACCTTCAAAATTACTCATGTTTTGTGTTCTTGTTTTAGCTCATGAGGATGTAAATAGAGAATCTTTATCTCACTTGTTGATTGGTCTTTCACACCCTGGAGTAGTGGCTTCATCCGCTCATCCAATTGATAGAAGAGCTGGCAGCGAGGTGCCCAGCCCCAAATTAATACAAACAAATTTTCTTCACTATTTTTGCCCCTGATTTATCAGTCAAAACATAATTGTGTAAACAAAAGAGAAAGAGGGATGACCTTCTACACCAGTTGCGTCCTTCAAATGGGATCCACTCTTATGAAGCCTAGTTGTCTTGTGACGTATTGTATTTCCTGTTTACCATTCGTTGACATAAGCATACACCTCCCTAAAAAATAGACACTCCTCCACGGTATGTGATTGTTGGCAGGCACCCGAGGATTCGGTTGGCCATGGTTTGTGTAAGATGGTTGGGAGGAGCGTCAAAAAATTTATACCTCTGTTTAATAAAATAAAAGCTCTAGCACATGAGTGATTCATACTTTCCTCTACGAAGGGCCTTTCTTTCATTTTTATGTTGGGTCTCCATCTTCTGACTTTATGCACAGTTGAGATAGCATAGTTTCCATTCTGAGTTTAATGTGCATTTTTCCTAGAAACATTATTAATTGATTATGATGTGTTATTTCTTTCTCTCAAATTATTTATTCTAGTCTTCCTCATGAACTTTGATGGTGTCCTGGTATATATGTTTTGCCCCACTCTTAAGGACTAGCGAAATATCACGTTGCCATGATTTCTCTATACTTGAAACAAACGTATAACTTTCGATGCATTGTTATTCATGATCTTTTTATTTGTGTTACTTCTCATGATGTAAGGTGATTGCTATGCTTTATTGTTAAAATTTTACTTATCATGCTTGTGTTGAAGTTTTATGATCTCAGCTTACATATGCTTTTATATTATTGATGATCAAGTTTATATTGGTAGCATGTCACCTCAGAAATTTTGTGTTTTTATCGTTTACCTACTCGAGAAGAGTACGAACTAAGCTTGGGGATGTTGATACGTCATAAACGTATCCTTAATTTTTGATATTCCATGTTGTATTCATGTTATTTTCTACATGTTTTCTATACACTTTATGTCATTTTTATCGATTTTTGGGACTAACCTATTAACAAGATGCCACGGAGCCAGTTCCCTCTTTTCTGTTGTTTTTAGTTTCAGAAAAGTTGTTCTGGAAATATTCTCGGAATTGGAAAATTCAAAGCCCGGAAGTCTTAGAACTCCTGAAGGTTCCACGGAGTCCCGAAGAGACCCGGAGAGGGGCCACACCATAGGGCGTCGCGCCCCCTGGCCGCGCCTAGGGGTGGTGTGGGCCCCTCGGGCGCCCTCTGCCATCGGGAGGATTCTCGAGCTCTCCCCGGCACCCTGCCGGGAGAGAAATTCATCACCGGAGGGGTCTACACCACCATGCCCTCCTTCGAAGTGATGCGTGAGTAGTTCATCTCTGGACTACGGGTCCATAGAAGTAGCTAGGTGGTTGTCTCCTGCACTTTATGCCTCATGTTTAGATCTCGTGAGCCGCCCTACATGATCGAGATCATCTTTATGTAATGTTACATGTTGTGTTTGCTGCGATCTGATGAATGTTGAATGCTATGTCTTCTTATTATCAATCTATCATATTATCTTCATGCATATGTTATTTATGATCGTGCATGCTTGACGAAGGGATGGATCCTAGGCCTGTCGGATGAGCCTACCCGGTCTCAGGCCCACGGCCCAAGCTCTAAAGGAGGCGTCATGGATTACTCTAGAAGGCCCAATTGGAGCCCACCCGCAAAGCCTTGCGGGTCAAGTTAGGAAACTTGTAACCGACTCTAGGTTAGGGTTCGAGTCCTCTCCGGGTACGGTTTGAGACCTGGCCACCTATATAAGGCCAGGAGAACCACTGGAGAGGGACCAAGCAATACCGCACCACCAAGCCTTGAGATCGAGATCATACTCTCGACTTGAGCAACCCCACATTGTAACCGATCTACTCGTTAATACAGATCGACAAAGGCAGGAGTAAGGGTTTTACCTCTACGAGGGCCCCGAACCTGGGTAAATCGTGCCCCCTGTCTAGCCGACGATTGTCACCAGCGCCTACACGTTCTCCTAATCGAAACCCGATGGGTTCACCCGAGGGACTTGTTGAGATGCAGATTCGACAATTAGCGTCGTCTGTGGGAACGGCTGGCGCTGGATCTCCGACATCTTCGGCTTCATCGACAACCAACTCACACTGGAACCCCAAGACTTCAACTTCAACCAATCCAATCCGAATCGGATCGGTCATCGTCGCCCCTCACTCGCCGGAATCACGCTCGGTATTTAGCGACTTGGAGAAGAGCATCACGCTGACGTTCGGAAGCTTCCAGTTCTACACCAACAAAGACGGAATTCCGCGCTTCCCCGAGAAAATCGATCTCGAAGGATCGGAATCTGGGTCAATCTCTGCCCCGGAAGTTGTCGACTCATGGCCCCGCTACGCGGATCGTGACTTGGCAAAAAGCGGCGAATCCGTCCGCCTTAACACAGGCAACTTCCATACCCTCTCTACAGAGGAACCTTCTCGGTTCAGGAAAGCCTGCCTAACTGCGCCTAGGACTCGCGAGCCATATCTGGCTCAGGTCTGCATGGCAGGGTCAGGAGCTCCACCCGAAGAAACTGAAAACAGCGCAAAGGAGCGCACTACCATTGGCGTCTCTCGAGCTGCCTGGAACGGGAAAAGGAGGCCATCCGCACAAGCACACCACTGGAACAAGGAGCTCCTCACGAGGACATGACCGCCTACCACTATTGATGAGGGGATAGTAACCCGGTATGCCAACTCCCAGGTTTGATCCGGCCCAAACGGCGGCTGGACCAAATCCGGATAAGGACAAAGAAGCTTCTGGAAGGCCCAGGGTTTGTGAGGTTCGTAACCCGGATTGTGGGGCACGATAAGGAAAGCTAGAGTTCGTATGTAGAGTTCGAGTAGGGCAAGCCAAGGGGGGTATGAGTACTATATAAACCAACCCCTAGGCTTCGCCTAAGGGAGATTCAAGTCATAGTTGTAACACCTGTTATCGAGTATCCAGTATAAATATATCGAGAGCCGGCGAGTTGCTTTCCGGTTCTTAGATTGCTTTCGCCATGTCCTCCTTCGAGCTAAACCCTCTCCCAAATACCTGTGTCGACTTGCCCCAAGATCAGTTACCCCAGGTAACATCTGCCGTGATTATCCCACGACAGTTGGCGCCCACCGTGGGGACTGCGTCCAAAGGTGTTTACATCGCGGGAGAAGCTCGGAAGAGCATGAAGAACCTCATCGTTGGAGAAGTCTACGTCAACAGCCAAGGAGAGAAGATGGTAGACGATTCTGGCTGGGGGCCAGAGTCGGATCACCTCGAAACCGGATCCGTCGTGACAGTCGGCCGCATCAACGTCTTCATCGGTATGGTATGTGCTTCCAATTCGAGTCATGATAACCTTGGATCTGATTCTGTGTCAGGGGAGGGCACGCATGTTCGATCGGAGAAAGAAGAATCGATCGGAACAACGGGTCCGATAGAGAGGGAGGATGATACCAAGTCTATACGGGATTTATCGGAGGACCGATATGAGAAGGAAAATAGCGAGGAAGAACAGTACGAATCTACACCAAGCATTGTGCGCCGGGTTGCAGTTTACGCGGCTCCCGCGATCAATACCGATCCAGAAAACGCAGCCGCGGCGCCAGTCGGGGCGGCGCAAGCGGTGGCCCGGCAGCAAGGTACGGTTGGCCCGGTCTTGGCCCAGGTCGATGGAGAATCGGCGTCAGTCACCAGTCGCCCAGCAGACGAGGAGCGGCACGCCAATATGTTTGGGTTCCAAGCAAACCGGACGCCGGGGGCGGGCCCCTCGAACCCGCGTCACCCGGCTCTGTTTGATAATAATTTGATCTTGGACCCCACAGTCCTCGCCTCGGTCATCACCCCAGAAAACGCGGCAGAGCGTGTAAGGGACCTGGACGTGGCTCGTCGCGCATTGGAGCAGCAAAGAAGGCAAGTAGAAGCAGAAAGGCAGGGGATGGCAACGCGGCAGCGAGAGTTGGATGATCTAGAGACCCGGCTCCGGGAGGAGACGACAAGGATGCACCAAAGGCACCGAACTATGTTACCGGCAACGGGAGGGGTTATTAACCCGACTGCCCTGGTGTTCACGCCTCAAGATCAGCCAATCCCACCGGCGAACCAAGGGACCATACCGCAACTAGCAACGGGAGCACAGCCGGTAAACGCGCCAGCCGGGTTACCCTTGCCTCGGACGGGGGCGACGGCCGGCAATACCATGCCGCCTCCACCGTCGCGATTCCGTACCCCAGCAGGTCACTACAACAATCCCATGGACAACGTGTATGCAGCAACGCTCGCGTTAAACCAGATTCCTGTAAGAGATTCGCCGCACGCAGAAGAAACCCGGCGAGCGATCGATCTGCTGCACACCGCGGTAGCACAGCAAGTCAATTATCCAGATCACAGAAGCGGAATGCATGGGACGCCGTACGTGAGTCAGCAACAGGGCAACATCCAAACAAGCACGGCACGACGAAGGGAAGAGCAACAGCAGATGCCACCCCCACCGCGCGTCCAGACAGTACCGGCAGTATCAGCAGCACAGGCAGTGGTGGACAGCTCCAGGGCCAGAAGAGCCGGGGCCGGGTCTGCAGCGCACGAGTTACCGGTGGTGCCGCACCCCGTGGCGCCCCCAGCCGGGTCACGTGTTTCCCGGGTAAGACCAGCCCCAACCACCCTTGCGGGACCCAAGTGCCTCTCGGACGATATCAGAGCAGAACCTTACCCGGAAAAGTTCAAAGAACCGGGGAAAGTAGTGAACTACGAGCCAACAATGGATCCGGAAACGTGGTTGAGCAGCTACGAGATGGCAATGTCAATTCGCAATGCATCCGAGAATCTCCAAGCCAAGTTCATGTACTTAATGATGTCAGAGGGAGCAGCAAAGTTATGGTTCACCAATTTACCGGAAAAGTCGATCAAGTCGTGGGAGGAGCTAAAAACCGCATTTATCAAGCACTTCCATGGGACATGTAGGAAGTTATTCACCATTGATGATTTGGAAAGATGCGTCCAGAAGAAAGGAGAGTCAGCACGCAGCTGGGTACGCCGGGTTATGGAGATACTCCATTCGTCTACAGATATCCAACCAAAGGACGCGCTACAAGCTATGGCGAAAACATGTAAGTATGTTCCTTTAGTGCAAAAGCTAACCCGCATGAAATCCAGTAGGAATGCAGCGGAGGTTACGATGGGAGAATTAATGGATGCATGCAATAAACACGCTGCAACGGATACTACAGAGGAGGAAGTTGATGACAAAAAGGCAAAAGCAAACGCAAGTAGCAGTGGGAAAACCGGCAATGGATCGGCGCCAAACAATAATGGAAATAGCCAGAACAAGCGCCCGTTTGAGGGGAATTCCGAGTTTGTAGCCAATACGGAGGCCGGGTCTTCAAGGCCTAGATCCGAAGGGAATTTTAATACTGGAAATCACAATGGGGGACACTACCAAGGGCCTCCAAGACCAAGCAACAGTTGGGACATATTTAGGATGGCGTGCCCGAAGCATAGCAGGAATGGCAAGCCGGCCAATCATTCATTGGAGCAATGTGCCGACTTACAAAGGTGGAAGAACGAGGAAGTGAACAGAGCCATGCGAGGTGCGGGCCGAGGAGGAGGCCCGGGTCTAGGTGGAAATTTGGGCAACGGACCGCCCCCAGCCGGTAATCCGCCAGCTGGAAATCAAGGTAGCAACCAAGGGGGAGCGGGAGGTTTCCAAGCTAACCCCAAACAGCTGGGTCAGTATCATGTGCACACTACTGGAGGTTCTAGCAAGGATAAGAAGATAATGAAACAAGCAGTTAATTCGGTCTCTTCCGCTGTTCCAAGATATTTGAGGTGGTCAGAACAAGAGGTAACATGGAGCAGGAGAGATCACCCGGACCGGATTGATCACCCGGGAGTCTTAGCTTTGGTAGTGGCACCACAGGTCAACGGTTACGAGCTGAAGAAAGTCTTGATGGATGGAGGGAGTAGTATCAATATCCTATATTGGGAAACTTTTCTGCGCATGGGCTTAAAGGAATCACAGCTGCAAAAAAGTACAACAGTTTTTCACGGGATAGTGCCAGGTCATTCGGCATGCCCCGAAGGAAAAGTGGCGCTGGAAGTAGCTTTCGGGGAGTCAAAGGACAATTATCGAGTCGAGTGGCTTACCTTTGAGGTAGTAAAGTTACGCAGTCCTTATCATGCATTGTTTGGAAGGCCGGCTTATGCCAAGTTCATGGCAAGACCGTGTTACGTGTACCTACAGCTGAAAATCCCGGGTCCTAAGAAGACCATCACCATACATGGAAATCGAGATATAGCAGCTGAATGTGATGAGGGAGATGCGGCAATGGCCGAGCAAGCTTGCAGGAAGGAAGAGCTCAAACATTACCGTTCTAAGGTGGACCTAGAAGAGAGGACGACGTCAAAAAAGCCAACCCCTGAAGGGGACAAAGCAAAAATTAGGGCAGAAAAGGACCTTAAGATGGTAGGTTTCATCAGGGGCGAACCTTCCAAATCCCCTAACAGAGAAGAAGACGCACTGCCACACGCAGCTGATCACGTTTCAAGGACGGTATACCCGGATTGGCTAGCAAATCCGATATTCATTATGAAAAGGTCTAGCGAATGGAGAATATGTATCGGCCACGCCAGTGTGAGGCCGATTCCCGAAAACAACTAAAGCAGTGTAATCGACGGCAGGTTTCATACGCGCTCTTTTCCTTACCAGGGTACCTAAGGGGACTGGAAGGTTTTTAATGAGGCGGCCTGCTGATTCAAAAAGAAATTTTTATCAATAAAAGAAGATGGTTTCGGGTCTTATCATGGTCTTTGCTTCAGTTACAAGTAAGTAACATTGTTATTATCAATACATCAGTATCATCGAAATACATTGCGTGAATATAGGTCTCCGGGGGGTGATCTGCTTCAATAAGTAATCACAAAACCCGGAGACCCGGCCATGATGCCTATGAGTTATGGGGGCTGATTACTCGTAGAAACGGGTGTGGCTGCAATCCTATAACTGGACGAAGGAGCCAAATTTCTTGATTATTCTTACTTAAGCTCGATGTGACTCGCGCTAAAGTGGCATGATCTGTTCACTTACGATTACAATCAAACTATGCAGCCCAATGGGGCTTGCTTGATCTTGTTTTTCGTATAGATGCAACGACATGGTATCCACGCGAAAGCCGGCTTATAGTACAAGATAATCAAAAGGGTCATCTAAACCACAAGTCTATGCAGAGTATAAGGCTAAAAAAGCCGGAAACTCAACAAGTATTAAGCATGACTTCAGTATTTATGCGAACGGCTATTGGTCTTCAGCTTGGTAAACAGCAGTGTGTCATCTGAGAAAGGCCACGCCCCCATAGCTCGTACTTTGGGTCATGGGGGCTGGGGACTTCGAAACAGAAACAAACTGTTTAACTACTAAAGCCTGTAAACCTTAGTTTCCGAGTATTGGGGACTTAAAGAAAAGTCCGTCTATCAAAACCTCCGATACTCGGTTAGCCGAGTCTCAAAAGGGAATTAAAAACAAAAATTCAAAGTATCGAGAATAAGCTTATACGTAACACGAGGATCGAGATTATCAAAAGCCAGGGGAGGCAAAGAGTTATCATAAGTTAACAAGCATACAGTCATAGTATCAGCATCAATGGTGCACAGGCGCACCGCAAAAAAATCATATCAGTCTCGAGAAACGCAAAGCACTAGGCAGCATCCTACTCGGCATCCTGAGAGCGGTCCTCCGGGTCTAAGTCTTGGACTTGCTCCTTGGCCTCGCCAGCAGTTTTGCCCGGGCTCTTCACATCTGGACGAACAGGCGGAGGCACGGCTGGGGTAGAGGTAGACGGCTTTACGCCCAGCTCTGTTTCCCTCTTTGCAGCCTCTTCCTTCCTCCTAGCCAGATCAGTCGACCATTTGTCCAACATATCAATAGGGGGGGTGCCTCCACCAGGATAACCTTGCCCTCAGAATCATACGAGCTCATAATCGTGTTTAAATCCATCTTGTCGGCCAAAGCTGTGGCTGAAGGACGTACCGCAGATTGTATAGCTTTGAAATCCTGGGGCTTGAATTTGGATCCGTCAGCTTTAAACTCTGGGAACCCGGATACTACCTTCGCCGGGTCAAGCTTTGGAAAATAAGCCTTCGCCAGCGTTAAAACCCGGGTCATCCCAATTCGGCAGGACGAACGCTTCAGTATTTCAATCCATCCAGGCGCTGTGGAAAAGGCCTGCATAAGGTTCTCCTCGCCCGGGTATACCTCAGAAGGCCACTTGATAGCATCCAGCAAAAGTTTCGTACCGGCAAAAAACGTCCGGAGCACAGTCTTCAGAGTTTTAACTTGAGTAATGGCATTCTCCTCCGGAGCAGCAAGGTTAGCACCTGCAATCGAAAAACACAAAAGCATATCAGTAATTTTGATTATTACAACGGCAAAATGGAGGTAAGCAAGCTAGTTGCAAATAAACAAACTTACTTAGCAAAATACGGTAAGTGTCCGTAATCTGAGTCGATAAGTTCTTCAGCGAGGATTGGGCGGCATTGTACTTCTTCTTGTATGTGGAGACATCTTTTTTCAAAGTCTTTATCTCCGCTTCAAGGGCCTCCCTACGCTTAACTTCAGCCAGCAAGAGCTGCTCAGCCTTAAGTAACGCTTCATCTGACTGAGTAATCTCTGCCTGCAAAGGCCGGGTGAAGCTGTAAGCCGGATATCACGAGAGTATTTCCTCTGAGGAAATGATTACCGAAAAGTATTATGCGAAGTACCGAGGATAATTAAAAAAAAATTATACTCGGGACTTGGGGACTGGATGTATAATAAGGAGTATCAAGTAAAAGTTACCTGATGTGCTGCAGCCATACGTTCTAAGACAGTCCCTTCTGAAGCTTTCATGGCGAGAAGAGCGCTCATCAGCTGGTTAAAGTCAGCGTTATCCGAGTTAGATGGCTCGGGTACCTGGAAAGTGGGAAAAGGAGCATTTCTTGTAACAGGAGGTGGCACCCGGGTTATCCGAATGTCGGAGTTTGGTCCCCCTCCCGCGCTCGAAGCTGCTCCCGTTTCTTTCTCGCCTGCGTGCGAAGCAATGGGATACCCGGCATCATGCCTAGCCAGCTCCGGTGACGACGCTTGCTCATCGCCAGTAGCGGCGAATGCATCATCGGCCGGCTTATTCTCGACCCGGACTTCAGCCTCCGTGCCTTCTTCGTCGCTAATAACAACAGTGGCTCTGCAGAAGGTGCGAGGGTGCAGTTAGTCTTCGGTTGTGAAAAAGGTGGTAAAAGTTGGTATAAACTCTGAGGAAAGAAGTTTACCCGGTGTTCACCGGGAAGTCTGAGGGGAAGCCGCCGCTAGACCCGGAAGATACTAAAAAATGGCAAGAAAGGTCTCGGGTTACGTTGCAAAGGAATGTCCGGAAAGAATTTTTGTTTACGATAAATACCAGAGTGTCGAACCGGGGGCGACGAAGCGACCGGGTTAAGGGTCTCGTTGCCCGGATGGTTCCGGGTTACGCGGCGCCTAGTCGCGGGTGGCTCCTTCAGTCATGATCAAAAGGGGAGAAAATGGGGTTAGCCCCGGAGTGACGTTATGGGAACAAAAATCAAAGTGTAAGGAGATGAAGTAAGAACCTGGAGGGCTATCCTCTGAGATTTCCTCTTTGTTCCGGCTTTGGGGGTCGGTTCCGGCTCTTCCTCCTCGCTGGTGGACCCGCCCCTGCTGTCTTCTTCTTCTTCTTCTTCTTCCTCTTCTTCGTTTTGGCCTCCTCGTTCTGAAAAATATCCGACTTATAGCATAAGGAAGAAGAAAATGCAGGATATAATGCGTGCAAGGGATTAAGTATATACCTTCATCCGAGTTAACGACATCGTCTTCCTCCTCCGCGTCTTCGGAGTTAGGAGGGGTGTTAACCGTCCAAAAGTCATCATCGGCCTGAGGAGAAAATACCAGGGTAATGGTTAATATCGAAACAAGAGAAGCGGATAAAAGTAAGCTGTTAGAAGTCAAGATCAAAAGGTAGAAAACTTACTGCGGGGGCTGGATTCTCGAGGGTAAAAGGTTCTAATCCGGCTATGCCCCGGATTACCTCGAGTTTCTCTGTCAGGAAACCCTTAATTGTTTTGTTAATGTCACCCGGAGCAAGGGTGCTGGTAGAGAATCGGATTGGGTCCGTGGTTTGACCCGAGTATTCGCACATCAGCTTCTCACGAATGGAGTTTGGCTGAATGCGGAAGCTAACCCAGGTCTTCACCAGGTTTAGCCCGATGAGGCCTCGGGCTGACAAGATGGAGATCCTAGCTAGCAAAGGCAAGATCGCCTCCCTGTCCGAGTCAGGGGCGAAGGCGTTGAAAGTCTCGGAGATGTCAAGCTGACCCTCCGAGTAACCCGGCAACTTCTTTTCGCCGGGTGGAGAGGTATCCTGGCAGTAGAAGTATGAGAGCTGCCAGTGCTTCACATGAGAATTGAGTGTAATAGGAGGCATTAGGGAGTTCTTGCGGCGCTGGATGGAAACCCCGCCGCAAGTAAGAAGTGCGCCGTCGCCGCTTTCGCGACACGGCTTGCACTGAAAAAGTTCGACGAAGAGAGCCAGACTTGGCGGAGTGCACAAGTAAGACTCGGAAAGAACGATAAAATGAGAGATGTTTAAAATGGAGTTTGGGCCTATATCGAAAATACGGAGTTTGTAGTGGTCTAGGACGTCACGGAAGAAAGGGTGACCCGGAGGCCTGAAGCCCCGGGTCACGTGTTCAACGAAACATATTACCTCGTCCGTTGCTGGGGAAGGTCGGGTTTCGTTGCCTGGTACTCTCCAGTGGATAGCTTCCTGTGGAGGTAGGGTTCCAAGCTCGACCAACTCCTCCAGTTTGGCCGTGGTAACAGAGGACTTCCCCCAATTGGCTGATATGGAGTTTGTGGATTTAGCCTTTGCCGGCTGTTTCCCCTGCCTCTTGGGTGCCATAGGATTGACCTGGTAAAACATTGAAGGGAAGGGCGTAAGAAACAAAAACTCGGAAGTTAGTAGATAAGCAGTTACCGGCAATTTAAGCACAAACCGGGTATTGCCTTGCCGAGTCAAGTATGATGTGTCCGGGTATTGGGTGCTATTACAAAATCTATGGAGCTTTCCGCAAAAGCAAATGTTTGGAGAAGTTATGAGGGTGTTTATATGCCTACCATCTGCGAATGATCCGGAGAAGTGAGATTTTCTGAGGAGGGATAACAAGGGCGGAAATTTTATATGGCCCGAGCCTAGATTGGGGATCTTATTTCTAAATTTATGGCCATGTTAATGACTACTGGAGTTAGGAGAGTAATATAAGCTATGAATCCTATCTATGGGGATGTCTATGGTAAGTATCATTGAGCTAATCCGGCGCGGCCCGAGAAATCGCGGACTACTTGATTCAGATCTGATCTGAGGAAAAGATGAGAAATTGCGAGGATGAGCTGAGGGATACGAGGAACTTACCAAAGGGGATTGAAGTAGAGCTTTGCGGAGACAGATGGCGCAAGATTGATGTCCTTTCGAGGTTGTTGGTCGGCGAATCGGGCGCTTGGCGGCGGATTTGGGAGTTGGAGTGAGTCGCGCGGTGGCGGAGCGCATGCGACGGCGGATGGGCTCCGGCGAGGTGCGTGGGGCTTCCGTGGTGGCACTCCGCGAGCTCAGATTTGAGAAGAAGTGAAATGGGGAAAATGAGCCGTTAAGAGTTGGGTTTGTTCCCTGAGCCCTATTTATAACCGCCCGGATGGAAAAGCCTAGCTTAACGGTCGAGACCCGGGGGGTGCGGAGTAATAATTGGCCATTTCGAAATTTGAAAGGCGCATTCCATGCACAGACCAATATGATCCCGAGAAAAGGGAAGGGGGAATCTTCTTCTGGGTATCAGCGATAATTATCAAAGAAGGTGCGAAATCACGGAGTTCCCTATTAAGGCTCGAGTTTGGAAGATTAAGGGAGAACCTTTAAGGGAGAGCCGGGTCTTTGCCTGGCCCCCTTGGTACCAGTCACGGCTATTCATCAGCGCGCTGCGTCTTGATTCTCATGTGTTTGCGTCTGATATTTCTGTAGGGAATAGCCAGCGCTTCGAAGAGTAAATCTTGGAAGCCCAAGCTATTCTGGGGACTACTGATGAGGGGATAGTAACCCGGTATGCCAACTCCCAGGTTTGATCCGGCCCAAACGGCGGCTGGACCAAATCCGGATAAGGACAAAGAAGCTTCTGGAAGGCCCAGGGTTTGTGAGGTTCGTAACCCGGATTGTGGGGCACGATAAGGAAAGCTAGAGTTCGTATGTAGAGTTCGAGTAGGGCAAGCCAAGGGGGGTATGAGTACTATATAAACCAACCCCTAGGCTTCGCCTAAGGGAGATTCAAGTCATAGTTGTAACACCTGTTATCGAGTATCCAGTATAAATATATCGAGAGCCGGCGAGTTGCTTTCCGGTTCTTAGATTGCTTTCGCCATGTCCTCCTTCGAGCTAAACCCTCTCCCAAATACCTGTGTCGACTTGCCCCAAGATCAGTTACCCCAGGTAACATCTGCCGTGATTATCCCACGACAACTATCATCTAGTGAGAGCGGCTACTGCAATAAAGGAAGATTTGATAGACCTAGCCGAGCGAAAGAAACTAGCGAATGTGTCAAGACAGCGCCGGGCCGCATTATCCATGACACCTTCTGTCGGGAACCGCCCTCCGAAGAAAGGATACGTCTCAAAAACCGCGACCATGGACGGCGAGTCCTTGAGTGGAATCAGCATATCACTTATGCGCGTCGACGAGGATGGAAACATCCATCCGCAAACTCCCACAGCCGCGGTGCTGGCCGCAGGCACCTACATGCAGATAAATCAACCAGGGGAAAACGACCCCCGCACGGAACAATACAAGCAAGTGCAGAAAGGATTAGGCATGGCAGCCGCAAAACTCGCCTCATACGATCGCAGGAACGCAGCCGCTCAGAAGGACAAGGAAGCGCCTCGTGGACACAGGGGCACATCACCTGGCATAGAAAAATCGCCTCATCGCACACGAGGGAAAGAAGCTCGACGACGTGGAGATAGCCCGAGTGGCAGCGATAGCAGCCCGAGGGATCGAGACCGTAGCCGCAGCCCGCGAAGAGGTCGAGATCGCACCCCGCGGAGAGATCGAGATCGCAGCCCGCGGAGGGATCGAGATCGCAGCCCGCGAAGAGATCGAGACAGCAGCCGCTCGCGACATCGCAGCAAGGAGCCGAAAGGAGACGTGAATCGCGACGAACCCGGGTACAACATGCGATCAGACATCGCCCAGCGCAAGGTTGATAAGGGTCGGGCGGTCATAAACCGCGCGCGCTCCCCATCTACATCCTCCGACGACGAAGTCTGCGGAGCCCTATGTTTTTCCCGCAGCATGCGCGAGGCACCGCTACCCAAGAGATTTAAGCTATCCACGGAAGTGCAGAAATACGATTGATGGAGGGATGATAACCCGGTAGGCCAACGCCAAGGAGTAACTCGGCCCAAAGGATGCTGCGCAAAACCCGGCTTAGGATAAAGGAGTTTCTAGAAGGCCCAGGAACGTAGGCCTCGCAACCCGGATTGTGGGTTCCGATAAGGAAGTTTAGGGTTTGTAAGCAGTGTCCGGGTAGGATTCAGAGTGCGCCTTGGAAGGTAGGCCAGGGGGTCCGGATATTATATAAGCCGGACCCTAGGGTTAGACCAGGAGAGATCCAAGAGTTCGAGCAATATCGCTAAGCATCGAGTATCCAGTGTAACACGAGAGTTGAGATTAATATATCGAGATCGGAGACTCGGCGACTTGCTTGCCGGCTACCAGATCGCATATCATCATGTTTTCCTCCGAGCTAAACCCTCTCCCAAACACCAGTGTCGTCTTGCCCCAAGATAAGTTACCCCCGGTAACGTCTGCCGTGATTATCCCACGACAGTTGGCGCCCACCGTGGGGCCTGCGTCCAAAGGTGTTTACATCACGGGAGAAGCTCGGAAGAACATGGAGAATCTTGTCATCGGCAAGATCTACACCGACCGCGAAGGAGAGAAGATGGTGGACGATTCCGGCTGGGGGCCAGAGTCGGATCACCTCGAATCCGGATCTATCGTGACAATCGGCCGGATCAGCGTCTTCATCGGCATGGTACGTACTTACGATTCAAGAGGACAATATCATGTGCATACTACAGGAACTTCTAACAGGGATAAAAAGACACTGAAACGAGCGGTAAACTCGGTCTCCTCGGCTGTTCCGGGATACCTGAGATGGTCAGAACAGGATGTAACATGGAGCAGAAGAGATCACCCGGAAAGGATAGAACACCCGGGAGTCTTGGCGTTGGTAGTCGCACCACAAGTTAATGGTTATGAGTTGAAAAAAGTCCTAATGGACGGTGGAAGTAGCATCAATATCTTATATTGGGAAACCTTTTTACGTATGGGTCTCAAGCAGTCTCAGCTACAGAAAAGCTCAACAATTTTTCATGGGATAGTGCCGGGTCACTCAGCGTGCCCCGAGGGAAAAATCGCATTGGAGGTAGCTTTTGGAGAGTCAAAGGACAATTATCGAGTTGAGTGGCTCACTTTCGAGGTGGTCAAGTTGCGCAGTCCTTATCACGCGCTGTTCGGAAGGCCGACTTATGCTAAATTCATGGCTAGGCCGTGTTATGTGTATCTACAGCTAAAAATCCTGGGTCCTAAGCAGACCATCACCATACATGGAAGCCGGGATATAGCGGCTGAGTGCGATGAAGGAGATTCAGTAATGGCTGAGCAGGCTTGCAGAAAAGAGGAACTCAAGTATTACCGGTCTCAAGTAGACCCGGATGACAGAACAGCATTGAAAAAGCCGAATACCGAAGATGAGAGAGCAAAATTCAAAGCAGCGCAGGACACCAAGATGATAGCTTTTGTTGAAGGTGATCCCTCTAAGCAGTTTTACTATAGGGTCTAACTTGGACAGCAAGCAGGAGAAGGCACTTGTGGAGTTTATCCGTTCAAATGCGGATGTGTTCGCCTGGACGCCTAGCGACATGCCGGGTATCCCCACAGAATTGGCAGAGCACAGTTTGCACGTAGATCCCAAGTCCAGGCCTGTGAAGCAGGGCTTGAGGAAGATGAATGAGGAAAGAAGGAAAGCAATAGGAGAAGAAATTGCTCGTTTGCTAACAGCCGACTTTATCATGGAAGTATTTCACCCGGACTGGTTAGCGAATCCGGTTCTCGTAATGAAAAAGACCAATGAGTGGAGGATGTGCATTGATTACACGAGTCTTAACAAGCATTGCCCAAATGATCCGTTCACGCTACCGAGGATAGATCAGATCATAGACGCAGTGGCTGGAAGTGACCTATTATGCTTTCTGGATGCATATTCCGGGTATCATCAGATCAAGCTCAAGAGGGAGGATTGGGAGAAAACATCATTTATAACCCCTTTTGGGGCCTTCTGTTACAAAACCATGACATTTGGGTTGAAGAACGCTGGCGCAACTTATCAACGGTGTATTCAGAAGTGCTTCGAGGACCAAATTGGACGCAACGTCCACGCTTATGTGGATGATGTGGTTATCAAGACCAGGAAGGCGGAGACATTTATCGATGATCTAAAGGAAACGTTCAAGAACTTGAGGAGGTATCAGATGAAGCTTAACCCGACAAAGTGCGTATTCGGAGTTCCAGCTGGGAAGTTACTCGGCTTTATCGTTTCCGAGAGAGGAATTGAGGCAAACCCGGATAAAATCAAAGCTATCCAAAGTCTGAAAAAGCCGGAAAATTTGAAGCATGTTCAAAAGCTCACGGGCTGTGTAGCAGCCTTGAGCCGATTTATATCCAGACTCGGAGAAAAAGCAATACCCTTGTACCGGCTCTTGAAGAAGTCCGATAAATTCGTGTGGTATCAGGAGGCGGATGAGGCGTTCTAGGCACTAAAGAAGCAGTTATCTGAAGCACCAGTCCTAGCGGCCCCGGGTCCTAAAGAGACTATGTTGCTATATGTAGCAGCTGGACCCCGAGCCGTTAGTGCGGTAGTTGTTGTGGAACGTAAAGAGGATGGGAAAGGTTACCCGGTTCAGAGACCGGTCTATTACGTCAGCGAAGTATTATCAGAGGCAAAGCAGCGCTTTCCGCATTGGCAAAAGCTGGTTTTCGGGGTCTTTATGGCCAGCCGGAAACTGAAGCCGTATTTCCAGGAACACCCCATAACAGTGGTTAGTTCGATACCGTTGTCGGATATCATCAGAAACGCAGATGCAACAGGAAGAATAGCCAAATGGGCGATAGAGATGGGGGATTATCACATCAACTACGAGCCCAGGTCAGCAATCAAATCTCAGGCTCTGGTCGATTTCGTTAACGATTGGACGCACACAGGCATGCCCACCATGGCTCCAAACTCCGAGTCTTGGATCATGCACTTCGATGGATCCAAGCAATACGAGGGATCAGGAGCTGGAGTGATGCTAACATCACCCAAAGGAGACAAATTGAGTTACGTGCTACAGATTCACTTTGATTGTTCCAACAACGTGGCCGAATATGAGGCCCTATTGCATGGCTTAAAGGTAGCCAAGGAGATCAACATTAAGAGGATACGATGCTTCGGAGATTCGGACCTTGTGGTACAACAGGTCTTAGGAACATGGGATAGAAAAGACGCAACTATGGCAGCATACCGCAGAGAAGTTGATAGAGTTGCCGGATGTTTTTCCGGGTATGAGGTGGAGCACATAGACAGAAGAAAAAATGAGGCAGCGGATGCACTCGCCAGACTCGGCTCGCGCGGAGAGCCGGTTCCACCCAATGTTTTCCTGGATGAACTATGGCGACCATCAGTTAAAACCGAGTCTGAGGAAGAACTGGCAAATCAAGACCCGGATTTGGAGCTCGTGGCCACAGTGCGCGCTGTTCCCGAGTGGACAGAGCCGTTCTTGGCCTACCTATCACGGGGCGAGTTACCACAGCAGGAGGTATTAGCAAGACAAGTTTTGAGGCGAGCAAAAGGTTATTCTATCATCAATGGGGAGTTATACAAGAGAAGTGCAGCAGGAGTGTTTTTTGCACTGTGTAGCACCAGAAGAAGGCCGACAGATTCTCAAGGAGATTCACGAAGGCGATTGTGGGCATCATGCATCCACAAGATCCCTTGTGGCCAAAGCTTATCGACATGGATTCTTCTGGCTCACGGCCCTAGCAGATGCGGAGCGTTTGGTGGCAAGGTGCGACGGATGTCAAAGGTACGCTCGCCAAACCCACGTACCGGCTATTGCGGACTATTCCGTTAACTTGGCCGTTCGCTGTTTGGGGTATGGATATGGTTGGCCCCTTTCACATGTCACCTTGCAAGAAGACACATCTTTTGGTGGCTATTGATAAGTTTACCAAGTGGGTTGAGGTTATGCCAGTTACCAATTGTGAAGCAGTTACAACGGTTAAGTTCCTGAAAAGAATTATCTATCGGTTCGGGTATCCCCACAGCATAATTACCGACAATGGAACCAACATGTCCCTTGGTGAGATGGGGAAGTTCTGTGGCAACAATGGAATCCGGCTTGACGTAGCATCAGTGGCTCATCCACAGGCCAATGGACAAGTGGAGAGGGCAAATCAGGAGTTGCTTCGTGGACTAAAGCCACGACTGCGAGTCCCGTGCATCAGAGCTGCTGGTGCATGGGTTGAACAACTACCTTCCGTGGTTTGGGGTATCAACACTACACCTAACAGATCTACTCAGATGACACCGTTCTTCATGGTTTATGGTGCGGAAGCGGTGTTGCCGAGTGATATTATTCATGATTCACCTCGAGTATCAGCTTACGTCGAGGTGGAGAACGAGAAGACCCGGCAGGACGCCGTGGATATGTTAGAAGAACAAAGGGAACAAGCACTGGAAAGATCAGCCATATATCAGCAAGATTTACGGAGGTATCATAGCCGGCGCGTGAAAACCCGGGTCTTTCAGGAAGGAGACCTGGTTCTACGCCTGGTACAGTCAAACGAAGGAAAACACAAGTTATCACCTCCATGGGAAGGACCATTTATCATAAGTCAGAATCTGCACAACGGATCATATTACTTGATAGACGCAAGGGAAGAGTCGGCTACAGTTAACGACACCGCTGATACCACTTCATCTATGCAAGAAAGAGACAGACCATGGAACGTGGCTCAGCTACGTCCCTAATATACTTAGTATAGACCATATTGGCAAGTGGAATTGCACGATGTAACAGGCAGCAGGTTTCAGACGCACTCTTTTCCTATCTAGGGTACCCTTGGGGGCTGGATGGGTTTTTAATGAGGCGGCTTGCTGACCTAACTTTCTCATATCAAATAAAGAGGTGGTTATTCGTATGTTCTTCACTCTTAGTATGTTGCATATATTTAGATCTTGGGGGCTGATTGCTCGAATAGCACAGTTACAAACTCAATGACCCGGCCTTGATGCCTATGAGTTATAAGGGCCGATTACTCGCAAACGAGTATGGCTGCAATCTTATAACCGGACAAAGGAGCCAAATTTTCTTGACTTTTCTTACTTAAGCTCGATGTGACTCGCACTAAAGTGGCATGATTTGCTCGCTTACGATTACAATCAGCCATGAAGCCCAATGGGACTTGCCTGACCCTGTTTTCGTATAGACGTAACAATATGATATCCACGCGAAAGCCGACTTATAGTACAAGATAGTCAAAAGGGTCATCCAAACCACAAGTTATGCAGAGTACAGGGCTAATAGCCGGAAACTCAACGTTTATCAAGCATAACTTCAATACCTATGTGAAACGGCTCCGGGTTTGGGCTTAGCAGCAAACAACTTGTTCTCTTGGAAAGACCACACATCCCAGACTCGGAATTTCGGGTCTTGGGGACTGAGGATTTTGAAAAAGAAAAAGTTGCTCAGTTGCTAAAACTCAAAAAACCCAAACATCCGAGTCTTGGGGACTCGGGGACTTAGAGAAAAGTCCGCTTGTCAAAACCCATGAAACTCGGAAACCGAGTCTCACAAAAGGAATCATAAAGAAAGTCGGATATCAAGAACAAGTGGGCTCAAAAGTAGATAAATTTAAAATCATCCAAACATTCAGAAGAGGCACAAGGTGTATCAAGAACTTAAAGTGCATTAGAAATTTCGGTACTAGTATCAAAGGTGCACAGGCGCATCATCAAAAAATGATTGTTTAAACGGCCCATTGGCCGATTGACGCATACGAAACGGCATCAGGTAGCAGGTATCACTCGGCATTCTGGGCTGCGGCGTCCATCTTCTCCTTGCCCTTGCTATTACTCTTGGTAGCAGCAGCACCCGGATCAGCAGCAGTGCCGGCTCGCGCAGGAGGAGGGACGACTGGTGTGGAGGTAGCAGGCGCAGAATCGGCTTCAGCCTTCTTTTTTGCGGCTTCCTCCCTCAACTTGGCAGCTTCCTCCTTCCATCGGGCTAGCATATCGTACGGCTTGGGAAGATCCGACTTAACCGCTTCACCATCAGCATCATATGCAGGGACAATGGAACTGACATCCAAGCCGTCAGCAATCACGCTGGCCGGGTAACGGACTTCCTTCTGGATGGCCTTGAAATTCTTCGCAGAAAACTTGGACCCATCACGGTTGAATTCCGGAAACCCGATCATCAGCTTGGCCGGCTCAAGCTTAGGAAAGTAAGCTTTAGCCAGGGCAAGCCCCCGGGTTACCCCAATCCGGCAGGACGAACGCTTCCAATGCCAAATCCACTCGGGAATAGTGGAGCAGGCATCCAGCATCCTTTTTAGGTCGACGTGCCCAACACCCGGCCACCATAGTTCTTGAAGGATCCATTTGGTTCCGGCACATAGCTGCCGGATAACGCTCTTGATGGTTTTCAGCTTGGCAATATCATCTTCGTCCGGCATTACTTCATCCGGACCTGCAGAAAGAAATGAGAACACGAGTAAGGAAACCCGACTATTTATCAGAAGGATAACTCGGATTATGAATATTATGCTAAGGATCATACCGATCAAATCGCGATATATATCAGCAATCTGAACAGAAAGGTTCGTTAGATTATCTTCTGCTGCATGGGCCCTCCTCCTATACTTCCTCGTGATCTTCCCACTCCTCCTGGCCTCAGCTTCGGCCGCCTCACGCAGAGCCACCTCCTTCTCAATGAGCTTGGTGGCCTTTGCCAATTTCTTCTCAGATTGGGTCACGAAGGACTGCACGGACGCAAGGAAGGATTAGCCGGGTAAAAGGCAAGCTATCAGTCGGTTATACCGTAAAGTTCCAAGCGAATTATCAATCAATTCACTCGGAACTTGGGGACTAGATAAGGACACAAGCAATATTATTCGGGTTTACCTCGTGTTTGGCTATTAAAGCCTCCAAGATATTTTCTTCGTCAGCCCTCAAGGTGTGCAGGGCATCGAGCATCTGGGCAAACGTCATGTCTTCGGGCCGGACACCAGAAGAGCCGGCAGCTTGGCCGCTTGGCCGGTGAACTTTCCCCGACTTTGGGGTCGAGACCCGGACCGTCTGGGTATCCGGGTTTGGAGAACCCATCCTCGTGTCCAGGACCTCAATCTCCTCGTCCACGGCTTCGGATGACTCTGGAGACCCGGCGGCCTGGTGAACTGGGTCGCCCAAGGGGCCTTGTTCCTGGTTGTTTTCAGCCTCACCGCCAGTCCCGGCGTCCACGTTATCAGTCGGCCCCTTCGTCCCCCGGTTATCTGTTTCCATGTTCTCCGGGTCACTAAGTGTGACTTGGGCGCTAAAGAAAAAAGAGAGAAGCAGTTAGCAATAGTAGTTGAAAGTTATCAGGTATGTAAGGTTATCATGTAGCGAAGAGTTACCCGGCATTCACAGTGTAATCTGGTGGAAGCTCGCTGCTGGAAGCGGACGAAACTGTTACAGGAGCCGACAGTGGGACTCGGAACTGCCCGGCCAGAGGATGGTTGGGAGAAGGGTGGCGCCGAGGAGAACTGGAAGGACGAGGCGGAGGAGTACTGGCATGGTGGACTGGGGAGGTGGAGATGCCCGGGTTAAGGGGATCGTCACCCGGAGAACTCCGGGTCACCCTACGCTTGGCCGGAAGAGGATCCTTCAAGTGTGACGAGTGTGACAACTGTTGGTTAAGTTTACGCATGTTATCGAAGGAGTAAGGTTCAGAGGACATAGAAGAGAAGGGAACCTTGGATACCACCCCTCTGGCCTTCCTCTTGGCCCCAACTGTTACTTCTTGATCAGATTCGGTGGCCTCCGGGTCATCCTCATCCTTCTCGTCTTCGTCCTCCAGCCCTGCAAGCCGAGTATGTATCGATGGAAAAAGTTAAATGAGTGAGGAAAATTATGCAAGTGAAGATGACACAAGATCCGGATAAATACCCTCATCATTGTCAGCCAGCTCGTCTTCTTCTTCCGGGTCTCCGGTAGTAGGAGAGGTCTCGACGCTCCAGAAAGGGTCGTTAGCCTGAGATAAAAGCATGGACGCAAGAATTAGTGGCTGAGTCAAGTTGAGCGTGAGAATAGGCCTACAAGTATTGGGTCTCACCGATGGAGCCGGATTCTCCCGGGTGAACGGCGGTAACCCGGCGATGTTCTTGATCACCTCCAACTTCTCCGTCAAGAATCCCTTGATGGTCTTGTTGGTGTCGCCGGCTGCGTAGTTCTTGGTGGAGTATCGGAGCGCGTCCGTGGTGTGCCCCGAGTAATCGCACATCAGCTTAGTGCGAATAGAGTTGGGCTGGATCCGGAAATCCACCCATGTCTTGACCAGATTGAGCCCAATGAGGCCTTGGGCGGATAAGACAGATACTTTCGAGAGAAGGGGCTGGATTGCCTCCCTGTCCGAGTCAGGGGCGAAAGCGTTGAATTTCTCGGAAATGTCGAGGAGGCCCTCCGAGTAACCCGTCAGTTTCTTCTCGCCGGGTGGGGAGGTGTCGTGGCAGTAAAAGAAGGATAATTGCCAGTGTTTAACGTGGGAATTCAGATTAAGGGTTGGCATTGATGAGTTCTTACGGCGCTGGATGGATACCCCGCCGCAAGCGATAAGTGCTCCGTCACCGCTTTCGCGGCACGGCTTGCACTGGAAGAGTTCAATAAAGAGAGCCAAACTTGGCGGAGTGCACAAGTATGACTCGGACAGAACAATGAAATGGGTTATATTCAACATAGAGTTAGGCCCTATGTCGAATACCCGGAGGCCGTAATGGCTCAGGACTTCACGAAAGAAAGGGTGACCCGGGGGACGGAATCCCCGAGTCACGTGTTCGACGAAGCAAATTACCTCGTCGTCGGCAGGCGCGGGCCGGGTTTCGTCACCCGACACCCTCCAATGGATATCTTTTTGAGAAGGGAGAACCCCTAACTCGGCCAGCTCTTCTAGCTGGGCCTTTGTGACCGTGGATCGCGCCCAGTTGGCGGATATGGAATTGGAGGTCTTGGCCTTGGCTGGCTGCTTCCCTTGCTTCTTGGGAGCCATGGGATCAACCTGCAAAACACAAGGCAAAAAGGTACGAGAAGTAAGACTCGGAAACCATGAGCTATCCGAGTATTTGCGAGTGGTATCAAGAAAGCATGGAAGTTAAGAATTATCCGGGTATCACTCTACAAAGCAAGGTTACAAGTTATCCGGGTATCAAGCATCATTATAAAAACTATGGGGTACTTACGTATTGAAAGGTGTTTGAGGAAGACGGATGATTGCCCATGTATCTACTGCAAGCAAAAGAACCGGAAGAAGAGGATTTTCCGGGTGTCAATGACAGGCGCGGAAAATTTTGGCGAAATGGATCTAGATTGGAAAAGTTGCGGACGATTCTACGGAGAAATTGATGATTGGTGATGATAGGAGAGTGGTGTGTGACCATCAATCGAGCTATTGGAGGAATTAGCAAGCATCTAAGCGACCTAATCCGACGCGACAAGAAAAATGGCCCGCGGGTTGACCTAGATCCAATCTAGAGTAAATCGAAAAATTGCGAGGTTGAATTGATGGATACAAGGAACTTACTGAAGGAGATTGGAGTAGCACGCGGCGGCGGCAAATAGCGCAGTCTGAATGTCCCTTCGCAATTCCCGGCGGGCCAGACGAGGGTGTGGCGGCGGAGCTTGGCGGCGGCGCGGAGCGGTTCGAAGATGAACGTAGCCGGTGGCGGTTTTGCTCCGGCGGTGAGCTTGAGGTTCCCGTGGTGGTGTTGCGCAAGCACGAGAGATGAGGAAAGAGGAGGAGCTGGAATGAACCGTTGGGGGTTAGGTTATCTCCTGGGCACCTATTTATAAGGTGCGGGCGGATAAACCTAGTCCAACGGACGGGAACCGGAAATTTCGGAATAACGGATACCTGCCTGGATTTGATGAGATATGCTTTAAGTGCTGGACGAGATATCCGGACAGAGATAAGGAGGAGATCTTCTCCGCAATATCAGGATCAGTTATCGAGTAAAGTAAGCCGGATCTTTGACATTCTTATCAGAGCGTTGACCCGGAAAGAGTAAAGAAGGACCTAGAGAAAGCCGGGTTACTATATGGCCACCTTGGAGTTAGGCCTAGCTGTTTATCAAAGCACCTTAACCCGGCCTCTTTGGATTTATACGACTGATATTTTTACAGGGAATAGCAAGCGCTTCAAGGAGGATCCCGTAAAGCCCAGGCTATTCTGGGGACTACTGATGGAGGGATGATAACCCGGTAGGCCAACGCCAAGGAGTAACTCGGCCCAAAGGATGCTGCGCAAAACCCGGCTTAGGATAAAGGAGTTTCTAGAAGGCCCAGGAACGTAGGCCTCGTAACCCAGATTGTGGGTTCCGATAAGGAAGTTTAGGGTTTGTAAGCAGTGTCCGGGTAGGATTCAGAGTGCGCCTTGGAGGGTAGGCCAGGGGGTCCGGATATTATATAAGCCGGCCCCTAGGGTTAGACCAGGAGAGATCCAAGAGTTCGAGCAATATCGCTAAGCATCGAGTATCCAGTGTAACACGAGAGTTGAGATTAATATATCTAGATCGGAGACTCGGCGACTTGCTTGCCGGCTACCAGATCGCATATCATCATGTTTTCCTCCGAGCTAAACCCTCTCCCAAACACCAGTGTCGTCTTGCCCCAAGATAAGTTACCCCCGGTAACGTCTGCCGTGATTATCCCACGACAACGATGGTCCGCAAGAGCCTCAGGCCTGGTTGTCAGATTATCTCACGGCAGTAAAATGCCAACGTGGTAACAAAAACACGGCTATGCAATACTGGCTCGAAGGAAGGCCGAGGGCATGCTACAGATCTTGGGACGATCTAAACCTTGATTTCTGCAAAACTTTCCAGGCGACATATAAAAGACCGGCGACCATCGAGGAGCTACGAGCTTGCAAGCAGAAAAGTGACGAGTCTACTCGCGAATATATTCAGCGATGGACCAGACTGAGGAATACAGCGGGAAATATATCGGAAGAAGTCGCGGTTGAAGCATTTGCCAAAGGAGCACGGCGAACCTCTTTCAGGGAAGAACTAGGACGACTCGCACCCAAAACCATGGGAGAACTGATGGCCTATAGCCGACAGATGGGCAAACGGCAAAGACGCGGTGCGCAATGAGAAAGACTCATCACCGGCACGCGATGACGATCGCCATAGTCGAAAGAAAAGAAGAAAGAATTATGACCACGATGATCGAGAAGAATTGGTGGCAGCGGAGTTCACAAGAAACCGCGACAGTGGATATCGTGGCAAACGCGAGTGGAAGCCAAAGCCAGAGGACAAAACCCCCGAGGAGGACCTCGACGGTTACTGCACGCTACATCTATTTACAGATAAGCGCAACGGCAAAACTAAGGCAACACACCTTCTCAAGGATTGCCGAAAGTTCATTGATATCCACGAGGCCTTCTCGAAGAAAAATAGAGCAACAGTTAATCAGGGCTACCCGCAGCTCCCTGGAGGAGAAGCTCAAGGATTTCAACAGCCGCAAGCCCTGCCCCCAGCAGGAAACCAAAACACGATGCTAGGTGCGCTACCTGCGCCACCCGCCCCAAACCAGGGAGCCAATGGATACCCGAACCCGGCGGGACTCTTAGGCATGATACAAAAGGTCTGTCCATCACGCAGGGTTCAGAAGACAAACACACGACAATTATGCATGGCTGTGCAGACCCTACCTACGAAACCCGAGTACCTGAAGATGGCGGATCAACCAATAACTTTCTCCAAGGAAGACCACGCTCCGCGAGTCTATCGACCAGGACACGCCGCACTAGTCATACAGGCGCAAATTGGCAACTACGAGCTGGCTCACGTGTTCATGGACGGGGGCAGCGGCATCAACATCATCTACGTAGACACGCTCTGTCGCATGAACAAGAATTTGGACGGACTCGCGGAATCAGAGACATCCTTCCACGGGATAGTTCCAGGGAAAGCAATCCGTCCACTCGGAACAATCAACCTGGAGGTGGTGCTAGGCAACCGAAGTAACTACATGCGAGAATTTCTTGATTTCGAAGTAGTCGATTGGCCCTCACAATACCACGCCATTCTGGGTCGAACGGCGTTCGCCAGATTCATGGCAGTACCGCACTACGCATACTTGAAGCTTAAGTTGCCCGGGGAATATGGCACAATCACCATCGACGGCGATTTCCAAAATTCCAATAAATGCGACATCGAGTTCAACGAGATCGCCAAATCCTTCGGGATGTAAGAAGAATTGGAAGAGATAGCAAAAACCACGGATCACTCCGTGATGCCTCTCACCAAGAAGAATGCTCCAGAGCTCGAGTTCAACACAAATAGCGGTACCCTCAAGCATCAAGTGCACCCGACGGATTCTGCGAAGACGGTGATGGTGTCCACCACCCTCTCGCCAGCATAGGAAGGCGCGCTCGTCGAACTCCTCCGTGAGTACTGGGAAATTTTCGCCTGGCAGCCTTCAGATATGACAAGGGATACCCAGAGAGTTCGCCGAGCACTCACTCGAAGTCTTCAAAGATGCCAAGCCTATCAAGCAGACCACCCGAAGGTTCTCAGAGCCCAAACAAAAAGCGCTCGGAGAAGAAGTAAACAGACTACTCGCAGCAAAAGTCATTCGCGAAATAAAAATTTCCACCTGGTTAGCAAACCTGGTGCTGGTCCCGAAGAAGAATACTGACATCCTTCGCGTGTGCATCGACTACACGTCGTTGAATAAGCACTGCCCCAAGGATAACTTTCCCCTGCCACGGATCGACCAGATCGTGGACTCTACAGCAGGCTGCCAGCGCCTTTCCTTCCTGGACGCCTATTCGGGCTATAATCAGATCAGGATGAAAAAGGAGGACGAGGAGAAGACATCGTTTATCACACCCCACGGTGTTTACTGCTACACGACAATGCCCTTCGGGCTAAAGAACGCAGGCGCAACATATCAGTGCTGCATGCAAAAATGCCTCGCCAAGCTCATTGGCAAGAACGTACAGGTGTACGTTGACGACATCATCATCAAGACTCGAGTAGAGGATACGCTCCTCGATGACATCAGAGAAACATTCGACGCGCTGAACGCATACCGAATAAAGCTCAACCCTACCAAGTGCATTTTTGGCGTCCCTGCGGGACAACTTCTCAGGTACCTGGTCTCTGCTCGAAGAATTGAAGCCAACCCAGAGAAAATCCAAGCGATCCTGACAATGAAGGAACCAACCAATCTCCGTGGTGTGCAGCAGCTCGCAGGACGACTAGCAGCCCTAAGTAGATTCATTGCAAGGCTATGCGAGAAAGCATTGCCTTTCTACAGACTACTGAAGAAGACAGATAAGTTCGAGTGGACACCCGAAGCACATAAGGCATTCGCAGACCTCAAGCGAGCACTACAGAGCAGGCGCGTCCTGGCAACACCGCAGGAACGGGAGCCACTATATCTGTATCTAGCCGCAACAAATCAAGTCATCAGCACGGCAATTGTGGTCAAGCGGCAGGAAGACGGCAAGACGTATGGCATCCAAAGGCCAATATATTATATCAGCGAGGTGCTTTCGCCTTGCAAACAGCGATATCCCCATTACCAGAAGCTCGCGTACGGTGTGGTGCTCACAACCCGAAAACTCAAGCATTACTTCCAGGAACACACCGTCACGGTGGTAAACGACGCATCACTGGGTACTATCATGAATAACCCAATGGCATCCAGGAGAATTGCGAAGTGGAGTATCGAGCTCGGCGCCTGGGACATCATATATGCGGGCCGCAAATCTATCAAATCACAAGTACTCGTGGAGTTCCTAAGCGAGTGGACAGAACTACAAACGCCAGGCCCTCCAGAGTACACAAGCAACTGGATAATGTATTTCGATGGGTCGAAGAGAAACGAAGGAGCTGAAGCCGGGGTAGTCCTGATATCCCCCAGAGGTGACAAGTTGCAGTACGTCCTGCGATTAGATTTTCCACCCGACGACCCGCCATCAAACAATGACGCAGAGTACGAGGGCCTCCTCCACGGCATGAAGATGGCGATTGCCTGTGGAGCCACCCGACTAATGATCTATGGAGATTCAAACCTCATAGTACAACATACAATGAAAGAGTGCGACGCCATTGCAGAAAACATGGTTGCTTATCGAGATATGTACAACCTACTCGTAGGAAGTTTCCAAGGGTGCGAACTGAAGCACATTGCGCGATCCAGCAACGAAGAGGCAGATAAATTGGCAAACATGGGTTCTACCAACAAACCCGTACCGCCTGGAATATACTTCGAGAGGATGATCAAGCGCTCAGTCAAGGTCAAAAAACCAGCAGAAGCACCCGCGACATTGGAGACAGAGGTCAGCCCGCAAACTGCTATGATTGAGATCACCCATAACATTTAAAGACAAGTTTTTCTGGTCGAACCAGTCTGGACGCAGAAATACCTCGACTACTTGTCCAAAAAGCAGCTCCCAGCAGATGTTCGCGAGGCTCGACAGATAGTACGACGCAACAAAGCTTTTTGAGTACTCAATGGAGAACTATACAAGCAGAGCATATCAGGAATATTACAAAGATGCATAGCGCCAGAAGACGGCAAGGAACTACTACGAGATATATAACAAGGAGATTGCGGACACCATGCTAGCTGGAAGGCAATCGTGGGTAAAGCTTTTCACGCAGGGTTCTACTGGCTCACAGCAGCCAGGGATGCAAAGGACCTAGTCGACAAATGCAACGCATGTCAAAGATTTGCGCCCAAGCCGCACGCCCCTGCCACTGAGCTTCACATGATCCCAATCGCCTGGCCCTTTGCACAATGGGGGCTAGACATGGTAGGACCACTGAAAAAATCAACACCCGGAGGTTACACGCACTTGCTAGTTGCAGTCGACAAATTTACAAAATGGATTGAAGCCATGCCAGTCACCTCGCCCAGCGCTCAATGCACCGTAAAATTCCTCGACTCCATCGTGTGCAGATTTGGGATACCACACAACATCATCACCGACAATGGAAGAAATTTTACAGCAAAGGAAACAAAGCAGTTCTGCGAGGAAAAGGGCATCACCCTCAGTTTTGCCTCTGTGGCTCACCCGCAAACTAACGGTCAAGTCGAGCGATCCAACGGGTTGGTATCGGCTGGAATAAAGAAACGGCTACTCGATCGTCTGCACCCAGCGGCAGGGCACTGGGCAGAGGAGTTACCCTCCGTACTATGGAGCCTCCGCACGACCCCGAATCGATCAACAAAATATATGCCACTTTTCATGGTATACGGAGGTGAAACAGTCCTTCCCGAAGATGTCAAGTTCAGCGCCCCACGAGTCGTCGCTTACAGCGAAGAAACCTCTAACAGGGCACTCGCAGAAGACGTGGATGCACTCGACGAGATACGTGACATTGCACTCGCAAGATCTGCAGTATATCAACAGTCGTTGCGCAACTACCACAACCGCCGTATACGCCACAGAGCTTTCGTGGTAGAAGATTTGGTGCTGCGACTCAAGCAGAAGGAAGGACACAAGCTAGAGCCACCGTGGGAAGGACCCTTCATAATACACGAAGTTATCCCTGGTGGCGCCTATCGACTGAAGAACCCCGAGACCGGTGGCATCTACTCCAATCCATGGAATGTTGCGCACCTCCGCAAATTCTATCCTTAGATTATTCTACTCGCAAAAATAAGGCTATACTAGCCATACTGTAGCTCGAAGAAAATACATGGCTTTTGAGTCATATTGATAAAATACATGGTTTCTCAACCATATTTTCTCAAGTCATTGATCTTTACACGCTAAATAACAGGTATACACCCCAAACACACGGGGGCTACGCCTAACTTAGCATCACTTACAAATACAACAGTACGAACAAGGTTGACACCTTATAAAGTTTGAAGACAACTATACAGAATCAATAGGATACATACATCCTACAATTACATATGGCGACAAGCAGTTTCCTCGGCTAACACCCGATTAACCTCATCAGAGGTCAGTCGAATAATCTCCTCTGCAGCAGGACGAACGACTGTATAATGGGATGTCATATCGACTGGAGCATTTGGAAGCTTGGCAACGGAGTTGAAATTTACCTCAGGATGCCATAATCGAACAAACGAGAGTGCTAATAAAGACCCGCGGATCAACTGTTGACGGACGCACTCCGGAATCTCACCTACTCGACCGAAAGTCCTGAGCAGCTGGCTCAAATCTTCTGGACCCCTTTCCAACGGATAAAAAGCGCCATTCAAAGCTATCAGGGCCTCGTGACAACTGTCAACCAGTATCTTCGCCTGGCCCACACGATACTTCAGAGTAGCAAGAACAAAGCCTCGACTACGGTCAGACCAGAAGTTATTTGCATGTGGTTTAGAACTGCTGGCTTCGTGAAGAATATGGTTTTCCACCCAATGCTTTTCACACCGTTCGTCAGGCTGAACAACTGCAAAGAAAGCTACAGAAAGTCAAAGAAAGAAAGAAGACACAGAGTGCTAGGGGGCTGAAGTACTTACAAAGCATATCCTTGGCAACAGCTGCCAATTCTTCCATCACAAACTGCTCACGTTCAACCGCAAGTCTTTGTTTGGACTTGGCTACATCATCCACTCCATGCAAAGCTTTTAGCTTGCGCTCACCATCCACGACACGGTCACGGAGGCCGGCAAAAGTACCAACAGCAGCAACAAGAGGATATGCTTGTGCAGCAGATCCACTCGAAGACTCCGGGACATCACCTGTTACCTGGAAGAAGATAAGAAAAGTGAAGGAAGAATTCAAGACGCTCCATTCGAGAAACAAACCACCTATTCGGCAGGTGCTCGGGGGATACTCCCATCGGGAGGAACTCATGACAATCAATCGCAAGAAACATCTCAGATATCAAAAAGAAAACATTTCGATTAAAGACAGATTACGGAAATACATCCCAAGGTTCATTACATCGGAATAACAAACTACATAAAGTTTATCCTAAGGAACTACAGAATTGCTGCCACTCGCGGCAGATTGCCCCCTGCGACTAGCACGGGCAATCAAGTCAGATAACTTCCGGGCAAGGACTCCAGCCGGATCGCCGAAAGGACGAAGCGCTACCTTTCTGCCTGTAGTAGCATCGACGGGGAGGTTCGAGTACGCCTCGTCCAAGCCTGCGACTCCATGCGCCAGTGCAAACTGGATAGCAGTCTTCGCCCCGCACTCTGACTGAGCGACCGAGTAGGCCTGAAGGAGATCGCCCTCCAGAAAAACCTTCAGGAGACCATCCAACGTGGGCAGAACCGCAACGTCGACCAGAAGACGCTCGTGGAGTTGCGTCAACACTCGAGTGTCATTGCCAATGAGGGAGCAAATCCCACTTGCGTGCCTTCGAAGCTGAGCGCAAGAATCCGTCAAGGCGTCCACCCGTTGAACCCCGGGCAGCTCCAGCGCAACGCCAAGAAGATCTGCAAAGAGAACATTAATTCCAAAGAGCATACTACCCAGTTGAGAAACGACAAAGGATAAGTGCAACTTACCTGCGAAACTCTGGGCCAGAGGGCGAAGGAAGTCAACGAGATCATTGTCCTACTTGGTGCCAGCCTCCTCCAATTTCTTCAGGGCGTCCTGGGCATCAGCAAGCTTTCCCTCGAAGTCAGTCGACTGCTTTGCGAGAGGATTCAAGTTCCTTTCGAGCAGCTTCCAACTGAGCCTCCAGGGTTTTTACCCGAGTGACAGCATCCATCTTCTCGGCCTTCAGCACTTCGTCTTGAGCTACACAGCGATAAGTTTAAAACACAAAGGAATTCACATGACCGGAAATATTAAATAGAAGGAGTAGATCAACTTACCTCAGAGAAGCTGGCCTTCCGAGATGAGTCGGTCGCGATCTGCCCGAAGGGTCACGCAATCTGCCTCAGCCGAAATAACGCGGCGGCCAATAGCTGCGAGGGAGTCAAGAAGAGACTGCAAAAACATGAAAATGAAAAAGTCAGAGAGGAGAAGATTGAGCCTATACACGACTGTAAACAGTCGAGTATAGCCTCGGGGGCTACTCCCATCGGGAGCACTGCCGTGCACCCGATAAAATGAAGAGAAAAAAAAGGTTAAGTTCTTGAGCCTGTAGCCAATCGGGAGCACTGTCGTGCACCCGATAAAAATCCTAAACGAACGAAGTACATGATGCGAAGGAAAATGACAAAGTTTACCTGGCCTTGAGCAATGCAGAGAGGATCAGCCGAGCTACCCGACACTTCTTTCGAAGTCGATGCCCCAACTGCAAAGCTAGGAAGCCTATAGTCCGTAGCTGCAACTGTGGGGGCTGGGCTCGGCGAATTCTGGACGGTCGCGGCAGTCGGGGTTTCACCCGCAGCAGCAGCATATTTTCTCTTCTCGAGAGGAAGGGAAGAGGCAAACCGGCCGGGGCTGATGGACTGGAGCCTATCATGAAGGAAAACAATAATGTCAGAAGGAACAAGAAGGAAACGTTCGATTAGAACGAAGAAGGAAAAACTTACTCGTCATCATCTTCATCGTCCAACATATCCGCTTTCCAGGCGGTCTGGATCTTCGGCTGGGGAGCGGGAGGAGCGCGCACACTTAGTGGGGTCACAATGAGGGGCTCTTTATCAGATCCCCCACCCAAGGAGTTATCCTTGGAGGTGGCTTCATCATCTCCCGCTCGGCGGCGTTTGCGGTGGCGGAGATCGCTACCTGATTCTTCCACGTCATCCGAAGAATCGTTCTCGGAACTCGAGTCGGTGTCGGCAACGCTAGTGTCGACAGGAACATCCAGGTTGCTCGCCAACAGGTCCGAGGCTTCTTCACCGGAGACTGGCGGGTAGCAGGTGACCACCGCTAGACTCTACAAGAAGAAAACAAAAGAAGAAAATGAAGAAGAAATTCAGTCGACAAACTTTCGAACAAAAGAAAGGACTAAGACAGAAAATATTTGAACTTACTGGATGGAGGAGGTCTCGAAGCATCGAATGGGGCGACGGAGCAGTCGGGGAAGTCCTCACCCACTTTCAACTTGGTGATGGCCGCGATCTTCTTCTCAAATTCAGCATTCGAGAGTTGTTCTCGGCTCACGTGGCTGGGGTCTCGACGCCCTGATATTCCCACATGGTGGAGGGCCTCTCCTGCAAGGGTTGGATCCTGCGCTTGAGGAACGTACTCGCCATATGCAAGCCGTTCAGCGCAACCCCTGCGTTTTGGTCGCGGAGTGCTGCAACCTTGGCGAGTAGCGGGGCGACGATGCGGCTTTCTTCGACTGAGAGCATGTGCGCCCAAGACTTCCGCCGCTTCAAGACAGCGAATGGGTGGAATTCGTTAACTCCACCCGCGCTGTTATCGATGACATAGAACCACTTCTTCCTCCACCCTTGCGCGGAGTCGATGAGTTGCATGTCGAAGTAGAGGGTGTCCGACTTCGCCTGGATTCCGAAGCCGCCGGTGCGCAGCGTCTCTCCAAGCTCGGTTTCCACCCGCGACCTCTCACGAAAAGCACGCACCTTGAACAGGGCCTTCCAAAGGCCCCAATGCGGGCGAATCCCGAGAAAGCACTCGCAGAGCACGATGAAGCACGAAATGTGCTGCACCGCGTTCGGAGGCAAGTCGTGGAGCTGTATGCCGTAGACATACAGCAATGCCACAAAGAAGGGATGGAGGGGGAGTGAGAGGCCGCACGAGACGTGATCCGCGAAGATCACACGCTCGTTTGCGCGCGGATTTGGTACCTCTTCCTTTTTTCCGAGGCGAACTCGCATAAAGCTCCAAACACGAAATAACTTCGTATGGGCAAACTGTGACGCGAAAATTCTCTCGCATAAAAGCCTCAGATACGAAATTTCCTTTCAAATGGGCACGACAAGATTTCAAACACGAAAACTCTTTCATATGGAAAGAAGACTACAAAACACAAAAAACTTTGTGCACAAAATCAAAGGAGAAATTTTCACTCGAAATATCCTTGGATAGAACTTGCGAGTGCGTAGCTCCTACCATTCGATTATACGATGTACACACATCAAATCCCCTGGATCGTTCGGCCGACTAGGCACATATGGATGTCGTATTTCTTTCGAATACGAAGGTAAGGCCCAAAAGATCTCTCTTGAGGGTCTGGAATCGCACTCAAGCTGCGTCCTCCGGTAAATTCCGTGTCAACAACATGAAGAAAAATCCTATCGGACGCGCCGGGTACCCTTTTAGGTTAAATTCGGCTCGGTAAGACCTCTACGGCTCATTCGCAATGATCACCTCACCGGATTCGAGTCGGAGGTCTTGAATCTGTGTAGGCCAGAACTGTTTTTGCCCTAGATGCAATTAATTGGCCCTGAGCTTTCGGGAGAGCCAAGCAACTGAGCCACATCCTTCTGCGAAAACAGCCAAACACGCAGGCACTTTTATTTTCTCGATTCTCGAGTACAAGAAATGCATCGCATATAGGATACACATCCTCTTCAAACGATTGAAGCCACTAGTCAAAAGAAACCAAGATAAGTTCTGAGCGTCCACTCGACGGATTCTCAGTCGAGTAAACGCTCGGGGGCTACTGACGAAGGGATGGATCCTAGGCCTGTCGGATGAGCCTACCCGGTCTCAGGCCCACGGCCCAAGCTCTAAAGGAGGCGTCATGGATTACTCTAGAAGGCCCAATTGGAGCCCACCCGCAAAGCCTTGCGGGTCAAGTTAGGAAACTTGTAACCGACTCTAGGTTAGCATTCGAGTCCTCTCCAGGTACGGTTTGAGACCTGGCCACCTATATAAGGCTAGGAGAACCACAGGAGAGGGACCAAGCAATACCGCACCACCAAGCCTTGAGATCGAGATCATAGTCTCGACTTGAGCAACCCCCCATTGTAACCGATCTACTCGTTAATACAGATCGACATAGGAAGGAGTAAGGGTTTTACCTCTACGAGGGCCCCGAACCTGGGTAAATTGTGCCCCCTGTCTAGCTGACGATTGTCACCAGCTCCTACACATTCTCCTAATCGAAACCCGATGGGTTCACCCGAGGGACTTGTTGAGATGCAGATTCGACAATGCTCTCCGTTATTAGTATATGCTCTAGCCAAGTAGATGCTAGTAACTCCAAGAGGGAGTATTTATGGTTGATAGTGGGTTCATGCCTCCTTTGCATCTGTGCTCGAGTGACAGAAACGTGACGAATGGAGGATGTGATTTTCCATTAGTGAGAAAACAACGATGTTTACTTCGTTTACATTACACACTTTGCTTACTGCAATTATCTGTTGCTTGGACTTAATACTCAATGTTTGTTCGGATGATAGTCGGAGGGTGGATTATTAGTCATAGATGCAGTTGAATGACGGTCTATGTATCTTGTTGTAATGCCCGCATGAATCACATAGTAATCTTTATGTCTTGCATATGCACTACGGTGTAGTCTTCATTTCTGTCAATTGCCCAGCTGTAATTTGTTCACCACACATGTTATTTATCTTTCACGGAGAGACACCACTGGTGAACTGTGGACCCCGGTCCATTTTCCTCATACTGATAACACACATAATGGTTTCACTGCTTTCATACTGTTGCTAATGTTTTCATACTATTCTCATATTTTTTTCCACACCATACGTTTAACCTCTTTGTGTTCAGCAAAACCGGTGAGACTGACAACCTCACTGCTTCGTTGGGGCAAAGTGATTTGATTGTGTTGTGTAGGTTCCACGTTGTTGCTGAACCGGTAGTGCGCCCTGCCATCTCAGCTGCATCAACCTTCTGAAGTTACTCCTTTCTCCTACTGGTCGATTCAACCTTGGTTTCTTTTATGAGGGAAAACTTTCTGCTGCACTCTTTACACCTTGTGCTTGGGGTCTCCCAACGAGCGTGTGTCCACACGCCATCAGTAGCCAGTACCACTGATGTACTATATACTCCTATAACTCTTTTTTTTCGTAATTTGTACTCCATGTAGTCATTTCGAAGACAGCAAGGTGAGCTTCCCTCGATCTTTCCGCTCTTGCTCTCTCTGGTCTGAAATGTTGGCCAACCAAATGGAACAGATTTGTAATTTTCAGAATATTGACGATGATGAGTAGGCTTTTGTTTGTACGACTAAAAAGGCCAATTGAAGCTATAATTTGACAGGTTATTAGGACGATAGATTTAATAAAACGATAATTGCATACAAAATCCTTATTTTTATTTGAATACTTTTGCGTATGTTGAGATATGATCTAGAAAGCTTGGATTTGGGTGACATGAGATGTTTAACTTATGTTTTCTATGGATGTGGTGTTTCAAACTTGTGAATCAAAAAATTTGAGCGACCAATCATTCATATCATTGAAAAAACATTGAGCCCACATATTTATTTTCTTTTGTCAACAATTGACGTATGTTCTAGGTAGTAATTTCGATTTTCCATTTCAATGTCATAGTCTTATACCTGTAAAGAGAAAGGATATCGGACTGTCGATCTATACATTTTGTGGATAAAAACTTTGGAGTATGCCTCAGGGGTTTTTAAAGTGTAATTACATGAAAACTGTTGACATTCATGATGAAGAAATTTGGTAACTGGTAGACCTTGCCTTACCAGATGATGAGTTCTCTATTCTGAAGCCTAACTTCTAGGATTTATATATTTCCGACTGCACACTTTCCCTCAAAAAATATGCATGGTAATAATATTCTTTGGGTAGACATCTTGATATATTCACTTTCTGTTTTTGTCAGTAGGGATAGAATATTACGAAACAAGGAAATTATATGGCCATAATTGGATGTGGGCAAACAATTTACAAGAAGCATGCAGTACAAAGTTACCAAACAACAAACATGAATGCCGACACCGAAAATGACATGGAAGTAGATACTTCATCGGAGAATGACGTATTATTTAAAATAGTGGTAATTTCGAATATCCCTGAGCATCTGACTCATTCCCAACTTCATTCTGATTTCGGCAATCGCATTATTCTGAATCTGATAGGTAGTATTCTTGAAGTCCTACTTATTCTTCTTTCCCACTTGGAACTATTTTGTTTTCTAATATCAATGTGTTGCCAGCCTGGACTACTCAATTCTGTTGTCATGTCATAATCAATTATTGGAAATTTAGTTGAACTGTGTTGCCAGCCTGGACTATTCAAGGAGTAGTCCGTCTACTTACTCATTTCATATATGCATTATAGGATCTTTTGGTGGAGCCGTCTGAACAGTGAGGGACTTGCTGCCTCCTGGTAGATCTTCCCTCCTGAGAGAAGATGAGCAGCAGGTATCTAGCCTAACCCACTACACGATGGCGCAGCGCGGCGCCTGCAGCTCCTAGCGAATGCTCACCACGGGCTCAAGGAGAATATGGACGTGCATCCAGTTTTGCGAAATTGGTTATAGAATTGGTATTGCGTACCATGGAGATTTTTAATCATTTTGCCTTCTAGAGATTTGAGATTGAGAAGGGGTTTTAACCGTTTGACTGTTTCTTTATTCCATATGTTAACCTAATGTTTGTCTCGCCATTCTTATTCAGGTTCTATGACTGGCTTGTGTACTGTGCCTCCATGGATCAAGAATCTTGGTTGTTGTTCGGAATGTTCCTCCGTGGATGGTCCTTAGCTCATGGCCCTCCTATATACCCGGAGTTTGTAGTATTGAAGAGGCAAAGAGAAGGTAAACAAACCTGGACTAGCTTCTTTACATGTTTTACTCTAATTTAGTTAACTAAAATCATAGAAAAGATACGCATGTGTAGGTTATTCAACTTAGTTCCAGTGCCATAGTTGTAAAATGGTTTGTTTGGTGATGTTCTGTGTATCAAAAACCCTAGCTAGATTGGATCGGTAGAATAGGTTGAAACGTGCACTTGGCCTCGTGCCGGTTCCGTGTTAATATATAGGCGCAATGCCTTGGAGATTACAACAAGGATCGGTACAGATTACAACCTGGATACCAAGGAAACTACAACTTGGTTGCCAAGGAAGGATACGATCGGTTTATACAATTACCGATACACAAAGATACGTTACAACATGACAGGGAAACAAGCCTATCGTTTAACACTGTGCGCCTTTTTACAATGATTTCAACTTATACCATCTTAAATGTTTAATCTAGATATACTTGCATTTCAAGTTATTTTTTAAAATGTTTAGATCATGCAAAGAGATCTTAATAAAGTAATGTGTTCTTACAATTTTGGAGATCTTCTACTATTCTTTGCTTAAACTATCTTCCTATGTATACTGGATGCCTATTTATGTTGTGATATACCTTTTCCGAGCTCAGTTAAAGCAGATGGTCTGCATTTACACTAGAAAGGAAGAACTCAGATCGATTTGAGGTAAAAGCTGGGTTGGAAGGGATACACTTATACAAATATTAAATAATGTATTTTTGTTCTTACTCTTATACAGTGTAAATGTATGTATGTCATTTCAGATCAAAGAGTAGCTACTAATTTATGTATCTGCTACACCTCATCTTTGCGCCCCCATAGACAAAATGTAAGATATCCTCCACCGGATGCTGGTCGACATCCCTGAAAAGAAATGTTTGGTATTCTCTCTGTCCTCATTCAGATGCTTATGGACGATTACGATGATATGCTTAGTTATTTGAACAATAAGGGTATCTTGGTAACATTTCTCTTCATGAGAGATACATTATCCAAGCTTATCTTCGTGTGAAATTTAAAATAAGAAATAACCAAAAGAAAAATTGAGATTGTGTGGTGTTTAGGCCTTGATTTGGTGTCCGATCCTGCATTCCATGTTCCGCGTTCGAGATTCGGGTACTTGTCTCTGTTTGCATTTGTCGGTATAACATGAGTTAGTGGCCGGCTTTCTCTATATTTGATTATCATGGTCGTGCTAACTACACACTATTTTGAAACTTAAGCCTAGTCGATGCCTCTGTTTGATTACACTGGTAGAGAACACTTGTTAGGAAATATACTTAGATGTTAGTTGAACGTGCAACGATGTCGCCTAGAGGGAGCGTGAATAGGCGATTAAAACTTTTCCGGTTAAGGCTTGCTAAATGCGGAAATAAACTAGGTGTTTAAATTAACAAGCACACGACCTAAATATTCTAGGGTCAACTAGGTGCACCAACAACTTATGCTAAGCAAGACAAGTAACAAGGTGATAGCAAGATATATAACTCCAAGCGCGAAGGCTATCACAATGTAAATTGCATAAGTAAAAACCTCGGTTATAGAAATAACCGAGGCACACGGAGACGATGATGTATTCTCGAGTTCCTCCCACAAGGGAAGTACGTCTCATTGGAGGGGTGTGAGCTCTCCACAAGAGGCCTACTCAACGCCACAAAGTCCTCACCCTATTCTCCCATGAACCTCTCCACAAAGGTCTAGTTCACCTTCCACTATTGGCAACCTTCAATCTCAAGGCACGCATCCACAACTTAATTGGAGACTCTCGATGTCACAACAATCTTGGGCACGCATCCACAACTCAATTGGAGTCTCCCAAGAACACCACAAGTCGTTTAGGGTCCAATACCCAAGAATAACAAGCTCACAAACTTTCAACTTCCACGAATCCTCGTGGAGAGAGCAAACCGATGCAAAAGGCAAGAGCACAAGTGCTCAAATCCTTCACTCTTAAATTCTAACAAAGAAAAAAAAATGCTTATGGGGGAACAAGAGAGGAATAACAATGGAGGAGAAACACCAAGAACTCTAAAATCAATATCTACTAGGTTTCCCTCACTAAGAAGGAAGATGGATTGGTGGAAATGTAGATCTAGATCTCCCTCTCTTTTCTCTCAAAGATATGCAAGAATCATAGGAGCAATTAAGAGCAGGGCAAGCTTTCCAAGATCAACAATGAAAGAGAGAAAGAGGGGGAAATTCGTCTTGAAAGACCTAGCTCTTTGGGGAAGAATGGGGACCTTTTATAGATCCCCACGAAAAAGAGTCGTTGCAGGAAAACTCACACCGGAGACTCCGGTCTGAACCGGAGACTCTGGGCACTCTCCAGACCCTATACAGTGGGTGACACCATTGGAGCAAACCCTGGGGGTGTTTTTGGTCTGGAGACTTCGGACCCAACACCGGAGACTCTGGATAGCCAGAGATTCCGTCCCTAAGTCCGGAGATTCCGGCCTGAAGAAAACTGCAGAAACACCAATACTAAAATACTCATAACTTTTGTGTCCGGACTCCGTTTTTGATGATCTTTGGCTCGTTGAGTTCACAACAAAAATATCTAAAAGATCATGCAGAGAAACATCACTTCCCAACAATGGAAATTAAAACCAAAAGTAGAAAGGTTTAACCTCTCTAAAAGGAACAACCGGTAAAACCTCCATCACCGAAACGAACATAACTTTTGCGAATGAGCTCCGAAAGAGGTGAATCCAATTGGGCTGGAAATATAACAACGAGGAGTATCCAAACAAAAATGAATGGAGAAGTTACCACACATTGAAGGTGTGGAAACATTCTCAAGCTGATTAGGATATTTTCACCACCGAAAACGCAACACGTTTTTCTTACCAAAACCGTTTTCGATAAACCTTGGCTTGCCATTAAGATCACGACAAGAACCAAAACCCCATGGAGATAAATGACAAATAAGAACCAAGAATATGATATGCAAGTATGCAAAGGTTTGAGATCTCCGCAACAATTCGATCAAGTTACTCACTTGAGAGCCCCTCTTGATAGTACGACTATCTATCCTATAACCCGGTCTCCCAAAGACATGATACCGATAAAATAGAAAACGTATCAAGATAATACCTTTGCCTTGAGCATTCAACTTGAGCTAGATGATGAAGATCTTGACTCTCTCAAGATGGATTCTCTTTCTTGATCGTGCTAGCTAGCACAAGGTCCGCTTGATGAAGACTTGCAAGTTGCTCCCCATACACCATAATGGGAGAGACGACCTCCCCCATACACCATTATGGGAGATACCCTTCTCGGAAAATCTTCACAAGGACACAATCTCTATACGGGTGGCAAGCATCAAGCATAAGATTTATCTGAGATGCTTCACTTGAGCTTCCACGTCAAGCTTGATGACGAACACCGCTAGACGATGACATAGACCATGGGCTATATGAAATCTTTCTTTTGATGCGAGCTCATGGAAAGATACCTAACCACACATAGAGATGCCACACACATCATGGGTTAGTTCACAAAGCTATATGGACCATTGCTTACCATACCACGAGATACATAATCCCACTTGGTACATCTTGTAGCTTTGTGTGTTGATCACTTGCTTGATCAACCTTGTATCTTTTCTTCTCACTTCAAATTATGATGTCTTGAAGATAAACACGAAAGACCATATCATCATTTTCTTCAAGACAAACTAGCAATATGCACAACTCTATACATGACCATTCTTCATATAAATCCTTGAATATAACAAAGGTCGTCATGAAAGCTTCTAGAGTTCAACACATGGACTCCAATCTTTCCTATGGACAAGATCTATAAGGATAACTCAATGCAAACATTAGTCCATAAGGATTGTCATTAATTACCAAAACCACATATGGGGGCACCATGCACTTTCAATCTCCCCCATTTTGGTAATTGATGATAATCCCTTTTTATGAGGGTTTATATGATGAATTAAGCAACCATGCAAAACAAAGAGCATGGATGCAATAGCATGGAAGGAAAATTCTTAAGAACAAAACTAAAGCATAAAACCAAATTCCCTTAAACCCTCTAAACTTCTCCCCCATTGGCATCCATTTCCGAAATGGGAAAAAAGATTAGAAGGCCAATATAATAAGAGTCCCCCCATAGTGTATGCATTCCTCATGATATGAGTGAAATCAAGTGCATATATCCAACTATGAATAGATGGAGGGAGATCAAACTATAATTAGGATCCAAAGATTTCAAGGAATATCAAATTGAAGAATACTTTGGTAAAGAAGCAACCAACCAAAGGATCCGAAAAAACAATTGACCAAAAACAATATTATGATAAGATCAACCAAGTGTTCTAGAAAATCAAGAGGGAACTCACCAAGGTAAATGAACAATGTTACATTTGAATTATTATATAGTGTGCACAACATGGAATCATCACTACCTTCTAGATAATTTTGAAAAAAACAATAGCAAGAGAATAGATAGGAAATGAAGCAAAGCAACTTGCAATCAAACAAGAGTTGAGAAATTAAGATCAAGGAGTGAAAAATAAAAGACTTACTCAACCGAAAGAGATGAGTGTGACAAGGAAAAACATTTTTAGGACACTAATAGGATGAGAAAAGCTTCATCATGGTCTTTCAATATATGAGGCACATAGTGCATATCATGTCTTTCCCATACACACAAACCAACGAGGATAAAACACATTGGTCCACAAGATTATTAAGATGCAAAAGGAATACCAAATGAAAAGCAAAGCTTGCGCCTTCTAGAAACCACCAAAGAAAATAAAGCAATAAAAGGTGATCACTAAAGAAATAAAATAACAATTAAAGATGTAACTATTCTCGTGTGTATAAGTTTCAAGTGGACGCCAATAACAAAGATATATATCCACAAAGAAACATGCACACACCAAATAGGTACTAAGGGAAGAACATAATATCCAAGAGAAGTTCATAAATGTACCAATAAGATTTTTGCTTGAAAGAAAAGCACTAAGATTAATTTTATATTAAAGGGATATATATGAACAAACATCAAACTCATCAAAGCATGACAAGTATCACAAGGGAAAAGTGATAGTTGACATGCTTCGAGAAAGGTAACTCGTACCACAAAGGCAAATGGTTTTGAGAAACTTCAAGAACCACAAGAAAAGCAACAAAAAAGAATTCATGCCAAAAGGCAACCTATACAAGATTGAAAGATAGAAATGTATGTATGAGATAGATACTTGTTACCGAGATATCATTGGTGATGAAGAGGATGCAAGTTTGTTAATCATAGTAGCTTGACTCCTATAATCCCATGGTGAGAACACCTTCCTTAGGAATGAGGCAAGCAACCAATGTATCTCCATCGTACCTAAAAACAAAAATCAAGTACAAAATGGTACCCAAACTCATTGGGTACAAAGTAGTTAGAGAAACTACAATACATAGGAAAAACCCCACATAAATATGTGCATACTAATATGAATTTGAATTTCATGCACATCTTAGCCATTTAGGATTTGATGGAGTTTATCCTATATATTGGATCAAAGAAATTAAGCATGCCACAATATGTTCATAGTAAATATACATGCACAAAAACTTTAAAGAACCAAACAAGATACAAATTGGACAAAACACCGATTAAACCAAGAAGGCACACACAAGAGTGAAAAACAAAAGAATTGTCAAAGTGTATCAAAACCCAAATAAACACATGATTGAGGAAAACAAAATAGAGAAGATACCAAACAAGTAGGATCAAATAATAAACAAACCCTCCACACTTCTCATGAAGGCACACAAAGTACCAAGATGAAAAATGTTCATCTTTCAAAGAGACAAGTCATTGGGATAAAATACAAATTTTAAAAGAGAACAAGTGTTCAAACGCATATATGATAGCTCTTCCAAGAATAGTGCATTATTTCTGATCTTGCGTTTGAATACAAAATGCACACAATGGAATAATTACTCTCCATATATATTGTTCAAATACTATTAAAGCTCAAGAAAGGCTATAAGATGCAATACCAATTTAAAGAATGGTGATCTACTCAAAGTAGGATAGCTTCCCCAAGAAGTGTAACATAAATAAGTATGACTTTGAATGAAAGTGCACAATAATGGGATCATTGCTTTTCCTAACTCAAGAAAGCATAAAACAAATTTTGAGTAGAATAAAAGGAAGACACAAAGGAGTTTTAACCAAACAAATACTTGGCACGAAACAAGGCAATTTTAGAGCAACAAACAAAGTAAATAAGATCAATAAACTTGCCACAAATTATTATCACTTGTAAAAGGCAAGAGATGTATGGAGATATTTCTCGGTGGTAGATTTGTTCACAATCATATTCACAAAACATAAGCATGTGGTAAACGATAGGAATAGAAAACATGCTTAAAAAAAGATTCTTGAAGGCTTCGAATAAAAACCGAATATGAAAAGCACAAAGAAACTCTCACACAAACAAGATACCAAAACAAAAGGGCCAAAAAGTATTTTTAGCAAATATGGAACTTGTTTGAGCAACATGCCACATAGGAACAAGATAACTAACAATATCAACTCTAGGTGTCAATACCTCACATGTTCACATTTTCTAGGCTTGTAATATGCACATAGCTTATTACTCCCCCATAATGTGATAATCAATTTGAAATCAACACGAGGTAAAAATAAATCCAACTAGAGAAAGTTAATGGACATTAGAAATTGAATTTCTCATGAGAATGACATACCACATAGAGACTAGATAATATTGATATATCAACACTAAGTGGTATTCCTCATGTACACACATTTTAGGATAGTAAAGTGCAAAAGAATATTACTTCCCCAAAATGGGATAGTCCATTAATCTCCCAAAGAGCCAACTAAAATAAGCAAGAATAGAAATGAAGTATCAACACAAAACACACAAGTACATGGAGTGCAAGCCAACAAACACAAACTAGATTACTCAAGATAGGTAAGTAGTAGGCACACCATATACAAACACATGCTAGAAAAAAAACCAACACATGCAAGGGGGAAGTAACTTTCAATGTACATATGAATTAAATACAAGTTACCGCAATGAGGAACATTGGATATGAGATATATATAATACAAAGGACTTGGCTTGAGAAATATAATTGATGAAGATCCCTAAATTCTTCATGAGATAGCCAAGTCTCCAAAGCCCTCCAACAACACCTATTGATTAAGTTTGAGCTTGTTGGTCCCCAACCAAGTTGGGTCCTAAGAGGTTAGTCACAATAGGTTTGGCAACCCAAAATGGTTCTTTTCTTGACACCACTTGGAGTACCAACATACTTGGCAAACACATTGCCCACATTATCCTACTGAATGGAATAAAATTCATCAACAAGGATAGGGTTGGATAACATACAATTGGTGCATGAAGAAGCAAAGTGTCCCTTCTCACGACAAAGGTAGCAACATCGAATCTTTTGTTTCTTTTTAGAAGGCTCCTTAACTTGAGGAGCATTGGCTTGAGTCTTCTTAGGAGGTGGCCTTTGTTCAACTCGTTGTTGAGCATTAGATTGAACAATAGACCGCTTCCCTAGTTGCCGGAGCTTCTTCTTCAAAGGGCAAGATCCAACATGGAGCCCTTCAATCTTGCACTTGAAGCAAATAATCTTGGCTGAGTCTTTTACTTGTTCTTGGCCCTTCTTCTTGTCAACCATGGACTTGTTCTTGATATTGGAGTTGAACCCAAGTCCGCTCTTGTCATTGGGAAGCCTTCTCACTCTCAACATCTTGTCAAGGATGGAACTCCCTTCATGACACTTTACCAAGTCTTTCTTCAAAGAAGTGACTTGGTCCTTGATCTCTTCGATTTCCTCTACATGGTTAGAAAAAAAAACAAGAGCTAGAGGAAGTAGATGCTTCATTGTTAGAGCAACAAGGCAAGGAAAGAAATTCATCACAAGATGTAGAAACATTATGAGAGGATGAATTACTAATACTAGCACAAGGAAATATAGCATTACTAGAAGAGATTGTGTTAGTAACCACATGAGGCTCACAAGATGTTACCTTTGTAGTGATATCCTGAAGAGCTAACTTTAGCTTAGTATGGGATGCTAGAAGATCCTCATGAGAGATAGATAGCCTTTCATGGTTTTCTTCCAATTTCCCACACTTGCTAGTCATCAACTCAAGTGGAGCCCTTAGCTCAACATTCTCCTTCAAAATAGATGCTTCATGATGTCTACGCACGCTTCTATTCTTGTAGACAGTGTTGGGCCTCCAAGTGAAGAGGTTTGTAGAACAGCAGCAAGTTTCTCTTAAGTGGATTACCCAAGGTTTCTCGAACTCAGGGAGGAAGAGGTCAAAGGTATCCCTCTCAAGCAACCCTGCAATTACGATACAAAAAGTATGTTGTGTCCCCAACACATCTAATACAATTGTCAGTTGTTTAGGTGCACTAGTTTGGCGAAGAGAGAGTAAAATATAAGTAGTATGGATGATTATAAGTGATAATAGCAATCTGAAATAAATATGGAAACAAGCAAACATGTAGCAGAACTAATTGTAAATGGTGTATCAATGTTTAGAAACAAGGCCTAAGAATCATACTTTCACTAGTGAACACTCTCAACAATAATAACATAATTGAATGCATAAATATCTCTCTTCACTATGCTACTCCGAACCACTCTACGGTTGAATAGCAAACACCAATTCATTGCGTAGGGGTACAAAGCACACCTTAAAGTCTCATTCCCGTATCTAGTTAACCCCATGTTGTCACTATGAGCGCCCTAGAAGGTACTAGACAAACACCACAATTTCATAGGGTCATCCAACACAAGATATAAATATCATGCTAAACCACACGGTGCCCACACTGTCACCTTTACACCGTGATCAAAGTGTCTACGAAAATCTCATCACAAAACCACTTGAGTAGCATAGCAGATGAAGAGTATATCTAAATATTCAACTATATTACAAAGCTCATGATCACATAAAGATCACACAATGGGAGAGAGAGATGAGACACATAGCTACCGGTAGAGCCCTCAGCCCCGCAGGAGAACCACTCCCTCCTCATCATAGGAGACAGCAACATCGATGAAGATGGCGGTGGAGTCGATGGAGATGGTTCTGGGGGCACTTCCCCGTCCTGGTAGGGTGCCAGAACAGAGATTTCTGTCCCCCGAAACTTGTCGGTGGCGGCGGCGGAGCTACGGAACTTTTCGTGGAAAAAGGCTGATTCCTCTAGGGTTGATGCATCGAGGGGCATATATAGGCGAAAGGGCAATGGCGGTGGGCGCCCGAGGGGCCCACACCACCCCCAGGCGCGGCCAGGGGCCCACCCATGCCCAGGCGTGGTGTGGGGCTTCCGAGGCCCCCCTCCGGGTCTCCTTCGGACTTCCTTGACCCTCCGGGACTTCTTAGACTTATGGATTTTGAATCGTCCAATTCCGAGAATATTTCCAGAACAACTTTTCTGAAACTAAAAACAGCAGAAAACATGAACTGGCTCTATGGCATCTTCTCAATAGGTTAGTCCCAGAAAATCGATAAAAATGACATAAAGTGTAAGGAAAACATGTAGGAAATAACATGAAAACAACATGGAACATCAAAAATTAAGGATACGTTTATGACGTATCAACATCCCCAAGTTTAGTTCCTACTCGTCCTCGAGTAGGTAAACGATAAAAACACAAATTTTTTGAGGTGACATGCTACCAATCATAAACTTGATCATCAATAATGTAAAAGCATATGTAAGCTGAGATCATAGAACTTCAACACAAGCATGATAAATAAAAATTTAATAATAAAGCATAGCAATCACCTTGCATCATGAGAAGTAACACAAATTAAAGATCATGAATAACAATGCATCGAAAGTTATACGTTTGTTTCAAGTATAGAGAAAGCATGGCAAAATGATATTTCGCTAGTCCTTAAGAGTGGGGCAAAACATAAATGCCAGGACACCTTCAAAGTTTAAGAGGAAGACTATAAAAAATAATTTGAGAACAAACAATAATACATCATGATCAATTTATAATGTTTCTGTGACAAATGCACATTAAGCTCTGAATGGTAACTATGCTCTCTTAACTGTGCGTAAAGTTAGAAGATGGAGACTCAACATAAAAGTAAAAGAAGGGCCCTTCGCAGAGGGAAGCATGGATCACTCATGTGATAGAGCTTTTATTTTATTAAACAGAGATATAAAATGTTAGACACTCCTCCATCCATCTTACACAAACCATGGCTAACCGAATCCTCGGGTGCCTGCCAAAAATCACATACCGTGGAGGAGTGTCTATTCTTAGGGAGGTGTATGCTTGTGTCAACGAATGGTAAACAAAAAATACAGTACGTCACAAGCCAACTAGACTTCACAAGAGCAGCTCCCATTGAAGGACACAACTGGTGTAGAAGGTCATCCGTCTTTGTCTTTTGTTTACACAATTATGCTTTGACTGATAAATCAGGGGAAAAAATAGTGAAGAGAATTTGTTTGTATTAATTTGGGGCCGGGCACCCCGCTGCCAGCTCTTCTATCAATTGAATAAGCGGATGAACCCACTAGTCTAGGGTGTGAAAGTCCAATTAACAAGTGAGATAAAAATTCTCTATTTACGTCCTCATGAGCTAAAACAGGAACACAAAACAAGAGTAATTTTAAAGGTTTTAAAGGTAACACATGAGCAATTTACTTTGGAGTGGCAGTTAAATACCACATGTAGGTGAAGGGTTCGTTGCATAGAAAAAAATTCCTACGCGAGATAAACCCGAAGGGCTAAGATCTAATCTAGGAGATGAAAGGCAAAAGGGAGAAAGAGCCTTAAGGATAACATACCCTCGAAGACACAAAGCCTTACGAGATCAAATATCTTTGGTGATGTATTCGTACTCACATCGATCTCAAGATCGCGAAGATGAGCGCTGCAATCTGGCAGCGCTTCCGCACTCGGTCACTCGTATAGCTCGATGATGACCTCCGCTCCCTTGATCCTTCGGGGCAGCGGAAGTAGAGGATCCCACAGAAATCCAGCAGCACGACGACGTGGTGTGGTGGAGAAAACTTCGTCCAGGGCTTCGCTAAGCGCATGAACAAGTGGTGGAGCAGTGGGAGGAGGGAGAAAGAAATGACACAAGTGTGTGTGTGGAAGAGCGAGCTCCCACCCATCCTTATATAGGAGGGGAAGGCAGCCACAAAGTGTCTCCACCTCTCCCTCATCATGTGAGTGGAGTCTCCACTCAACCCACTCATTCTTCCATTAATTCCCACTCAAAATCCCAAGGGTTTTCTTTAATAAATAAATAAAACAATTTAATTTCTTTATTTTAATATTTGTTAATTCCATTAACAAACATTGACACACAAACCCTTGAGTTAGTTCTCAAATCTATTAACAAACATTTGACCAAAATCCCCTTGAATTATTTCAAAATTACTTGAAACAATTTCGGTGTTGTCCAAAATTTTCTCCTATATTTCGTATCCACTCGAACGCGTCATCAAACCTTAAGTGTGTCACCCTAAGGTTCATGAATAATGTAGACATGATTGAGACACCTCAACAGTGGGACCTAGAGATCCGTAATGACTCCTACGCATTCAACGATGAATCTAGTGATCGTGTGAACCATAAACGTCGCAACCAATTCTCTTTGTCTCGCGATATTTTACTTGTCCGAGATCCGATCATTGATATCAACCATACCTAGTTCAATCTCGTTACCGACAAGTACTCTTTTACTCGTTCCGTGATATGACATCCTTGTTACCTAGTCACATTCTTGCAAGCGGTGTCGATGTGATATCACCGAGAGGGCCCAGAGTATATCTCTCCGTCATTTGGATGGACAAATCACACTCTTGATCCATGAGCCTCAACTAATACTTTTCGAATACCCAACGACACCTTTATAGTCACCCTGTTATGGTGTGACGTTTGATGACACCAAAGCACTCTTTCGGTGTTAGTGATTGATATGATCTCATGGTCTAAGGATTAGAGTTACTTCGTATGTGTGATATAATAATGTAACTTAATGACTTGATTGCATTGCTATATTCACTTTGGGTCTATGTTCATCACATCATTCTACCAATGACATGACCCCGTTATTAACAACATCCAATGTTCATAATTAGGAAACTTTGATCATCAGTTAATCAACAAGCTAGTTAAACGAGAGGAGTTACTAGGAACTCTTGTTTGTTTTTTAGACACAGATGTATCAACGTTTCCGGTTAATACAATTCTAGCATGAGAAATAAACATTTATAAAAAACAAGGAAAAAGATAATAACCACTTTATTATTGCCTCTTGGGGATATTCCTTTCAGTAGGTAGGTATGGTGGACACATTTGGCATACTTTGGTTTTTGGGAGTTGGATTGCACGAGTAGAGCTCATACTCAGTACAGGTGGAGGCTAGCAAAAGAATGGGAGCGACAAATCAAGAAAACAGTATGGCCATAATCATGCATAGCGACATAAACATCATTAATCAAAGCATAAGTGGTACCACAAGTTCAAAAACTAAATAATCATAGAGGCTATTAGTGATTGGTCCGTAGTCATAAACATGGTGTGAGCATGCGCCAAGTCAACCAATAAAACATTCAAAGGAGAACACCACAAATTTATGCTTCAATATGACAAGAACAACTCACGATTCTTTCAATGGCACATTAAACACTCTTAGCTATTTGAGACAAATCATGCTACAAAATAACCACTAAGCTTTAGAATGAAAATAACATATCGCATGATATGAAAAAGTCTAGCCACAGTCCATACAAGCTTCTATTTGCATTGTTATAAATTCTACTACATGCAACAGTTTCTTTTCCCAACACGCACCATAAAAAATATGCTTTAATAAAAACTCTCTAAACGATACATCAAGCAAGAAAGAGAGTACTCACATAACACTACTAAAACTAACATCTCTAAATAAGAGATGCATGAAAACTAAACAGGAGCTAAAAGGATTGCAGTAACTAGAAGAAAAATTAAGAATACGAGCATAACGAGTATTCAAATGAAAAAGCGGAGCGTGTCTCTCTCCCAAACAAGGATGCTAGGTTCCAGTAATTTATTGCAGCAAGTAAAACAAAAGAAAACAAAACCAAAACTAACAGACGCTCCAAGTAAATTTCATATGATGTGACCGAATAAAAATATAGTTTCACTATAAGTGACCTGATAAATTTCAAAGAGTCATTCACATTAGAGGGTTAGTGCAACAATGAAAAATCCATGGGTTATGTATGGGCACAAGTGTTATTTATACTTTTAAACATTATCTACAGTTACTGATTTTTCTGATGCGAAGAAATCCACTTGACATCGTAAAAGAGCAAATGCAAGAAAAATTGCAGAATCTGCCAAACCCAGAACAGTCTGTAATGAAGAATTTTTTCGGGGCACTTAAGTTTCTCAAATAAATAAACTTAAAGAACTAAATTTTTTTAGAATTGGCTGAGGAATATTCACAAAAGTTTCAGGTCATTTCAATCATTCTGTGAATTATACGATTTTTAAAGATGGACAGCAGAAATCTGTTTCCTACGCAAAAATCCCCAAACCAACTCCAACTTTCGTCAGAAACTTTACTTGGCACAACTAATACATGAAAATAAAGATATAAAGGAATTGCTACAGAAGTATACAACCCCTTGACTCAAAGAAAACAGAGAAAACAAAGGAAAAATAAAACCATGGGTTATCTTCCAAGAAGTGATTTTCTTTAACGCCTTTTAGCTAGGCATGATAATTTGAGAAGATGCTTGATACGTCCATTTTGCATCACTATTTTATATCATAATTTTCTATTATTCATCGATATATTTCATGTTATGATGCATCCCTTATGTTATTTTATCTTATTTTAAATGTTTTATAATTTTTGGAGAATAAACACCGGGACCAGAAATCTGATGGAAAAAAGCACCATCGAGAAACCATATTTCAGAAGATCAGAATAAGAAGGGGGACATCCGGGGGCTCCTAAAAGTTCTGAGGAGGAACACAGCCAGAAGGAGAGCGAGAGGGGGGCCACCAGGGGCCCACACCTAGGGGTGGCGCGCCCCCTGGCCGCGCCACCTAGGGGTGTGGCCACCCTGGCCCACCTCTGGGGGTCAACTTTGGCCCCCCTGACCCCGAGGGAACCCTAAGACTCATTCCATCCTCGAAGAATTATTCCGACGCCGTTGCGGGACGGAAAACACCCGAGAGAGAAAAGCTCTCTAGCAGGGAGAAATCTATGGGGGAAATTCCTCTCCGGAGAGGGGAAATCACCGCCATCGTCACCGTCATCGCTCCGGGCATCATCAAGATCGTCATCATCATCGTCATCACCACCAGCACCATCACCCTCATCATCCACCTTCATCCCACTGTAACAATTAGGTGCCTCTATCATTGTTTTGCATTAGATCTCTCTCCCGGTGTGGATTACTTACTAGTAGTTGATGCTTGTGAGATTTATCGGTGTTTGCACTTTATGACCAGATTGTTATCATCCATTATATCATCTATGATTATGATCCATATGATGTGTTGTGAGTAGTTCGTGCTGTTCTTGAGGACATGGGAGAAGTCAAGTTGTTAGTAGTAAAGTAATGTTGAATAATATTAATGTTTGATATTTAAGTTGTGGTGTTATTCTTCTAGTGGTGTCATGCGAACGTCGACTACATGATACTTCACCATTTATGGGCCTAGGGGAATGCATCGTGTATTTGGCTATTAATTATGGGGTTGCCGGAGTGACAGAAACCTAAACCCCCGTTAGGAAACCATTACACGAGGGAGCGTAGGATCCCGGAGTTTAAAGCTGTGGTTAGATTTATTACTTAATTACTTTCTTGTAGTTGCGGATGCTTGCAAGGGGTATAATCACAAGTATGTATTAATCTTGGATGGTACGGTTCATTAGCATAGATTCACCCACACAACACTTATCAAAACACCAAAGTTATTCAGCTGCATGGAACAAAAGCACTTGACAAAAACCTCCCGTGTGTCCTCGAGAACGTTTGTTAATCATAAGAAAACTCACCGGCTTGTCCTTTGCTGAAGAAAGGATTGGGCCACCGCTGCAATTATTACTACTACATTTTATTTACTAGCACTTTATTTATCTGCAATATAAAAAAAACCCTAAAAATCTATTTTCCAGTATTTATAGTTATTCCTTCATCGAAACCGCTTGTCAACACCTTCTGCTCCTCGTTGGGTTTGACACTCTTATTTATCGAAAGTACTACGATACACCCCCTATACTTGTGGGTCATCAAGAATATTTTCTGGCGCCGTTGCCGGGGAGTGAAGCGCTATTGGGAAGTGGAATTGATAAAGGAAGCTTCTGCTGTAAGTGCTGTTTTTATTTCTGTTTACTGCTTTATTACACTATGTTTGGAACTCCTTTTGGGTCCCTATTTGCGGGCACTGCTGCCACTGCTAGGGTAGTAAGTGACCCACTGCATGATATTCAGGTGATAGAAATGTCCATCCTGGTGATCATCTGCTCTTTTTACATGAATTATGCGAGTTGTTCAAGTGTGCAGGTATTACGATGATCCAAGTGAAGAGGAAATTATTCTCTATATCATTGACAGGCCGAGCCTCTGAATGGTTCAAACTGCTGAAAAATAGCCAGACTATTGAATGGGAGGATATTGTACCTCTCTTTTATTCTAAATTCTATCCTCCAAGTGAAATCCATAGAGATCGGAATTATATATATATTTTTTGGCCTCATGACGGTGAGAGTATTGCCCAAGCATGGGGGAGATTGAAGTTACTAATTCTCAAATGCCCCATTCATGAGCTCCCCAGTAATATCGTTATTAATAATTTCTATGCAAGGCTTTCTCTTCATGATAAGGATTTATTGGATGCTTCTTGTTCTGGATCATTTACACGTATTAAGGATGAAGCTAAATGGGATCTTCTTGACCGTATTCAAGAAAACACTAAAGCATGGGAGAATGACAAAGGTAGAAAGTCAGTTATAAATTATGACTATGAATGCATTAAAACCTTTATGTCATCTGAGGATTTTCATAATGTTAGTGTTGCTTATGGTCTTGATTCTCAAGTTGTTGCAAACTTATATAAGGCTTTTGCTTCTTATTTTGATATTTCTAAAAAGGAATGGGACACATACCATGCTCCTTATAAAGATAATGTTAAATGTGTTCCTGCTAGAGATATAGAAGTTCATACTGTTGATTCTATTGTGCCTGAACCTTATATTGAGAAAATACCTTTCCCTGCTAAGGTAAAAGAACACTCTATGTTAGCTAGTGTGGTTAATAGAAGTGTAAGGAAACCTGTAGAACCCGAGGAAAAAATAACTGTAGAACCTATAGTAGCAATAGTAAAGGACCTTGTTTCTGAAAATGTAGAAGAGGGACACATTATATTTTGTGAAGATGCCTCTAATATTGTCTTCATCCTAGTAAACCGAGGAAACACGATGTTCCTGTGCTATATGTTAGGATAGGTGATCATTGTTATTATGGTTTGTGTGATATTGGTGCTAGTTCTAGTGCTATTCCTTATGAGCTTTATAAATAAATCATGCATGAAATTGGTTCTTGTGAACTTGAAGACATTGATGTGATTATTCAACTTTCCAATAGGGAAACTATTTCTCCTATTGGTATTGTTAGAGATGTGGAGGTCTTGTGTGGTAAAACTAAATATCCTGCTGATTTTCTAGTACTAGGCACTTATGCTAGTGATACTTGTCCTATTATATTTGGTAGACCTTTCTTAAATACTTGTGGTGCTGTTATTGATTGTAAAAAGGAGAAAATTCTTACAAAGTTTGATGGAGAGTCTTATGAATTTAATTTCTCCAAATTTGCTAAAGCACCTTATGAAGCTGAATTGCCTAATGAGAATTATAAAGTTGAACAATTGGCTGCTATTGCTTCTGCTCCTAACAATCCTTTGCAGCAATACATGGAAGACCACGAAAGTGATGTCTTTATGGAACAAAGGAATGAAATTGATGAGATTTTCCTACATCAGCCAGCAATGCTGAAACACAATTTACCTATGGAAGACTTGGGTACAACATTACCACCCACGGAAGATCTTGTTTTTGATTTAAAGCCTTTGCCAATCTTAAATATGCTCATATTGATGATAAGAAATTATATCCTGTTATTATTAGTTCTCAACTTTCTGATAAAGAAGAGGAGAGATTATTGGGGATATTGAAGAAACATAGAGGTGTTATTGGTTATACTCTTGAGGATTTGAAAGGGATTTCTCCTACTATTTGTCAGCATGCTATTAATATTGAACCTGATGCAAAGCCAGTTGTTGAGCATCAATGTCGTTTAAATCCTAAGATGAAGGATGTGGTAAGAAATGAGGTATTGAAACTCCTTGACGCTGGTATTATTTATCCTACTGCTGATAGTAGATGGGTTAGTCCTGTGCATTGTGTCCCTAAGAAAGGAGGGATGACTGTTGTGCCAAATGAAAATATTGAACTTATCCCTCAAAGAGTAGTAGTTGGTTATAGGATGTGCATTGATTTTAGGAAGGTTAGCAAAGTCACTAAGAAGGATCACTATCCTTTGCCTTTTGTTGATCAAATGTTAGAGAGGTTGTCTAAGAAAACTCATTTCTGCTTTCTTGATGGTTATTTTGGGTTTTCTCAAATTGATGTTATAAAGCTTGATCAAGAGAAAACAACTTTCACTTGTCCTTATGGAACCTATGCTTATAGACGTATGCCTTTTGGTTTATGTAATGCTCCTGCTACCTTTCAAAGACGCATGCCTGCTATCTTTCATGGTTTTTGTGAAGAAATTGTGGAAGTTTTCATGGACGATTTCTCCGTCTATGGAACATCTTTTGATAATTGTTTGCAGAATCTTGATAAAGTTTTACAGAGATGTGATGAGACTAATCTTGTTCTTAACTAGGAGAAATGCCATTTCATGGTTAATGAAGGAAATGTTCTTGGACATAAAAGCTCTGAAAGAGGTATTGAAGTTGATAGAGCTAAGGTTGAAGCTATTGAGAAAATGCTCTGTCCCAGGGATGTTAAAGGTATTCGTAGTATTCTTGGTCATGCTGGTTTCTATAGAAGGTTTATTAAAGATTTCTCTAAAATATCAAAAACTCTTACTAATCTTCTTCAAAAAGATGTACCATTTGTTTTTGATGAAGATTGTAAAGAAGCTTTTGAAATTTTAAAGAAGGCTTTAATATCTGCCCCTATTGTTCAACCACCTGATTGGAATTTACCGTTTGAAATTATGTGTGATGCTAGTGATTATGCTATAGGTGTTGTTCTTGGACAGCGGGTAGATAAGAAGTTAAATGTTATTCATTATGCTAGTAAAACTCTTGATGCTTCTCAAAAGAATTATGCTACCACTGAGAAAGAATTCCTAGCTGTGGTTTTTGCTTGTGATAAATTTAGGCAGTATATTGTTGATTCTAAAGTTACTATTCATACTGATCATGCTGCTATTAAGTACCCTATGGAAAAGAAAGATGCTAATCCTAGGCTTATTAGATGGGTGCTTCTCTTACAAGAGTTTGATTTACATATTGTGGATAGGAAGGGTGCTGAAAATCCTGTTGCTGATAATCTGTCTAGATTAGAAAATATCCCTGATGACCCTATTCCTGTTAATGATAGTTTTCCTAATGAACAGTTAGCTGCAATAAAAGTGAGCTCTCAAGAGAGTCCATGGTATGCTGATTATGATAATTTTATTGTTTCGAAGTATTTGCCTCCTACCTTTACAGCTCAGCAAAGAAGAAAATTCTTCTATGATTTGAGGCATTATTTTTGGGATGACCCACACTTATATAAAGAAGGTGTTGATGGTATGGTGAGAAGATGTGTTCCTGAAAATGAACAACAAGAGATATTGAGAAAATGTCATAGTAGTGCTTATGGAGGACATCACGCTGGAGATAGAACTGCATATAAAGTTCTACAATCAGGTTTTTATTGGCCTACTCTCTTTAAAGATGCTAGAATTTTTTTTTATCTTGTGATCAATGCCAAAGGGTTGGAAATATTTCTAGACGTAATGAAATGCCTATGAATTATTCTCTTGTTATTGAACCATTTGATTGTTGGGGTCTTGACTTTATGGGTCCTTTCCCTCCTTCAAAAGGCTATACTCATATTCTTGTTGCTGTTGATTATGTTACTAAATTGGTAGAAGCTATACCTACTAAAAGTGTTGATGGTGAAACCTCATTAAAAATGCTTACAGACATTATTTTCCCTAGGTTTGGTGTACCTAGATATCTTATGACCGATGGGGGTTCTCATTTTATTCATGGTGGTTTTAGAAAAACCCTTGCTAAATATGATGTTAATCATATAATTGCTTCACCCTATTGTCCTCAAACTAGTGGGCAAGTAGAATTATCAAATAGAGAAATCAAATCTATCTTGCAAAAGACTGTTAACAAATCTAGGAAAAATTGGGCTAAGAAATTAAATGATGCTCTCTGGGCTTATAGAACTGCTTACAAAAATCCCATGGGCATGTCTCCTTATGGTTTATGGAAAAGCTTGTCACTTGCCCCTAGAATTAGAACACAAAGCTTATTGGGCAGTGAAATACCTAAATAGAGATTTTAAACTTGCTGGTGAGAAAAGGCTGCTTGACTTAAGTTCTTTAGATGAATGGAGGAGTGAAGCATATGAAAAATGTTAAGCTCTTTAAAGAGAAAGTTAAAAGGTGGCATGATAAAAGAATTATTAAAAGAGAATTTCATGTAGGTGAGAAAGTGCTATTGTATAGGTCTCCTCTCAGATTTTTTGCAGGAAAATTACTCTCGAGATGGGAAGGACCCTTTGTTATCGAAGAGGTATATCGTTCGGGGGTAATTAAGATTGTTTCCCTTGAAGACAACTCTTCACAAGTGGCGAATGACCAAAGACTCAAGCATTATATCTCCGGAGATCCTTATAATGAAAATGTTGATTGTATTCAAGCCATGATCCCGGACGAGGTTATTAGGAAGCATATTTCAGAAACTGCAGAGTCAGTTTTCGAATAGGTAACAGTTTTGGTAAGAAAATGTTCGCGAAACATCTTCCAACTTATATTTTTGTTGTTTTTAGAAAATATGAAAATTATGAGCCGGAAACGAGAGGGAGACGGAGCCCGGAGGCTCCACACCATAGGGTGGCGCGGGCCCACCTCTGGCCGCGCCAGCCCATGGTGTGGGCGCCCCAGAGCCCCTCTCCAACTCGTTTTCGACTTGGACTTTCCTTTCGTTATGAAACTTTTTGCTATATAATCCCCCGGACCCCCTGAGGTCCGTATATCATTTTCTCGTCGTGTTTCTGTTTTGAGCTGTTTCTGCCAGGATCTGTTTTCAGTTTTAGAAGCATCATGGTCTCCGCCAACGACAACAAGGGGAAGGGACCCAAGGAAGATGATGTCCAAGACCTGAAGCCGAAGAAGGAGATCGAGAGTGGAGCCGAAGGAGATGTAGAAGAAAACGCACAAGTGCGTCCACGTGCCACCGTTGCAAGCATTGGGGTGGTGGCTAACCCCTTGAAGCTCAAGAGAAACACGCGGATGAGCACCAGAGGGAAGGTTCCACGTTACTCCCTGGCTTCGAAGACACCTGTTGCGGGAGTCAAAAACTACTTCCACACATTAATTCATGATTATCAGAGCAAAAAGGTGCCCAATAGGGATTTACCCTCTATGTGGGATATGAATCGTTCTTACCGTACAGATGAAGGAAGCTCTCAACCTAAGGAAGAGTGGGGGGAAAATCTTGGTGGCTGGGATTCACCGTCTGACAGGCATGCAAACTTTACTGATCGCAATACGGAGGTGATGCATATGCTTATGTTCGCGATTGAAGACCTGAACAAATTTATTGATAAGCTCGTAGAGAAGGATTCACCACCACCACCGAAGAATTGATTCGTCAATTGTTTTGGCATCCCCTCGGCTTGTTCCAAGCTTGGGGGGAGTGCCGCGGTATCACATCACTATCTTTTATCTTTTTACCTTTTCAGTAGAGTCATATCATGAGTAGAGAGGTTATCATATAGGATGGTTTGCAGCATGGAAGTGTCTCTCCCTAGTTGGTTATCGTTATATCCGTTGGTGTGAGTTGCCGGTTTGAAATATTAATGAGAAGTTTCATCATTTATTTTCTATGCATATTATTTCAGTTTTCAACTTCTGGCATATGATTGAGCTTGCTATTAGTGTTTGGTATCACTCTAGAGATCATCAAGTTAATCTAGTTGGTTTTGGCAAACTTAGCTTGGGTCAGCAGACTCATAATAATTTGAGTTGCTAGTATGAGAAAGAGGAATTTGCCCATTAGCTCATAAACTTATTATTCACAAGTTAAGATCGTTTGTGTTTTGAATGAAGATTGCATGATTGGTTTCATCATATGTATATTTGTTTGTTTTCCTTCAACTCTTAAGCTTGCTACCCAGCCTTGCTAGCCAAAAACCCTGTACTGAGAGGGAGTGCTTCTCGTGCATCCAAACCTTAAACCCAAAACCTTGCCATTCGTGTCCACCATACCTACCTACATGTGGTATTTCGCCGCCACTCCAAGTAAATTGCTCATGTGCTACCTTTAAAACTTTCAAATTACTCATGTTTTGTGTTCCCGTTTTAGCTCATGAGGACGCAAATAGAGAATGCTAGAAGAGCTGGCAGCGGGGTTCCCAGCCCCAAATAATAATACAAATTCTCTTCACTCTTTCCCCCCTGATTTATCAGTCATATCATAATTGTGTAAACAAAAGAGAAAGAGGGACGACCTTCTATACCAGTTGCGTTCTTCTATGGGAGCCGCTCTTGTGAGTCTAGTTGGCTTGTGACGTATTGTATTTTATTTTTGCCATTCGTTGACATAAATATACACCTCTCATGATTTAGACACTCCTCCACGGTTTGTGTTTGTTGGCAGGCACCCGAGGATTCGGTTAGCCATGGTTTGTGTAAGATGGATGGAAGGAGTGTCATGCATTTTATACCTCTATTTATTAAAATAAAAGCTCTAACACATGAGTGGTCAATGCTTCCCTCCGTGAAGGGCCTATCTTTTACTTTTATGTTGAGTCAGTAAACCCATTTCCTTCTGTCTCCAGCAAGCATTTGAGTTGTTGTGTTCTCATCATCTATATGTTGATTTATTCAATCATGTTTTCTATCCTTCTTTGTTTAGAACATGCTTTATCATCTGAATGAATATTACTTTGAAAGCTATGAATCACTAAAAAAGAGTTGTTACAATTAAACATGTTAAGCCCTACACTATAAATCTTGTTATGAAGACTTCACCTAAAATAAGTATATTTTCATTAAATGTTCTCTGACCAAGAACAAAGTTTGCCATCACCAATTTTGATTCTCTCTTTTGCATCTTTGTTTGTGACTCCCTTTACTTGTTTCAAGTTAAACTTTATGAGAGGAAGTTATTATCTGTAATGATTGGTGCATAGGTAAATGTGATGCTTCTTGTCCGTATTTTATTTATCGACTCTTCACTCCATAAACCCGTGGTCATGTTTTTTGAGTTCAGTTTCGCTTGGGGACAAGCGAGGTCTAAGCTTGGGGGGAGTTGATACGTCCATTTTGCATCACTATTTTATATCATAATTTTCTGTTATTCATCGATATATTTCATGTTATGATGCATCCCTTATGTTATTTTATCTTATTTTGCATGTTTTATAATTTTTGGAGAATAAACACCGGGACCAGAAATCTGATGGAAAAAGCACCGTCGAGATACCATATTTCAGAAGATCAGAAGAAGAAGGGGGACATCCAAGGGTTCCTAAAAGTCCCGAGGAGGAACACGGCCGTAAGGAGAGCGAGAGGGGGGCCACCAGGGGCCCACACCTAGGGGTGGCGCGCCCCCTGGCCGCGCCACCTAGGGGTGTGGCCACCCTGGCCCACCTCCGGGGGTCATCTTTGGCCCCCTGGCCCCAAGGGAACCCTAAGCCTCATTCCATACTCGAAGAATTATTCCGCCGCCACTGCGGGGCGGAAAACACCCGAGAGAGAAAAGCTCTCTGGTAGGGAGAAATCTGCCGGGGAAATTCCTCTCCGGAGAGGGGAAATCACCGCCATCGTCACCGTCATCGCTTCGGGCATCATCAAGATCGTCATCATCATCGTCATCACCACCAGCTCCAGAACCATCACCCTCATCATCCGCCTTCATCCCGCTGTAACAATTAGGGGTCTCTATCGTTGTTTTGTATTAGATCTCTCTCCCAGTGTGGATTACTTGTTAGTAGTTGATGCTTGTGAGATTTATCGGTGTTTGCACTTTATGTCCAGATTGTTATCATCCATTATATCACCTCTTATTATGATCCATATGATGTGTTGTGAGTAATTCGTGTTGTTCTTGAGGACATGGGAGAAGTCAAGTTGTTAGTAGTAAAGTAATGTTGAATAATATTAATGTTTGATATTTAAGTTGTGGTGTTATTCTTCTAGTGGTGTCATGTGAATGTCGACTACATGATACTTCACCGTTTATGGGCCTAGGGGAATGCATCGTGTATTTGGCTACTAATTGTGGGGTTGCCAGAGTGACAGAAACCTAAACCCCCGTTAGGGAACCATTACACGAGGGAGCGTAGGATCCCGGAGTTTAAAGCCGTGGTTAGATTTATTTCTTAATTACTTTCTTGTAGTTGCGGATGCTTGCAAGGGGTATAATCAAAAGTATGTATTAGTCTTGGATGGGATAGTACATTAGCATAGATTCACCCACACAACACTTACCAGAACACCAAAGTTATTCAGCTGCATGGAACAAAAGCACTTGACAGAAACCTCCCGTGTGTCTTCGAGAACGTTTGTTAATCATAAGTAAACTCATCGGCTTGTCGTTTGCTGAAGAAAGGATTGGGCCACTCGCTGCAATTATTACTACTGCATTTTATTTACTCGCACTTTATTTATCTGCAATATCAAAAACCCCAACAAATATGTTTTCCAATATTTACAGTTATTCCTTCATCGAAACCGCTTGTCAACACCTTCTGCTCCTCGTTGTGTTCGACACTCTTATTTACCGAAAGTACTACGATACACCCCCTATACTTGTGGGTCATCAATGCTCACATAATAAATATGAATTGAAGCAAAATAGAGCATCAACAAGAAAATGTGAAACAAATTTAAGTCTAACCCACTTCCTATGTAAAATAATCTTGTAGAAAAACAAGTCAATAAAGCACAAATTGGCTAGCATAGGAAGACAAAATAAGTGCAACTTCAGAAATTTCAACATAAAGAGGGTGAAAGTAAAGTATGGGCACCTAGAGGGGGGGGGGGAATAGGTGCTACGACCAATTTTAATTTTTCTTAAAGTTTAGGCTTGACACAAAGGTAAATTCTCTAGATAGTGCAACTAATGGTGAATTTACCTATATGGCAAGACAAGCAATTAATGCAACTAGGACAACACTTAATACAACAAGTACTACAATAAATGCTACAAGTACGAGTAAGTAAAGAGTAAGGGAACGAGGTAACCGATGGAAGCACACGGAGACACGATGTATTCCCGAGTTCCTCCTTGTTAAGGGAGTACGTCTCGTTGGAGGGGTGTGAGCTCGCCACGAAGGCCTACTCAACGCAACAAAGGCCTCACCCTATTCTCCGATGAACTCCGCCACAAAGTCCTAGTTCACCTTCCACTATTGAACCCCTTTGAGGCGGGCAATATTGTTTGCTTGAGCGGGTGTGCTAAGAGTAGCGTTGTCCCTAATGACAATACCACCCGAAGCACCATTGTTGGTCTTCTTCTTGTTCTTCTTCTTGGCAACATAGCCTAGACATTGCTTGCCCACTTGTTGCCTTGGAGTACTCAATTGTGGTCTAGGAATGACCACATTAGAGCTAGGGGCAACCACTTGTGGGGGAGGAGTCACAACTTTATCAACTTGAGGGTAAACTTTATCAACTTGCCCACTTGCTAGCTCATCCTTCAACCTAGCATTTTCCTCAATAATATTTGCATGATCACAAGAAGAAGTAGAGGTGCTAGGACTGTTAGGTTGATTAAGTTGAGTTTGAAGTTGTTCATGCAACTCTTTGAGGGATGAGTGTTGGCTTTCCAAAGCTTTGTGAGCCTCGGTTAGCTTTTCAAACTCCTCGGTTAGTTTACCATGACCAACCCCAAACTCGACCTTATCCTTTTTAGCCTTTTTATATTTATCAATAGAAAGATCACGTTCCTTAGTGATGTTAGAGACAAGTTCATTATGAGTTAATTCAATAGATTCAAGTTCATCCTCTAGAGAAACTCTACCATCATGCTCTTCCTCAAGAGTCATAGAGAGGGATGCAATTTCATCTGCATCCCTTCTTTCAACCTCACCTTTCTTCTCAAGAGCATCTTGGGCCTCTCCCAATTGCCTCATGAGATACTCAACGTACTTCTTGGTCTCCCCTTGCATGTTAGACATAAAACGTTCCAAGGAGACCCTCTCCTCTTCTATTCTAAGACTAGCAAGATGTTCTAGTTCACTAGGGGTCTTAGAGTTGGAAGAAGGTGATACCTCCGCTAGCCATGAAGCACTTGGAATTTCGTTGAGGAAGATCGTCATTGGGGGATTCAAAAAGAGATGAAGATGAAGGAATAGAAGCAATAGCAAGAGCGGCCACTTCACTTGTGGTTTCTTCTTCTTCATCACTCCTGGAATCATACTCCTCTTGAGTCAAGAGCACAAATTTGGTGGGATAATTATTGTTGAATGGCTTCTTCTTGAAATGAGGTTTCTTGTACTCAACCTTGGACTTGTCCTTGCGAATGAGCTTGCCACTATGGAGATCTCTATTCTCATAGGGACACTCCGCAATGAAATGGTGCTTATCTTGACAATTGAAACAAGACCTCACTTTTTGAGCCCCATCATTGCGATAGAGAGACCTTGTCTTCTCCTCAACAAATCTCTTGCCCTTTGGAGGATTGCTCCAAAACTTTTGCACGGTGAGAGCAATGAGATCCTTTAGAACGGGATCATAGTCTTGTTTCTTCAAGGGAGGCAATGCCTCTTCTCCTTCTTCTTCATACTCAACCTCTCTTAACACAACCTTGGCCTTCAAAGCAACGGATGCTCCTTGGTGCATTCCAATGGCCCTAGCTCGGTTGTCAAGAGAATTCTTAGTTTGCACTTTATACGAGCACATTTCTTGCATTACTTGAGTTGAGGTCATGGAAGCGAAATCATGTCTTCCTTGAATGCTCTTCATGTCCGCGCCCTCAAATGGCATTATGGCAATCATGTACTTCCTCTTGATCCATGCATCATCAATGTACTTGGCACCAACATTTGAGAAGGCGGTGGCAAGAGTCTTGAGTCTCCGGTACATGTCCACATGATCCTCTCCATCATGCATATAGAACCCTTCGGCCTCATTGGTCAAGGCATCATATCTATTCCTTTGCATGCTCTCATTGCCCACAAACATGACGAAAAGAGCGTCCCATGTTTCCTTGGCGGTGGAATATTGTTGAAGATGCGGCATGTGGTTAGGACCCACGGCTTGTTGAAGAATGGACAAAGCGGTGTAGTTGAGTTGGCAATCTACGACTTCTCTTCTTGTTAGGTTCTTGGGATAAAATGGCTTGTATCCATCTCGAGTGATCCTCCAAAGATATATAAAAGAAGAGTTCAAGTGAGTCTCCATGTAATATTGCCATTCACAAAAAGAAAAAGCATCAATTTTAGGTGGATCTCCTCTAGGAATTATATGAGGATGGGGAACGGGAGGATCGGGAGAATAACTTAAAGGAAAGGCATGAAATTCTCCGCTTCCCTCCGTACCCGTCTTAGTGGAGTTTTCGGCGGAAGCAATTTTAGATGGATCACCATCTACCCCTTTCTTGGCGCCCTCCGGATTAGTTTCCGGAGGAGTAGATTCGGCTACCTCCGGTCCTTTGGCTTTGAGGAGTTGCGCTAAGACTTGGCGCAACTCATCAAACTTGGTATCTATGGATGAGGTCAATGACTTTCTCAACTCATTGAGATCATCCATGGACACACTAGCCACAGACGTTTCATGTGTCCAAATCATCTCCCATACTAAAACTCTTAGGCGGTTAAGCCCGATAGAAGAGCCGAGACTCTGATACCAATTGAAAGTAAAATATGGGCACCTAGAGGGGGGGGAGGGAATAGGTGCTACGACCAATTTTAATTTTTCTAAAGTTTAGGCTTGACACAAAGGTAAATTCTCTAGATAGTGCAACTAATGGTGAATTTACCTATATGGCAAGACAAGCAATTAATGCAACTAGGACAACACTTAATACAACAAGTACTACAATAAATGCTACAAGTACGAGTAAGTAAAGAGTAAGGGAACGAGGTAACCGATGGAAGCACACGGAGACACGATGTATTCCCGAGTTCCTCCTTGTTAAGGGAGTACGTCTCGTTGGAGGGGTGTGAGCTCGCCACGAAGGCCTACTCAACGCCACAAAGGCCTCACCCTATTCTCCGATGAACTCCGCCACAAAGTCCTAGTTCACCTTCCACGATTGAACCCCTTTGAGGCGGGGATCGAATCCTTTACAAACAAGCTTGGGGCACACACCCACAACTTAATTGGGGGCTCCCAACACTCACAAATCACCAAGAGTAGCAAGAAGCTTAGGTTCTCCACAATAGGAAACCCTAGGCCAAGATCCCTCAAGCTAATGAGGGGAAATGGAAAACCGGTTGGTGAAGATGTAGATCCGGGGCTTCTCCTTCAATCCTCATAGTTTCAACAAGTTTGGGTGGAGGAGGAGGGAGATCTAGCTTGGTGGATGAGCTCAATCAATGGAGTCTTCAATGCTGGTGGAGCTAACCCTTGGGGAAGAAAGAGAGGGCCTATTTATAGCCCTCACTTAAAACTAGCCGTTTTTCTGCCCATTTGCGACCAGGCCGGAATGGCCCCGAATAATTCCGGATCCCGGAATAATTCGGGAGCAATCTGGATGCCAACAGAGATTTTCGCGTTGTGGTCGGAATGATTCGGGCTGCTCCGGATTGGTCCGGAATAATTCTGGATTGTAACAGAACATTTTCCCGTTGTGGCCGGAATGGTCCGGAATAATTCCGGCACCCGGAATATTCCGGATTGCAACAGAGCATTTTCCCGTTGTAGTCGGAATGGCCCGGAATAATTCCGGCACCCGGAATCACCCGGAATAATTCCGGGCTACACTTGGAAACTCTTTTTCAGGCCATAAAAAGTATGTTGATCTTCGATTTCTTCACCATTTCTTCGACACCATATGTGTGCTGATTTAAGACCAAAACCTTTGGTAGAATAGCACATACAGTTAGTAACTTCTTTATGTTGTTAACAAACACACAAAACATCGAGATATCGAAATTGCACTTTCAGAGGGGAAACTTGGTATTCTTGAGATGCATAATACTATGTTTCTCTCTCTCATAATAACTTTCGGTAGCATCATGAATGAAATTAACAATATAACTATCACATAAAACATTCTTATCATGAGCCACATGCATAAAAGAATTAATACTCTCCACATCAGCATATTCATTCTTATTAATAGAAGTGGGAGCAAATTCAACAAAATAACTATCATTATTATTCTCATAACCATAATCATCAAATATAGGAGAAATATTATAATCATAATTAACTTTATCCTCAATAGTAGGTGGGCTAAAAATATCATATTTATCATTGTAATCATCATAAAGAACTCCAACATGATAGACAAGTTGTATATTAGGGAGATGGTTTTGGGTAATCCCTCCATAACTATGACAAGTTTCATAAAGATAATTGTAATCATAGACTATGTTATAGAATCTTTTATAATAGTTATCAAAGACTAGAGGCATAGTATCATCATAGGCAATAGGATAGTTATCTTCCAAAGTGCGTTCATTTGTAAACATATCATCATCTTTACTAGAAAGAGATGTATCAAGCATATAATCATCAGTAGAAAAAGGATTTTCAAACACATCATCCACAAGCTCAGAGCTTTCTATATCATCATTGGAAAGAACATGGATGGTACTAATAGTACAACAAATTATTATCATTTTCAAAATTGGTACCAAAGATAGTTTCAAGATTATAAGTAGTATCATCATTGTCCCACTCATGATCATCAAGTTTAGTAGTAGGCATAAAATAACCATCTTCAGTTGTTCCTACAGACTTAACATCATAATAATAACCAATATAACAACCATGTATATCATCTTCAATATTAATTTTCGAATCATACTCGCTAGGAATAACCATGAGATGAGCAACATGCTTAGGGGAAGGTACCATATCCTCTCCCTTTTTCCTCCTCCTCCTCTTCTTCTTCCCCTCTTTAGGAGGGAGAGGTTTGAAAGGAAGCTTCTCCACATACCCTGGTTTATTGTCAGAAATAATAGAAAAAACCTTGGAGGATTCCTCCTCTTAATTAATAAGATGAAAACAAATATTAGCCCTATCATATTTTGGTAAAGTCTCCTCTTTTATAATATTTTGTATGTAAGTAGTTGTGTGGCAATTATTAACACAATAAAGATGACAACCATGCATGACACTATTCATATCAAGAGCACTCATATATACCAAAGAAGTTTTTCTTGATAACTCTTCACACCCCAAAAATAATGTAAGTTCATCATGTTGATTAAGAGTGATCTTGTCATCACAATACATACTTTCAGTACTCATAGGATTCGAATGGTTACTATTACACCCTTAGCATTGAAAATTGAAATGACTTACAACAAAGTTCACAAATAAAAGGATAGAGGGCACAAACTTTTTTACCAAGATCATCTAAAGCCCTGTCCCACTTTCTAGTTTTTTCATTCCTATGATGGATGCAATATTCTTCTTCAATTTGATTCTTTTCACAAGGTCTAAGTGCTCCACAAAAATTAACATGCTTATAAGAAATAGTACTTTCAGAAGTTTGAGCATGTTCATTACAATCATTAATAACGGTTTCATTTTTCATGCAAGTGTCTTTAAAAGGTTCATGATATATGTCCCCATTTTCTTTAGGAAAATTAATATAAGAAGCAAAGGATCTATACCAACCAACAATCATTTGAGGATCAAGACCATATTTAGCACTAAGCTTTTGAAAATCAGCAGTTTCAGCGAAAGACTTAATGCAATCATACTCATAATTTATACCTAATTCTTTACCTTTGTCGTTATTCCAACCTTCATTATTGGTTTGAGTTGTTTCAAGAAGATCTCATTTAGCTTCAACCTTCTTGCTTGAGAAAGAACCCTCTGAACATGCATCTAGATAGTCCTTGTAATGTCCTGAAAGCCTTGCATAAAAATTAGTAACAATTATTTCCTTAGGAAGCTCATGGTTAGGACATTTAAGTATCAATATTTTCAGTCTTCCCCAAGCTTGAGGAATGCTTTCTCCATCACGAGGCCACAAATTATAAATGTGCTCATATTTTTGTTGTTTTCCATTAATACTAACTAGTAAAAATAAAAACAAGCAACAAGTAACAATAAGCCTAACTAGTGAAAATAAAAGCAAGAAACAAAAAGATATAATAGCAGAATCTAAAGGAAATAACTTCGAGCACTCACACCCGAGGATGTGAGAACCTTTTACCTTACCTCCCTGGCAACGGCGCCAGAAAAGAGCTTGATGTCTATGCACGCTTCTATTCTTGTAGACAGTGTTGGGCCTCTAAGTGCAGAGGTTTATAGAATAAGAACAAGTTTCCCTTAAGTGGATTACCCAAGGTTTATCGAACTCAGGGAGGAAGAGGTCAAAGGTATCCCTCTCAAGCAACCCTGCAATTACGATACATGAAGTCTCTTGTGTCCTCAACACACCTAATACAATTGTTGATTGTATATGTGCACTAGTTAGGCAAAGAAAGAGTAAAATACAAGTAGTATGGATGATTATAAGTGATAATAGCAATCTGAAATAAAAATGGCAGAAAGCAAACATGTAGCAGAACTGATTGTAAATGGTGTATCAATGTTTCAAAACAAGACCTAGGGATCATACTTTTACTAGTGAACACTCTCAACAATAATAACATAATTGAATGCATAAATATCTCTCTTCACTATGCTACTCTGAACCACTCTCCGGTTGAATAAAAAATACTAATTCATTGCGTAGGGGTACAAAGCACACCTTAAAGTCGCATTCCCGCATCTAGTTAACCCCACGCCATCACTATGAGCGCCCTACAAGGTACTAGATAAACCCTACAATTTCAGAGGGTCATCCAACACAAGATATAAATATCATGCTAAACCACACGGTGCACACATTGTTACCTTTACACCGTGATCAAAGTGTCTATGGAGATCTCATAACAAAACCAATTGAGTAGCATAACAGATGAAGAGTACATCTACATATTCAACTAGATTACAAAGCTCATGATCACATAAAGATCACACCATGGGAGAGAGAGATGAGACACGTAGCTACCGGTAGAGCCCTCGGCCCTGGGGAGAACTACTCCCTCCTCATCATAGGAGACAGCAACAACAATGAAGATGGCGGTCGAGTCGATGGAGATGGTTTCGGGGGCACTTCCCCATCCCGATAGGGTGCCGGAACAGAGATTTCTGTCCCCCGAAACTTGTCGGTGGCGGCGGCGGAGGTATAGAACTTTTCGTGGAAAAAGGCTGATTCCTCTAGGGTTGATGCATCGGGAGGCATATATAGGCAAAAGGACAATGGCGGTGGGCGCCTGAGGGGCCCACACCACCCCCCAGGCGCGGCCAGGGGCCCACCCGCACCTAGGCATGGTGTGGGGCCTCCGGGGCCCCCCTCCGGGTCTCCTTCAGACTTCCTTGACCCTCCGGGGCTTCTAAGACTTTTGGCTTTTGAATCATTCAATTCCGAGAATATTTCCAGAACAACTTTTGTGAAACTAAAAATAGCAGAAAACATGAACTGGCTCTATGGCATCTTGTCAATAGGTTAGTCCCGGGAAATCGATAAAAATGACATAAAGTGTAAGGAAAACATGTAGGAAATAACATGAAAACAACATGAAACATCAGAAATTAAGGATACATTTATGACGTATCACTTCACAAGATTTGGAGTTAGTAGCACAAGCATCATCAGAATTAGAAGAAGACAACTTGGCAAGCTCATTATTCAATCTAGAATTTTCATCAATTAGATTAGCATTGCCAACAACAAATTCAATTTTTCCTTTTTAAGCACTTTGTATTTAGCAATAGTATGGTCACGTGCTTTAGTGAGAAAGGCTATTTGTTCATTACAGAGCTCCTCAATAGATTCAAGTTTATCCTCAAGAGTAACTCGGAGCTCACGCTCTTCCTCAAGGGCTACCTGGAGCCCTGCAATTTCATCTACGTATCCAGGTTCAAGGCTATAACATTTATCAAGGCTAGTGTCCATAGCCTCAATAGTCTCATTGTGCTCAACAAGGGTACCCATGATTTCAAAGAGAATAGAAGAGACAATCTTATTCTTTATGAGAGCATGAAGAACTATTTTACCTTTCTCATAAATGGAATCGCCATTATCATTTTCTTCATCATCATCATCAATAGATGAAGAGGGTTCCAAAGGAGGGGATACCTTTGAATCCTTAGCCATAAGGCACATATGAGAAATGGATAACGATGATGGAGATTTACTTGAAGCACCATTAAGGTTCATGTCTTGTTCAACCAAAATGTGGGATTCCTCTACATTGTTAGCCACACAAGTACTAGAGGAAATGAAAGCATTGTTTTCATGGAAACAAGATGTAGGAAACATATCATCATGCGATTTAGTTGAACAACTATTACATGAAATGCAAGGACTATCAATACTAGCATGTAATGAATTTTGAGTGCTATAAGATATTAAGTCCAAAGATATAACATTTCAATGGGATAGAGATGAAGTATAGTCAATAGTAGATTCACTATCCACAATGCAATTTCTATCACCACTCACCATATCATTACCTTGTGAAAAATCACATGTTGGTGGAGTGGAGAAAGATGTGAACTCATCACGGCCGGAGGTGGAAGGATAACAATCACCCTCAATAATGTTGGACACATCATATATATCTTGAAGTTCTTTCCATAACTCACGAGCGTTCCGAAAAGGCTTGATTGATTCACTACATCGCACAAAATACACAAGATACCATTAGATACTAGAGTATTGAGATAAGAGTTTTCCTCATCCTCTAAAGATAAATATTGAGAATCCTATGGAGGAGGAAAATCCATATCTACAATTCTCCTTACATACTTTGGACCCGTGTCCGTAAGAAAATTAAGAATGCGAATATTCCAAACATCATAATTTCTACCATAGAACATAAAGGAGGGATTGTGCTCTATTTCCCTAAACGACATCGTACTCTCTAGGATGTAAAGCCTAATAAAGAGAAACTAGGCTCTAATACCAATTGAACGTGCAACGATGTGGGGGGGTGAATAGTCGATTAAAACGTTTCCAGTTAAGGCTTGCTAAATGCGGAAATAAACTAGGTGTTTAAATTAAGAAGCACACAACCTAAATATTCTAGGGTCAACTAGGTGCACCAACAACTTATGCTAAGCAAGACAAGTAACAAGGTGATAGCAAGATGTATAACTTCAAGCGCGAAGGCTGCCATGATGTAAATTGCATAAGTAAAAAGCTCGGTATAGAAATAACCGAGGCGCACGGAGACGATGATGTATTCCCGAGTTCCTCCCACAAGGGGAGTACGTCTCGTTGGAGGGGTGTGAGCTCGCTACAAGAGGACTACTCAACGCCACAAAGGCCTCACCCTATTCTCCGATGAACCTCGCCACAAAGATCTAGTTCACCTTCCACTATTGGCAACCTTCAATCTCGAGGAACGCATCCACAACTTAATTGGAGGCTCTCGATGTCAGCACAATCTTGGGGCACACATCCACAATTCAATTGGAGGCTACCAAGAACACCACAAGTCGTCTAGGGTCCAATACCCAAGATTAACAAGCTCACAAACTTTCAACTTCCACGAATCCTCGTGGAGAGAGCAAACTGATGCAACCGATGCAAAAGGCAAGAGCACAAGTGCTCAAATCTTTCACTCTCAAATTCCAACAAAGAAAAAAATGCTTATGGGGAAATAAGAGAGGAAGAACAATGGAGGAGAAACACCAAGAAATCCAAGATCAAAATCTACTAGGTTTCCCTCACTAAGAAGGAAGATGGATTGGTGGAAATGTAGATCTAGATCTCCTCTCTCTTTTCCCTCAAAGATATGCAAGAATCATGGGAGGAATTGAGAGCAGGGCAAACTTTCCAATGTCAACAATGTAAGAGAGAGAGAGGGGGAAAATTCATGTTTGGAATACCTAGCTCTTTGGGGGAAGAAAGGGTGCCTTTTATAGGTCCCACGAAAAAGAGCCGTTGAGGAAAACTCACACCGGAGACTCCGGTCTGAAGAATGGAGACTCCGGTCCGAACCGGAGACTCCGGGCATTCTCCGGACCCTGTACAGTGGGTGACACCATTGGAGCAATCCCTGGGGATGTTTTCGGTCCGGAGACTCCGGAACCAACACCGGAGACTCCGGATAGGCGGAGATTCCGGCCCTAAGTCCGGAGATTCCGGCCTGACGAAAACTACACAAACACCAATACTAAAATTCTCATAACTTTTTTCATCCGGACTCCGTTTTCGACGATCTTTGGCTCGTTGAGTTCGCAACAAAAAAATCTACAAGATAATGCAAAGAAACATCACTTACCAACAATGGCAATTAAAACCTAATGTGGAAAGGTTTAACCTCTCTAAAAGGAACAACCGGTAAAACCTCCATCACTGAAACGAACATAACTTTTGCGAATGAACTCCGAAAGAGGTGAATCCAATTGGGTTGGAAAGATAACAACAAGGAGTATACAAAAATTAATTAATGGAGAAGTTACCAAACATGGAAGGTGTGGAAACATTCTCAAGCTGAACCGGATATTTTCACCACCGAAAACTCAACAAGTTTTTCCTACCAAAACCGTTTTTGATAAACATTGGCTTGCCATGAAGATCACGTCAAGCACCAAAACCCCATCGAGATAAAAGCCAAATAAGAACAAAGAAATATGATATGAAAGTATGCAAAGGTTTGAGCTCTCCACAACAATTTGATCAAGTTACTCACTTGAGAGCCTCTGTTGATAGTACGACTGTCTATCCTATAACCCGGTCTCCTAAAGACATGAGACCAGTAAAATAGAAAACCTATCAAGATCATACCTTTGCATTGATCATTCAACTTGAGCTAGATGATGACGATCTTGACTCTCTCAAGATGGATTCTCTTTCTTGACCATGCTAGCTAGCACAAGCTGCGCTTGATGAAGACTTGCAAGTTGCTCCCCATACACCATAATGGGAGAGACGACCTCCCCCATACACCATTATGGTAGAGACCCTTCTCTCAAATCTTCACAAGGCCACAATCTCTAAATGGGTGGCAAGCATCAAGCATAAGATTTCTTCGAGATGTTTCACTTGAGCTTCCACGTCAAGCTTGATGACGAACATCGCTTGACGACGACATAGACCATGGACTATATGAAATCTTTCTTTTGATGAGAGCTCATGGAAAGATACCTAACCACACATAGAGACGCCACACACATCATGGGTTAGTTCACAAAGCTATATGGACCATTGCTTACCATACCACGAGATACATAATCCCACTTGGTACATCTTGTAGCTTTATGTGTTGATCACTTATTTGATCAACCTTGTATCTTTTCTTCTCACTTCAAATTATGATGTCTTGAAGATAAACACGAAAGACCATCTAATCATTTTCTTGAAGACACACTAGATTTATGCACAACTCTATACATGACCATTATTCATATAAATTCTTGAATATAACAAAGGTCATCATGAAAGCTTCTAGAGTTCAACACATGAACTCCAATCTTTCCTATGGACAAGATCTATAAGGATAACTCAATGCAAACATTAATCCATAAGGATTGTCATTAATTACCAAAACCACATATGGGGGCACCATGCGGTTTCTTTAGTTTGATTTGATTTTTGAGATATATCATTAATTATATTGTTTCACTCGTTCATAGTAACTCATGTATGCAGGGTGCTGGGTCATATGTGTTCAGGATAGAGGATGGGTGTGTTATTGACACTACAAGAGCAGGAAGCGTAGCCCATTTGATCAAGCACTCTTGCGAGGTGAGAAAAATATGTATCCACCATGCTGGTGCTTTCCAGTTTCTTTAGCAGCTCAGGTACCCTCGTCTCTTTTATGTGCTTAGGAGGACTACAAATTATTTTCTCATTAATTGTTCTATAACCTTGGCATGGTCTTTCCTTGAATTCTTGGCTGTTACATACCCCACGTATCAGTATTAGGGACACGGGAAAATATTTTGAGGAAACTCTTGTTGAACATCAGTAGTGTACCTACCTGGCTTCATTTAACATTGTTTATCAAAACGAGAAATCAAGTGAAAAAGGAATTACACTCAGGCTGAGTATGTATCTTATGAAGTAAACAAGTCTTAATATTATTTATAGGCACAATACTCCCATTTATTGTTGTTCTTAATCTTCTTAGCTAACGGTTCTAGGTTTTTTTTTCAGTCCGTTGATCAACCTGGAGTAGTTCTATAGATTGTTCACTGGTGGCTGCTCCTTTTTTCTCAAAATATCTGCATGATTCCCCTTTATACATTTATATAATTTAGATTGTCTACGAGGATGATTTTGTTACTAGGGTCGGTTATGTATAAATTAAGGGGCATTCTATATATGAGTCAATTGGATGTCTTGGTTTAGCTCTTGCTGGTTGTGATGGGTTTTATATTCTCGAGTAGCCGTTTGATCTTTCTTTGGCGCTTAAAAATGTCTGTATGTTGCTAGCCATTTGACCACATTTGTGGTTGTTCTACCGAAAATTGTAGAAGTCCTGACAGTATAGTTTGTGTTGTATCTTGAAATACAGGTAACTTCGCTAGCATTCGTAAAATGTTAGTTTGAAGATATATGAGATCTTTTGGCTCCCGTGACTACTACAACATTGGCCGGTGATACCTCTGTGCAGCGCCGAACCAAAAATATGATGATGGTGTTCATTTTGAATAGCCCCTAAAAGTGAGTTCTTGGATTTCTGTCGTGGCATGCCTTTGTGATTAGTGTTCTTTTTTTGCTTGACCGAGCCTTTGTAATCCAAAGAGATATATCAGGTACATTGCGTTCTTTGATATTTAACTTGGAGTACGCTGCTCATGTCTCTAGATTGGAGACCCACAATTTATAGTCCGATTGGACCTAGCCTTTGTAATCCAAACAGAAAGCAACAAATCTAAGTGTTTATAGCTACATGACCATCAACATAAGTTGTACCTTTTTGTTTTCTTGTGAATTGTGATCTAATAAGATTGAATGCTTTTGTGACTTCAAACACCGACAAGGATGGAAAGCCGTTTGGTTAGGGAAGTGGATGTACAACCCAACACCTAGGTTCGTCCTCACGGACGTAGATTTGGGTTCTTATTATTTCAAAAAAAAAAATTCGCTGCAGGGGTTCCGCTACCGTATTCCTTCAAAAAAAAAAACAAAGGATGAAAAGCCTAGAATCACACACACCCTGCCTTTTCAAATGTGCATGCCAAAGCTGAAGTACCTATATACCAGCTACGACAATTCTACAAGAAGACCTCGAAGATCCTACAAGGTGCTCGCGCTGCTCAAGTGCCGAGACCACCCGGGCCTTGACGAGGCTAAATCCGCTAGGTTGGGGCTGCCGAGGGAGGGGGAGGGGAGAGTTTAGCCACGATGATGAGCCGTGGAGGCGCAGTGACATGATACCGCATGCCCTTAGTGCCTATCCAAAATGTGTTCGTGGGGTCGTCGGTGATCTCTGCCACCGGCGTCACCCACAACCGCCAGCGTATGCCGAGGTACCTCATCTGTGACACTTACGGTGATGGCAGGTTGGGGACCGGGAGGAGGACGCCGACCAAAGAAATAACATGAAATGATTCATCGTCTAAAAACCCTTTCAATTAAACTTGCATTACTTATAATTATTAATAATCCTAATGTTACTACATATCAAAGCATGTAAGAATTATGACTACAATAATATGGCCTTCCAATTTTGCGTCAGTGGAATAACGAATCATGCTTGTATAAATCTGTTATTTGCGCGGGTCATCTGGCCGTGTTAAATAAGGTTCATAATTAGCTACTACTAATTCGTTCCGATAAGCATTTACTATACACCTTTTTTAGATCTTTCATCCTTCTCAACGGCAGCAGTACAAACGAACATCATCACCAAGCGGTGGGACTCGGCGAGACGGCGACCCAACGCATTCGGCCCCAATCTACAAGCCGTTGGACTCTACACTTCCATTCCTCGAGCACCTCGCCCCCCACTCCCGAGAGTGAGAAGGCGGGTTCTCCAACGGAATGCGCTCGGTCCGCCTCGGCCTCGCTGCTCCGGCGGCTCGCCGCGGTAGGTAGGTAGGTCCGGTGCTCTCGCTCGCCAGGCGGTTCGGAGGGAGGCCAGCCGATCTGCTGCGCCGGAGTGACGTCGCCCCAAAATTTGAAAAATCTTCAGCTGCGGCCACCCTGGATCCCTCCCGCCCAATAAGAGGCTTGTAAGGCAGCGGCGGCGGCCGCCATTCGCCAGGTGCGTCGAGCTCCCCCGGAGTAAATTGGAGCCTTTCTTTTTACGGCTCGGATATCTAATCGAGGGCGTGCTCTGTGTGCAGAATGGTGAGGGATCTCGGCGCCGTCTGCCGAACCCCGGCGAGGGCTTCTGGACGGCGACCCCCACCGCGGCGGACGGGGCCGGTCGGCCTCGTCTAAGCAGGAGCACTCTCTTCCTCGTTCAAGGTAGCTTCATCCTCTGGCACGCCCGCCCTCCGCCGCGCCCCCGGTACTCCCCACGCGATGGCGGAGCCCTTTGCCGCCGTCCCAGAGGCCATTCTCCAAGAAATCCTGCTGCGGCTCCCGTCGTGGGCCTCCTTCCTGCGCGCCGCGCTGGCGTCCAAGCATTGGTACGGCATCATCTCCAAGCCCGCATTCCTCGTCCGCTACCGCAAGCTCCACCCGTCGTCGCCCCTCCTCGGGTTCTTCTTCTCCGACCGGCCTTTCGGCCTCCCGGCATTCCGCCTCGCCAGCGCGGTGCGCTCCGACCCCGACCTCAGGGCCGTCCAGCGCGGGGCCGATCTACTTCTCGCCAACCTCACGGAGGACTCCGGGTGGCGCATCCGGGACAGCCGCAACGGCCACCTCCTCCTGTGCCAAGCCGCCGAGTCGGGCGGCGATTCGTTCTCCGTCTACAATCCCGTCTCCCGCCGGCTGGTCACCATCCCCGACCGCCCACATGACCGGGTGGGCTACTTTGCGGACTGCCTGCTCGACCTCGACTCCTTTCGAGTGGTCTCTGTGCAGCAGCACCGTAGACGCATCCGCGCCGTCGAGTACGACCCCGGCGCGCGCCAGTGGCGCTCCCACGGGTGGCAGTCCCCATGGGCGTTCGAGAGACCCAAGAAGCTGAAACCGTTGTGTCTCAAGCCAATGCAGGCAGCTGGTCGAATCTTTTGGATTTACAGTGCTGCTTTAGCCCTTGTGCTTGATTGCAGCTCGATGCAGTTCTCGACGTGCCCTGTTCCAATTCCGGGATCATGCTACGCCATCGGAGAGATCAAGGACAACATGGGTTGCCTCGTCAGCCTTGACGACCCGACCAACCTTTCGACCCATGGTGTCCTCAAAGTGTGGCTACTTAACACCGGTGCCGGAACTATAACTTGGGAGCTCACTACGAAGACTATTACAGTGATGGAGTTGCTCGGGCCTGATACTCGAGTGTGTCAGGTTGTTCTAGTGAGTAACGGGCTAGCGCTTATTTCCATGGACGATCGATACGACCAATTCGTCATCGACCTTAACAACATGAGCTTGCATGCCAAGTTTGATTTCCATGGACGAGCATACCCGTACCAAATGGAATGGCCGCCTGCTCGGTTACCCGCACTACAAGGTATATTTGCAACGGTATTAGATATTTCATTCTTTAATAACTGGACATGCAATTTCTGCAGCCAATATCCATGCTAGCTAGTACTACTGTTTTTTCCATAATGAATCAACTATAGTTACTCTCTTACTCCTTCAAAGAATACTACTACTTGTCTTGCTGCACATTACTAAAATAATGGCCTCGTCATTATTATTATTTGCTCTCTGCTGCAAAAGTCTAATGGTTTATGTAAATATAAGGCCCGCTTGTAAATCGGCTTAGTTCTGTTATAAGTTTGACATGTAAGAGGACTAAAATATACACAAGGAAAACGTGGAAAAAAAATAGTTATGCGACCTTTTAAAGTTAACATAACAGAATAATGTCTCATTTTATGGTTCAAGTCTTCAATAGAAGTCTGTACATAATGAATCAATTCTAATCACTCTCTTACCCCTTAAGAGAATAATACTTACGTTGTCTTACTAAGGATCTAAGTTTTCTAATTTTTCCATCACAGAAGAGGCGCAATTGGTGCTCCCTGTGGAGCCCGCGACACCGCTTCGTGATGTTGACGCTGCGGCACCAATTGATGATGTTGGACTTGCGATTGATCATGTTGGCCTTGATGCGCCTATTGATGACGTGGCATACACGGAGGTATCAACCAACTTTTCCTTTCCCTTTGTGAAATCAGCACTGTTTCCGCTGATCTATAACTGATACTAGATATGTGCACAGGAGCCATCGACTGTGGTTTTGAGGCCACTTGAAGAACATGTCATTTTTGCTGAAGCCGGTAACTTGGCTGGAACTGTCGAAGATGGTGTGTGTCTGATGGAAACCATGGCTGCTGCATCTTCAACCGACTTGGCTGAGGGGATGTCAAGGCAGCAGCCAAAAACAGCGCTGGATGAGCATTTGCACAAAGATGCCTCAGAGCGCTCCAATCGTTTCTGCATAACATGCCCTGCTGAATGTCATAAGAGTACCTGTCCGCAGCATGGAGGCTTTCCTACAAAACCAAGATGTGAGGGTAAGTGCTCGCGTTGTGGTGTGGCTCGGTACAAGAAATACAGTGGCTCAGTTCAGACATTGCTAGTGGTATGAGTACTATTAATTGGTCCTTGCTACTTAAGTAGTACCATGACGATCCATATGCATAAGAATCACCTTTTGGTAGTTGAATTTGGTTCGATAAGCAGAATGATAATGTCACATGAAAAATACAATTATTATGCATTTCTTGGAACTTGCGGATCAGGATATGGCCCCATAGGGTTCGATAGGAGTCCTTTCATAATGCAACTATTCTAATGACTTTGTTACTAATGATTAAAGTCTTCCACTTCACCCCATAATGGTTATCGTTGAATTGGTTTGATGTTCAAGTTTTTGATTTTTCTACTGTTTAGTGCAGCATCGTCTTGAATCCATTAACCGTGTAAGGGATTTATCAGGATGTACAGAATGCAAAGAATCCAAACACAGTTGTGAAGTAATTTTTTTTGTATCTTATACCAAAATGCCAATCCATACTGCCATACTATTGGTGGTTTAATACTATGTTAGGCATGATTACTACTTGTAAGATTGCATAGACTAAAATTGCGTGCATGTTTGTAGTATTTGTAAGAAAAGAGCAACTACTCGTGCATTGCTTCACTCTCTGCATTTTGTGGTGCAGGATTCGTATCTAGCTTCAGGGTGGATCCACCATTAGTACCTGCTCCATGTTTTCCACCAATGTCTGCGGCATCAAACAATCACTCTCCCACGCAGTTCTTTGATGGAGCTACATACACCCAGAAAGTGAAGAGTGAAGCTGTGCACACAAGGAGACTGAAGAATTCAGAGGTAAGAACAGGACACTTTCAGATCATACATGCTGATATACTATACTTCAATTAAGCATTGGTAGGCCTGACGTGAGATTTCCAGGAACCACCTGACATGGAAAGAGATGAACCCGATCACACTCACGCCCCAGTAGATGAGAATCAGAACTTGAATCAGGGCCATGAGAGTTTGACTGCTGTAAGTAACACGATGCGTTGATATGTATCATTTCCTGAATCCTATTTACTGCACTGTTCTATGATGGAATCCATGACTCGAAGTTTATTGACTAGATAATTATATTCTGCTTTAATTGCTTTAAGGTATTAGAAAACTCATTCCAAATGATTTTAAGCAAAGCATAGTTCTTTCCATTTTCACTATTAAAATGGAGAAGGCGAGGTCAAACTAACTTTCTAATATTGAAAAGCTATATATGAGATCATCAGTCCTGCAGTTTGCAGTGTCTACATCCACTGAACTAACTTCTAATTTCTTCCTGCAAAATTATTTACAATAGGTTCAAAGTGTTAGCACTCTAGCAGACACAGGAGGCCCACCGGCAGTGGCACAGCCGGAGCGACGCAATCGGAAAGAGATCAAGTGTTATCCCTCGCATGACTGGGATCAGGATATGGCCCCATATGGTTCGATAGGAGTCTTTTCATAATGCAACTATTCTAATGACTTTGTTACTAATGATTAAAGTCTTCCACTTCACCCCATAAGGTTTATCGTTGAATTGGTTTGATGTTCAACTTTTTGATTTTTCTACTGTTTAGTGCAGCATCGTCTTAACTCTTGAATCCATTAACCGTGTAACAGATTTATCAGGATATACAGAATGCAAAGAATCCAAACACAGTTGTGAAGTAATTTTCTTCGTATCTTTATACCAAAATGCTAATCCATACTGCCATGCTATTGGTGGTTTAATACTACGTTATGCATGATTACTCCTTGTAAGATTGCATAGACTAAAATTGCGTGCATGTTTCTAGTATTTGTAAAAAGGGAGCAACTACTTGTGCATAGCTTCACTCTCTGCATTTTGTGGTGCAGGAGTCGTATCCAGCTTCAGGGTGGATCCAGCATTACTACCTGCTCCATGTTTTCCACCAATGTGTGCGGCATCAAACAATCACTCTCCCATGCAGTTCTTTGATGGAGCTACATACACTCAGAAAGTGAAGAGTGAAGCTATGTACACAAGGAGAATGAAGAATTCAGAGGTAAGAACAGGACACTTTCAGAACATACATGCTGATATAGTTCAATTAAGCATGGGTAGGCCTGACGTGAGATTTCCAGGAACCACCTGACATGGAAAGTGATGAACCCGATCACACTCACGCCCCAGTAGACGAGAATCAGAGCTTGAATCAGGGCCATGAGAGTTTTACTGCTGTAAGTAACACGATGCATTGATACATATCATTTCCTGGATCCTATTTACTGCACTGTTCTATGATGTAATCCATGCTTTGAAGTTTATTGACTAGATAATTCTATTCTGCTTTAATTGCTTTAAGGTATTAGAAAACTCATTTCAAATGATTTTAACTGGGGCCTGATGGTCTTTTTGACGAGTAAGCAAAGCATAGTTCTTTCCATTTTCACTATTAAAATGGAGAAGGCGAGGTCAAACTAACTTTCTAAAGTTCAAAAGCTATATATAAGATCATCAGTCCTGCAGTTTGCAGTGTCTACATCCACTGAACTAACTCTTAATTTCTTCCCGCAAAATTGTTTACAATAGGTTCAAAGTGTTAGCACTCCAGCTGACACAGGAGGCCCACTGGCAGTGACACAGCGGGAGCGACGCAATCGGCAAGAGAGCAAGCGTTATCCCTGCAGTGACTGGGTCCTTGGACGCAAGGACAAGAAGGACGCAGTGGCAAAGGGGTAAGCTGGCCAATAGATAGATGGTGGCTTCGGCATGGCCTTCCTCCGAGCGTGTGTCCATTCCTGCTGTAATTCGAATTCTCCGGGAAATATTTCCAAAACCTCTTGTAATCGAATTATGCTGTAGTTGCTCACGCCACTCAAATTTCCACCCTTACTTTTGTGCTGGCGACTTGCTCCACCATGCTTGCTTGTCACCACCATCTTGTGAATGGTTGCTTCCTTGGGGTGGTTTGCTGCTTTCAGGATCAATCGCAGCCACATTTTTGCTGCCACAAGAGATCCGTCAGCAGTGTCATTTGATGGAGGTATTATTGGCACCATTGCATCCTTGGGCACTGGTTGTTGGGATAAGTTTCAGTCCCTGACAATGGGATGCGCGATTGACAAGATTAGAGGAGAGATCAAGGCATGTGCAGCTGACCGATGAGAGAGCATCTTTGATTCATGTCGAGCTGGGCTGGGCATCAAGCTATCTGTCATGTAACCAGATGACTCGGTTGTTTGATACAGGGTAGGTGCAAGTCTAAGACTGGTCCAGGATAACCAGACTCTGTCATGACCCTGTACAACAACTATGGAATAGGGATGTGAGGGTTCAAGTGGGTTTGAACCATCAGACTTTGTTGGAGACATGAAGATCACACTTTCTGGAGGTATTCTAGTAGGTTTTCTTTCTTCAGCCCTGTCCGTGCAATCTGTTACTTCAGTGATTTTTGTGCTAAATTCCATTTACGGTCAAAGGAGGATGGCTTTCTTCGGGCTTTAGTGGATGTTTATGGGGGCAGCTTAAGATGATAAAAAACCTGAATTTCTAGCGGAGTTGGTCCGCATTTGTGAAGGTGAATCACTACCTACGTTGGTGGGTGGAGATTTTAATATTATTCACGGACATGAAGAGAAGAGTAATGATAATTTTAATCCACATTGGACTTTTCTATTTAATGCAATTATTGAAAGTCTGGACTTAAAAGAGTTTAAGCTTTCGGGTCGTCGATATAGGTGGGCAAGTAGGTGTGATGTGCCTACGTATGAGAAATTAGATAGGCTTTTGGCGAGTGTGGAGTGGGAGCAAAAGTTTCCATTGGTCATGGTGTGTGCATTAACTCGTACGGGTCGGATCACGCACCTTTGCTTTTGGATTCCAGATCACCAACACATCTAGGAAATACATCGGTATTTTGTTTTCAGTTGGCATGGATTAGGAGGGAAGGTTTTTTCGAGATGGACTCTAAAGAATGATGCTCGGTGAACATTGGTTCCTCTCCTATTGAGATTTGGAAAAATAAGATCAGACATGTGCGAAGTTTTTTGCGTGAGTGGGCTAAGCAGATTAGTGGTGAGTATAAGATTTAGCGAGATCGCTTGCTGCTTCTCATTAATGAGATGGATTTAAAAGCTGAATCAACTCCCTTATCTGAAGCTGAGCGGGCTGCAAAGAGAGAAGCGGAGGAGTTTTTAGCCAGGCTTGCCGCGAGGAGGAGTCCAAGTGGGCTCATCGTGCGAAGGTGAACCATATTCAGCCAGGAGGTGGTAATACTAGACACTTTCATCTTATTGCTAATGGGAAACATCGTAAACGATTTGTTTTTCAATTAGAACAAGATGAAGGGACAATTGTGGGGCAAGAAAATCTTAAGGCTTTCATTTCAGAATATTATAAGAAGTTGTTTGGAGCATCGGCTCCTACTTCTATGTCCTTGGAGAATTTATCAGGGGACTTTCCCCAAGTGTCGGAGTCTAAAAACCTGATCTTAATAGCTCCCTTTTTAGAGGAAGAGGTTTTTGATGCAATCTCTCAAATGGAGCATAATAAAACCCTCGGACCAGATAATTTTCCTAGTGAATTCTATCAATGTTTTTTGGGAAGTTATGAAGGTTGACTTGATGCATTTGTTTCAGCAATTGCGATCCGGTGACCTTCCTTTGTTTCGGTTGAATTTTGGTGTTATCACCCTGCTTCCAAAAAAAGAAGATGCTAGTAGAAGCGAGCAATATAGACCTATTTGTCTGTCAAATGTGAGCTTCAAAATATTCACTAAAGTGGGCACTAATAGAGTGACAAGTACAGTTCAGAATGTTTTTTTTGAAACATTTTCTACTGCAGGGGAGTCCCCCACAGCCCTTTATTGCCAACCACAAGCGTTACAGTTCAGAATGTTATAAGACCTTCTCAATCTGCCTTTTTTCCTGGTAGGAGCATTTTGGAGGGTGTGGTTGTCCTTCATGAAACCATTCACGAAATTCATAGGAAAAAGATGGATGGTGTCTTGCTAAAAATTGATTTCGAAAAACCATATGAGAAAGTAAACTGGTCTTTTCTCCAACAAAATTTGAGAATGAAATGTTTCAGTCCCCATTGGTATGACTGGGTTGCTCATTTTGTTAAGGGGGGGGGGGAAGTGTAGGTGCTAGAGTCAACGATGATATTGGGCATTTCTTTCAGACTCGAAAAGGTTTGAGACAAGGAGATCCTTTGTCTCCTATTTTGTTTAATTTAGTTGCTGATATGTTGGCCATCTTGATTGCTCGAGCCAAGGATGATGGTAAATTAGGGGGATTTATCCCTCATCTAGTTGGTGGTGGGGTATCTATCCTACAATATGATGATGACACTATTATGTTTTTAGAGCACGACTTAGAGAAGGCCGTTAACATAAAACTGATATTGTCCATCTTTGAGCAACTCTTTGGATTAAAAATTAATTTCCATAAGAGCGAGATTTTCTATTTTGTGAAGGCTAATTGGTGCATGTATGACTTCGCTGCATATTTGCATGTGAGGTTGGTAGTTTACCATTTTGTTACTTCGGGATCACAATTCATTATCGTCGACTGCTTAATAGAGAGTGGAAGCCGGTTGAGGATCATTTTGAGCAAAAAATCAGTTCCTAGGTTGGAAAAGTTCTTTCGTATGGTGATCGGTTAGTCCTCATTAATTCGATTTTGACAAGGCTACCATTGTTTTTATCGTCCTTCTTCGAGATTCCCGTTGGGGTACGGAAAAGAGTCGATTATTATAGGTCTCGTTTCTTCTGGCAAAGTGATCACCTTAAAAAGAAATATCATTTAACCAAGTGGAATATTATTTGTCGCCCTTAGGACTAGGGAGGTCTTTGAATTCGGTTATACATGAAGAACAAATGCCTTATGAGTAAATGGTTGTTCAAACTTTTAACCGAACAAGGTGTCTGTCAGAAGCCATTAAACAAAAAGTACATTAGTGGTAAACCTTTGGCACAAATTGAGGTGAAACCAACGAGTTCCCCTGTTTGGAAAGGAATTAAGGGGGTAAAACAAACTTTCTTTCATAGGATTGAATTTATCCTTGGTAATGGTCAAGGAATAAGATTTTAGGAAGATACTTGGCTTGGAAATATACCATTATCTGCCCCATATCCTTCGTTATATAATGTAGCTCGCCACAAAAACATTTTGGTTTTGGAAGTCCTATCTAATGATCATACTAACTTACAATTTAGACGATCTTTAGTGTGTGATAAATGGGAGGATTGGTTACACTTGGTAGGGAAACTCATGGGAGTAGAACTATCAAATGATCAGGACTCGGTTAAGTGGAAATTAACTCCTTCATGCAATTTCTCTTTTCATTCTTTGTGTGGAGAATTATTGAATGGTAATACGAGTTACCTTCATAAATATCTTTGGAAATTGAAGATACCACTAAGAATTAAGATTTTTATGTGTGTATTTTTTTATCTAGGAAGGAGTTTTTGACCAAAGACAATTTAGCTAAGCGTAGGTGTAATGGTTGTACTAGGTGTGTGTTTTGTGGCTTAAATGAGTCGGTTGAGCATCTCCTTTTAAATTGTGACTTCACAAAAAAGATTTTGCGATTGATTAATTTTACTTTTAGTATTACACCTCCACCTTCTATCAACAATATGTTTGGTCCTTGGCTTGCTGGTGCTGATAAAGTAAATAAAGCCTCTATATGCGTGATCTTATTTGGCCAATTTGAAATTGTCGTAATGGTGTGGTTTTTAACAATGAAAGAGCTAGAAATTTCTTGCAGGTGGTGCACAGTGCTACTTATTGGATTCACTTGTGGTCCCATCTTCTGCCGGAGGACCAACGAGGACGCTTGAAATCTGGATGCACTCGGCTGATGACGGTCGTTTAGGCTATCTTCAGTAAAGGTGGCTTGTTGCACATTAGTAGATTACGGTATGTGTAGTCTATCATTATCTTGCCTGTTTAGGTGGCTTGTGCAGGTGGTCACTCTTTCTAATCCATGACTTGTAAAGACGTTGTGGCCTGTTCGTTGTTACACTTTGTCGCGATGCAACTTTTATTTTTAATATATAAGCCGTGTCCATCAATATGATGCAGAGACTGGGGCAACCCGTTAATAATACTAATTGAAAGGCAACTTTATGGTCGATATCTATGGTAACACCTAAGAGCGTCTCCACTCGCGCTCCCAAAAGGGCGTCCGCATGCGCGCTTGGATGTGTTGTATTAGCGTCATCCGAGTGAGCTGGCGTGTATTGCCGCCACGGCCCCAATAGGATTTTTTTAAACTATACTTAAATTCGAAATAAGATAAATTTCATTGAAACTTGGTTCAAGGGGTAAATAATTCACTCAAACTTAAGAATATTCAATCAAACTTAACATAATTAACTCTAACGAAGCCCTAAAAAAGTGGAAGGCCTGGCACTGGCAATGCATGCATGTTCCTGCTAGTGTAGGTGCATGTGACCGGCGGCAGTTGGCGCAGCAGCGGTCATGGAAGGAAGACGCGGGCTCTCTTGCCGGTGGTGGAGGTGGCAGTGCCAAAGACGCCTCGATGGCAAACTACATCTCCTTCACTGGCCACTCGGGTTTGGGCGACTCCCCCTCCTTGTCACCATCCATTCTCCATCGATTGTGGAGGTTGACATGGTGGCGGTGCCACTAGCGGCACAGGCTCATGTCCCCAGTAGCGGTCGTCTCTCCCGGAAGGCAATGGTACATCTCGCCATTGTTCTATGCGGCGTCGGAGTTACCAAAAAGGAAGTATTCATCGGAGAACTAATTCGAAGGCAGCGACATGGTCTCGGGATGGGGAAGAAGCTGTTGAGCCGCCCCTAGTACTCCATCTACACCTGATCCTCCCAGTACGGTGCCGTGGGTGCATATTGGGGGTCATCCCGCATCTCCGGCAAGCCGTTCAGGATGTGGTCGATGTAGTGGTGGTAACGGTGGGGTTGTGGTGGACCAGACATCTCAGGCCAGCCCCCGACTACTTGGCGCGGCATTTCCATCGTGGGGTTGTTGGAGGAATGCACTTCGTGGTTTTTGCGTAAGAGGAGGCCCGGAGCAAATAGGCCCTACTCCTCCTCCTATATGCCCCTCCTGATCCCGGCGGCGCGTGGCGCTCCTCCTGATTCCTTGCCAGCTCCCAGCGGCAGGTGGGTTGCCCAGTCACATCAGCACGACACTCCTTGTTGATCCAGTGGCGGTCCATGGTGGTGTAGGAGGTGGTCATGGAGGCAATGAAATAGAGGTATTTTTTATAGAGTGGTCTAAGAGCCGGGGAAATTAAACTCCAGCCAACTGCTCCCCTGTCGTGCCGCTTTAAAATATGCGCTCGCATTTCATGGAGAAAAAAGGGCTGGGGAAAGATCAAATACCCAGAGGGCACCCTTAACTTCGCTTTTTTATTTTGCATCTCACATTAAAGAGGGAGGGAAGGCGTATAGAAATTGTTTTTTAACAGTGCCGTGGAAATACGCGATCTCGTCGCCGAGGCGAAGCGACGAGATTAGTGGAACAAACCGGCTCAATGAAGTTCGCGAAGTCAATATGGGAGGAGTACGGAACCGTGCAACTAGACCCACGTGGGCCGAATACTAGTGAGCTTCACCTCTTTTCTAAAATTAGTATTCACAGTGGAGAGTAGAATCATGAGATAGGCTGCCTATCGGTTGTCTTATCATTGGGTTTCGGTACATTGGGGATTTGAAATCTCAACGGTGCAAGAAAAGGAGCCTACCAAGATAGAAGCCAATTGTGAGTGTCATGGCAACCCAAATAGGAAGTGGGAATTATGAGGAGCTTGTCGTTGAGGAGGTGCTAGCCCCGAACTAGAAAACATTGGTGAGTGTGTCTGTGATGAGAGGGTTTATTTGTTTGGTTTGAGGCATGAGGTTGAATGTAATGGGTCCATTCTGCACCTAAGTGACCTAAGTGATATTTCCTTGTTTGGTTAGAGAAGGAACGAGAACCAACTGATTCCCCCAAAAGGGAATATACTCCTAATATGTTGAATCAAGTGATTTCTCCAAATTTGTGGAATCACATGGTTCTTGGTCTCCAATCACTGGTAGAAAATAGGCCTTTAGTCCCGGTTCGCAAAGGCCATTATTCCCGGCTATGCAACCGGGACTAAATATGCGCGACTAAAGCACCCCCACCTTTAGTCGCGGCTCTTACGAACCGGGACTAAAGACCCGTCCACGTGGGCGCTAGGAGTCCGTCGGGGCGGAGGACCTTTAGTCCCGGTTTTCGTGGCTAACCGGGACTAAAGGCCTCCTCCGCAGGTTTAGGGTTTTAGCCCCCCTAAAACTGGTTTCTTTTTAATTCGTCCCATCGCTCTGTACCTAGAGGGATTCCTCGCGCTCTCGGGCCCTCCTCCATCTTCCTCCACTTAGGCGCCGAAAGGCGGTATCCTCCTGGCCCCATAACATGATGGTACTGTTTCTTATCCGCATTGGCCTTATTTTTTTTCGATATTTCCTTGAAATACTCCGATTTCTTTTGCCTCACAAATTCTGGCCAATTATCTTTCAGCTTCTCATGTTGTCCTTTGAAATCCGGAGTCTTGCCCTTGTTGACATATTCACGGGTTAAATTTTTCTTGAAGTTCCGGAATGCTTCGGCCATCTTCTGAAGAGCGAACTCTTTGACTAGCCTCCTCCTCTCACGTCCACCCGGAACCTCGTTACCGAATTCATCGACTTTGTTGTATTCCGGAGGTAGAATGAAATGTTCCATAAGCTTTCTCCAGCAATCCTTTTTCGTTCTCTTATCGACAAAACTGAAACCAAGACGTGCCTTCTTTGGCTCCTTCCATTCCTGGACGGTGATCGGGACGTTGTCTCTAACAACGACTCCGCATTGGTTGATAAACTTTGTGGTGTGCTATAGGGGCTTGCCGGTTTCACAGACTAATTCGATGGTATATGTTTCTCCTTGTTTCATCGCCTTGGATTTTCCACGCTTTGTCGTACTCGATCCGACCGAGGGCTAAAATAAGAAAGAGAGTCGCGCGCGTTAATGCATATGTATTCACATTTCAGTAAGTTTGTATCACGAGAGGATCAATGTATATATATACCTCGCCGGAGGTGCTTGGTACTTGCAATTCGATATTGTCGTTTGTGACGGTTGACCTCCGTCGATAATGTCCGTTCCTTCACCTTCTTGATCATCGACAATGTCCGTTCCTTCACCGTCAAGGTTCAGAAAAGAAGAGACTACATCATCTTCTTGCTCATCTTCTGGGCCCGGCACATAAGGAATCTCGTTGTTTATGATGCCCATTATATAACCTTCAGCCTCCGGATCCCTAAGCGCCAAGTCTCTATCGTCCGCCATATGTCACTCCTGAAGATATGCATGTAGTAAAAATTAATTAAGAATAAAGGAATTAAAAAATAAGATTAAGGGTACGGTATAGAGGAGGAGCAAATATTGGTACTTAATAATTTTGCAACTTAATAGTACTAGTATTGACGGTGATTTTTTAGTAGAAATGAGACTTAGCAAATATTGTCGTAGGAGGGAAAACAGATTGCTAGGGTTTTGGGTGGAAGAACGATATGACCACCGGAGGGGGAAAACCATACTTTAGAGGTGTGTCCAAGATTAGTTGCTCAAATGACTTGGAGAACCCCATAGCTAGGTTGCATTTGCTTTCCTGGTCATTTTGGTACATTACACTTAATATTCTGAATTTATTGAACTAAAACTTATTTTTATTATTTTAATGAATCTAATTCAAAAAAAAATTGACCTAGAAAAAAACGAGTGCTGAAAAAAAAACTGCCAGCCCAGGAGCCCAGCCCAACTGCGCCAGTAGCCACCGCCCTGTCTCAAAAAAAAAAAATCGCCAGCGTGACGTCAGCGTTCGTGGTCGCCGCGCGTTCGACCGGCGCGTTCGTGGTTCGAGGGCGGCGCGTCATCCCTTCCATTCGTGCCTCGTGGTTCGAGGGCGTCCGTTTGAGGGCGGCGCGAGGCCCGCGGGGGAACCTACCGGAGATGGCGACGGGGCGGGGGCGGAGCAGGGCGGAGGCGGTGGAGAGAAGGGCGCGGGCGACGGCGGCGACGACGACGGCGACAGCGCGGTCCTCTCCCAGAGTCTCTGCATGGGCGACGGCGACTGCGGAATCGGCGACGCGCACGAAGAAGACGAGCAGGGCGCCGACGCGAGGAAGACGAGCAGCAGTGCGGAGATGCGTTTGGGACTTAGAAATTTTCGGGGCAGGAAGACAGTGCGAATATATAGGGCCAACCTTTAATCCCGGTTGGGGACACCAACCGCGACTAAAGGTCCCCTCCGGGTACAATCCGCGGGCCTTTAGTCTCGGTTGGTGTCCCCAACCGGGACTAAAGGGGCACCTTTAGTCGCGGTTGGTGTCACGAACCGCGACTACAGGTTTTTTCGCGGCGTTTTCGTTCCCGCGCGGAAAGAGCCTTTAGTCGCGGTTCGTGACACGCACCGCGACTAAAGGTGCTTTTTCAAATACTTTTCATTTTAAAATCTTACAAATACAAATAATATATCAGAAAATTCAGAAAAATAAAACTACTTCATTTTAAAATGTACATAATGGCGTGATAAAAAAAGCAGTACATAATGGCAAGAGTGGATCTAAACCTAAACGGAGAGCATAGATGATCTACATAATTGCAAGACTGTGGATCTGATATCTGCTAGTCATACTCCTGCCTAGGCCTATAGTACTCCGACTCGTAGTCGTCGTAGTCGCCACTGTCGTCGTCACTATCGTCGGACGGTGCTCTGCACTCCCTCGGAGGGTCACGACTCCAGGACTGGGCGTGAGGGTAGCGCAGGCGGGGTGATCGCCAGCCCTGATGTAGTTCATGACGCTCTGAAGAGTCCGTCTGCCGCCCCACCACAACCGACGACCGGCCTCGTTGAAGTTCGAAGGAGGCGGGCCGTTCTCCTCGTACCTGGCGAGCGCACTCTCACGCCGATTAATGAAGAAGGCGTCACAAGTAGGGTGGTAGTCAGGATTCCAACTGGGATTCCTCCGCTGCTCCGGCGTGAGCTCGTGGTAGTAGTGATTCATGATGGCCGCCCGACGCGCCACACCTTGAGGAAGAGGAGGTACCGGCACTCCTCCGGCGCTCAGCATCCAACCGACGGGAACGCTGTAGCCGGGCGGGCAGGGGTAGTTTGAGGCGGAAAGTGCCTTCGCCTGGATGAATGTTAGAGTGGGTACGGTAGAAGCCATGAGAGAGTGGTGAGTTTGTATGTGTTTATGCCAATGGTGTGGCAATGCATACATATATATAGCGAGAAGAAAACATATCCCTTTAGTCCCGGTTGGGGACACCAACCGGGACTAAATGGTTCGTGTTTCGTTGGGAAACGGATCATCCCTTTAGTCCCGGCCTGTTTTACCAACCAGGACGAAATGGTTAGGGTTTCGTTTGGACCAAACAGATAGAATCACACGGATCGTGTGTTTCTTTCAAGCGCTTGTGAGTCGTTGGATCCGGGGTGTGTTTCTTTTGAGCTGTTGTGAGACGTTCGATCAGGGCTACGGTGTGTTTCTTTCGAGCTGTTGTGAGCCATTGGATCAGGGTGTTTCTTAACCGTTGGATCAAAAACCTAGCACAACACTTTGTGAGTCAGAGGATCCTATATATAGCCCACCTTTATACACCGGTCAGTTCGTCCACCAAATACAAAACATCCGGATTCGCCATCATACGTCCTGCCGTGCATTTGGTATGCATATATGCACCCAGTAGCCACGGTGGGGCTGTATGATGGCGATACCGATTGTTTTGTTCTACATCCCTCTTTAAGGTTTGATACATCATATATTCAGTTCATCGAGCAAATACAAAACATCCAGATTCGCCATCATACCTCCTGCCGTGCATTTGGTATGCATATTGCACCCAGTAGCCACGGTAGGGCTGTATGATGGTGATACCGATTGTTTTGTTCTACACCCCCCTTTAAGGTTTTTCCCAAAACACATCAGAGATAATATAATTCACATCATCCATTCAACAAAGTTTGGTACAATAAATTATTACACATCAATTCTTTCCTTGTGTCCCTGCTTTCTTACGATTGTGCCGTATCCATGGAGCATCCTCATCATTTAACTTAATGCTTGGGTCAGTGTTCACTTTGAAGGGCGGAATTTCACCAAACATATTATAATCTTCTGACATGTCTGTCTTGTCCTCCACTCCCACAATGTTTCTTTTCCCTGAAAGAACAATGTGGCGCTTTGGATCATCGCATGATGTACTGATCGTTTTCTTATCTTTCCGTTTCCTCGGTTTGCTACTCATGTCCTTCAAATAGAAAACCCGAGCGACATCTTTGGCTAGGACGAATGGTTCGTCAAGGTAACCAAGATTGTTGAAATCCACCATTGTCATTCCGTATTGCTCGTCCACCTTTACCCCACCTCCTGTTAGCTTGAACCATTTGCACCGGAACAAAGGGACCTTAAAGGAGAGTCCATAGTCAAGTTCCCATATCTCCTCTATGTAACCATAATATGTGACCTTTTGCCCATTCTCGGTTGCTGCATCAAAGCAGACACCACTGTTTTGGTTGGTGCTCTTTTTATCTTGGGAGATCGTGTAAAATGTATTCCCAGTAATCTCGTACCCTTGGAAAGTCGTTATAGTCGAAGATGGTGTCTTGGCCAACATGTACAACTGATATCCAACATCATTGTCATTCATTAAATGTTTTCGCAACGAACTGCCGAAAGTCTCCATGTGGGCCTTTCTAATCCATGATTCAGGCTTCCCCGGGTTGTCCGAGCGTAAAATATTCTTGTGTTGCTCGAAGTACGGAGCCACCAAGCTCGAATTTTGCAGAACTGTGTGGTGTGCTTCAGTCATAGAATGACCGTCCATACATATCGTTGATTTCCTTCCGATCGTGCCTTTTCCACTTAGTCTCCCCTCGTGCCGTGATTGAGGAATACCAATCGGCTTAAGGTCAGGAACATAGTCAATACATAACTCAATTACCTCCTCATTTCCATAGCCCTTTACGATGCTTCCTTCTGGCCTAGCACGGTTACGAACATATTTCTTTAATACTCCCATAAACCTCTCAAAGGGGAACATATTGTGTAGAAATACAGGACCGAGAATGGAAATCTCTTCGACTAGGTGGAGCAGGAGGTGCGTCATAATATTGAAGAAGGATGGTGGGAAGACCAACTCGAAACTGACAAGACATTGGACCACATCGTTCTGTAATCGTGGTAGATCTTCTGGACTGATTACCTTCTGAGAGATTGCATTGAGGAATGCACATAGCTTCACAATGGCTACTCGAACATTTTCCGGTAGGAGCCCCCTCAAAGCAATCGAAAGCAATTGCGTCATAATCACGTGACAGTCGTGAGACTTCAGGTTTTGGAACTTTTTGTCCGCCATGTTTATTATTCCCTTTATATTCGACGAGAAGCCAGACGGGACCTTCATACTGCTCAGGCATTAAAAAAATGACTTTCTCTTCTTTGGTAAGAGCGTAGCTGGCACGACCTTGAAACCATTCCGGATGCCGGTCATCTGGGTCTTTCAAAAGTTGCTGGTCTTGCCGTGCTTCCTTTGTATCATTTGTCTTTCCATACACGCCCAAGAAGCTTAGCAGGTTCACACAAATATTCTTCGTAACATGCATCACGTCGATTGCAGAGTGGACATCTAGGACTTTCCAATACTGTAGCTCCCAAAATATAGATTTCTTCTTCCACATGGGTGCGTGCCCGTCAACTTCCAGCAGAACTGATTGTCCGCCAGGACCCTTTCCAGAGATGATTTTCAAATCCTTAACCATATCAAATATCTCAGCACCAGTACGTTCCGCAGGCTTCGGCCGGTGATCTGCCTTGCCGTTGAAATGCTTGCCTTTCTTTCTTACGTTATGATTTCGGGGAAGAAATCGACGATGACCCAGGTACACGTTCTTCCTACAATTATCCAAAAATACACTTTCAGTCTCATGTAAGCAGTGCATGCATGCTTTGTATCCCTTATTTGTCTGTCCTGACAGGTTACTGAGAGCAGGCCAATCGTTGATGGTTACAAAAAGCAACGCTCATAGGTCAAATTCCTCTTCTTTGTGCTCATCCCACACATGTACACCAGGTCTGCCCCACAACTGCAAAAGTTCATCAACTAATGGCCTTAGGTACACATCGATATCGTTGCCGGGTTGCTTCGAACCTTGGATGAGCACTGACATCATAATGAACTTCCGCTTCATGCACAACCAAGGAGGAAGGTTGTAGATGCATAGAGTCACGGGCCAGGTGCTATGGCGGGAGCTCTGCTCGCCAAAAGGATTCATGCAATCAGTACTTAGACCAAATATTATGTTCCTTGCGTCAGCTGCAAAATCTTTGAACTCTCTGTCGATCTTTCTCCATTGCGTTCCATCAGCGGGGTGTCTCAACTCCCCGTCGGACTTACGGTCCTCTTTGTGCCATCGCAACAACTTGGCATGCTCTTTGTTCCTGAACAGACGTTTCAACCATGGTATTATAGGAGCATACCACATCACCTTGGAGGGAACCCTCTTCCTGGGTTTCTCGCCCCCAACATCGTCACCAGGGTCATCGCCTCTGATCTTATAACGCAATGCAGTGCATATAGGACATTCATTCAAATTCTCGTATTCACCGCGGTAGAGGATGCAGTCATTAATGCATGCATGTATCTTCAGAACCTCTAAACCTAGAGGGCAGACAACCTTCTTTGCTTCGTACGTACTGGCGGGCAACTCGTTATTCTTCGGAAACATATTCTTCAACATTTTCAGCAAATTTTCAAATGATGAGTCAGCTACATCTTCCCGTGCCTTCCATTTTAGCAAATCCAGTGTGCAGCCCAGCTTTTTCAGACTATTATCGCATCCTGGGTACAGCGACTTCGTGTGATCCTCTAACATGCGATCCAAATTCTCCCTCTCCTTGTCAGTTTTGCAGCGTCTCCGTGCATCAGCAATGGTCCGACCAAGATCATCAGCGGGCTCATCATGTGCCTCTTCTTCACCTTCACCTTCCCCTTCCCCACCTTCAGCATCATACTCCATGAAAGTATCACCGAAAGCCTCATGATAGTTGTCATCGATATCATCCTCTTCTTCATCTTCTTCCATTCTAACCCCTCTTTCTCCATGCTTGGTCCAACAATTATAGCTTGGCATGAAACCGTGCCGAAGCAGGTGCATGTGAACGTCTCTTGAGGAGGAGTAACCCTTCTGATTCTTACATTCAACACATGGACAGATAATAAAATCTCGGTGCTTGTTCGCATTTGCCACTACGAGGAAATCTTTCAAACCCGTAGTGAACTCGCCGGAGATTCGGTTACCGTACATCCATTGCCGATTCATCTGCATTATTATCATATAAAGTATATAATTAACCATCATGCATTTGTTCAACTAACTAGCTAGAAATAATACAAATCATGAAAGGTTCAAGTTGCTAACCGCGATCGCGGAGAAAAAATAAATGACAAAGCTCAAGTGTGGCTCGGACACTTCATATCATGTGTGTTTCATGCTCTCGGACATTTCACCGAACACCTTGTGTGCATAGGAGGAACCAAAAGCAAACCCACCACCCCCTTGTGAATATTGTGAATAGAAGTGACATCAAATGTGGCTAAATGCAGCGAGGTGAGTCCTATATAGGGATGGTCCTTTAGTCCCGGTTGGCCTGGCCAACCGCGACTAAAGGTCTTCGGGCCAGCCTGAGGACCTTTAGTCCCGGTTGGCCTGGCAAACCGGGACTAAAGCCCCTCCCGTCCGCCAGCTGTTGACCCAGCGCGCTGGGGCCAGATAGTTGGTCGCGGGTCTCCTCCCGAACCGCGACTAAAGACCCCTTTGGTCGCGGTTCGATTATTTTGGGGACTAATGGAGGCGTATAGAAGGACTATTTTCTACCAGTGAATAATAATAATTAAAAACTGCTCTCATCTCACCTCTTCCGGTCGTTCTCGCCCCTATTCGTATATTGTTTCATGGCTTTTGGGTGTATTTTTTCATTTGCTGGTTTAATTTCCTTGGCCATGTTCGGCTCGATTTTGAGGTGAAAAAAAAATCTTTGACTAAAATTAATAATTATTGCTGAAAATATAAAGAAATGTTGCTGAAATTTTGATTAAGCGGTTCTACGAATTAGAAAAATGTACTGCACATTGTGGGAGATATGCTCACCAATTATGTGGAAGAGGTGAAAAATAAATCTATTCTGAGGCGAATTCTCAGCTGCTTTTCGTGTATCCGAAAGCTAGACACTTGAAAATATGCTGGTCGACTGAAGGTCTCTGTGGTAGCTTAACCTGACGTGCCACGTGATGACTGAGAGACTCCGTTGTCGTTATTGTTTGTTCCTGCTGCTTCTTCTGTCCGTGGACAATGACGAGACGTAGGCCGACTAGCCTAAGAGTGAAAATGTGTCAAAAGTAGCAATCCAAGTCGTGTTCGCGCGTGCCATTCTACATTTCCAGTGCGACGTGGCAGCGTTTGGCGACAGAGAGATTTCATCGACGGGGAGAGGCACGCCGGACCCTTCACCAATGGCCTCCTCACACGCTGCTTTCGTCTGTGTCGCCGTCGTGCGCGCGCACCTCCGGGCGCCTTATATCACACCACCATTTCGCTGACTATTAGTCCAGAGCTAGAACTACCTTTGCAGCCGTTACTTGACCCTACCCGCCAGAGAGACCGTAATTACAATGGGCATCATGGACGTGCTGTCGGAGCTGTGCCCAGCGTCGAGCCGGCGGAACAAGAAGCGGCCGCAGCTGATCACGGTGGAGATGAAGGTCCGGATCGACTGTGAGGGCTGCGAGCGCAACATCCGCAAGGCCGTCCACGGCCTCAGGGGCGTCACGGCCGTAGAGGTGATCCCCAAGCAGAGCAAGGTGGCCGTCACGGGCTACATCGACGACCCCGCCAAGGTCATGCGGCGGGTGGCGCGCAAGACGGGCAAGCCCGTGGAGCCGTGGCCGTACGTGCCCTACAACGTCGTGGCGCAACCTTACGCGCCTGGAGCTTACGACAAGAAGGCGCCGCCGGGGTACGTCCGGAACGTGGTGGCTAACCCCGCCGCCGCGCCGTTCGCCAGGGCGTCGTCGATGGAGGTCAAGTACACCTCCGCCTTCTCGGATGACAACCCGAACGCGGCGTGCGCCGTCATGTAATTCAGTACGTACTTGTGACCAACTGTTCGGCTGTTTGCATTGCGGAGTACTAGTTACGGAGTAGATTATCTCTTCTGTTGGTGTGTATATCTATAGTTTTTTTTTGTGTGGGTGATGTATATCTATAGTTAGTGTAGTACTAACTGTAATTGTAATAATACATACATATATATATATATAGGCTTGCATAATTATTTTTATTTTCTACACTGCTCCGCCGAGTGATTATTCTCCGGGCAGAGCCTCCAGACGATACAAACGCTCCCCCCCCCCCCTAGAGGATCGCGTCCGCACGTCCTCCTCACTCTCGCGCGACACGCGTCCCACGAGGGGGGAGAGGGAAGCGGCGAGGCCCCACCACGACATGAGACCCTGCCTTATCTCTTCGCCGTCCCTTTCGTCCACTCGTTCGATTATTCCGTCCGTTCTTTTTCCTTTTCTTGTTCCTCTTGCCGACTCTCGAAAATAGAATCCACCACCATAGCTTTGGCCCCGTGAGGAGCGTCGGGCGTTGCTCCAGGCGTCATGAGGAGCCCTAGGTGTTGTTCGTGGCGTTGTTGTGAGGAGCACCAGTAATGCTTCTGCAAGGGCGTCACGTGGCCTACGATGTCGTGGCGCAACCTTACGCGCCTGGAGCCTACGACTAGAAGGCCCCGTCGGGGTACGTCCGGAACGTTGTCGCCGCTAACCCCGTCGCCGCGCCGTTCGCTAGGGCGTCGTCGATGGAGGTCAAGTACAGCTCCGCCTTCTCCGACGATAACCCCAACGCGGCGTGCGCCGTCATGTAATCCAGTAATTGTGGCCATCTGTTCGGCTGTTTGCAGTGCGGAGTACTAGTTAGATTATTTCTTCTGTTGGTGTGTATATCTAAAATAGTGAGTAAAAACTAAGTAGTGTACTAACTGCAATTGTAATGATCCATATATATATGCCGACAGGCTTGTATGATTAATTTTCCAATGATTGGGAATTTAGTTACGGCTCTCCTAACAGCAGAAACCCTCGCTTCGATGGACGACGATGGGCCACGCAGCCCAACCAAGTCGAATTAAGTTGACATAACGAATAAACGAACCCAGGAGCCGGGGTGCCCCTATACCTCGCTTCTAGCGAGCGGAAGCACAGACTTGCTCGTGTTGTATACTAGATGGGCCTGGCCCAACGAGAAAGGCGCGCTAAAAACAAAGTACGTGGCCAGCTGTCGCTTGTGGTTCCACGTTTGACTTGCGAATAGTAGCAGCAGAGCGGACAGTGATACCTTCCATATAGAGCTGATCCAATCATGGCCGCATACGAACCAATACCTTGGTCTTGCTGGCCGGCCTGGTCGAGTCGGAATCGACATGGTTAGGCCTGTCCCAATGCATCGTTTTTTAGCATGTTACCATAGGTGCATTAATAATTTAAGAGACTACTAGTTTAATGCATTGTTTTTTAGAGGTTGTATCTAAATTTAATGATTTGGTGTTCATGCATAGATTTGATTGGGCTATTAACCATTTTTACCTATGATAGCGTGCCAATGTTGTATCTTAGGCTGGTCACAATGGAGAGTAACTAAGAGTGGTAATATCGTGATGTTACTAGTCTAAGTTACTACCTCCACAGTTTTTTTTTGATAAAGGGCTTTATTACTCAAAAAATCAAGTATTACACCCGGCCTCTGCATCATGAGATGCACACAGCCGACATCGGAAACTGAAAATAAAAATAAAAATAAACAGAGCGACAATGCGACAGAACATGCGCTGTAGACTGTCGATGCTATGGAGCCTCAATCCGTAGATCAAGCGGCCATCCATGTGGGATAAAAATATCCCTCGCCACCTGCTCCAGTCGCGCACATGCCTCCATAAAAAGGCCTCGTAACTCCCCTCGCTGTAATGTGGACCACGAACGGAGAATACCTGTGCTCCTGAATAGAACCTACATACGAGAAAAGTTTTTATCATTGAAAATCTTGTCATTTCTACATAGCCAGAGCGACCAAATAACGGCAAGCGCTCCTACCCTAATAATAGTCTTAAATCGTATATCAACCCCATTTAACCAATTGCCGAATATATTCGCAACGGAAGTGGGTGGATATAGATTCGAAGCCATTTGGATAGCGGACCATATAGAACGCGCAAATGTGCACTCAAAGAATAAGTGTTTAATTGTCTCATCATGAGAACACGAAACACACTTAGAACTCCCATGCCAATTACGTTTGACAAGATTATCCTTTGTGAGTATGACACCCTTACGAAGGTACCACGCAAAGATCTTAATCTTCAGCGGTACTTTCATACGCCATACATTTTTGAAGATATCGACTGGCATATCCGATTGGATCAGAGCCCTGTACATGGAGTCCACCGAGAACATACCATTCTTAGTGATCTTCCAACGAAACTCATCAGCGCCTGGTGTAAGAGTAACCATTGTTAATCTATCAACCAGGTTTTGCCAAGACGCGAGTCGAGGCCCGAGTAAATCTCGTCGGAACGTAACATTAGGAGGTGATGTTTGCATAACCGTAGCTAGCGTATCATCCTTATGTCGCGCTATCGTGTACAAGGCCGGATATTGTTCTCTGAGTGTGGCATTACCTAGCCACTTATCCTCCCAGAACCGTATCTGCGATCCATCCTTAATCTTAAATACCCCATAGCGAAAAAACTTATTTTTGTTCGCCATGAGTCCAGCCCAAAAGTGTGAATCACCCGGTTTCCACATAACCTGTGATAGTGCTTTTGAACCTATGTATTTACGTTTGAGGATGGTCTGCCATACGCCATCTTCGGTTAGTAGTTTAAAAATCCATTTACCAAGTAGGGCTGAATTCTTGACTTGCAGGTCATGAATCCCGAGCCCTCCCTGATCTCGTGGACGACAAACTATATCCCATCTGGCTAGTCGATATTTCTTTTTCTCATTGTCACCCTGCCAAAAGAATCTTGATCGGAAATAATCCAATTTTTTTAAGACCCCTTTGGGTAGCTGGAAGAATGATATCATATACAGTACCATATTAGTAAGGACTGAATTAATGAGTACCAGTCGTCCACCAAGTGACAACAGTTTTCCTTTCCAACTAGCTAGCCTTTTCTGCAAACGCTCTTCGACGTGAGCCCATTCTGCATTAGTCAACCTCCTATAATGTATTGGTATTCCCAAATACTTAATAGGAAACTGACCTTGCTCACAACCGAATAGCTCGGTATACTGTGCAACTGCATATTGTGCCTCGCCAAAGCAGAACAATTCGCTTTTATGGAAATTGATTTTTAATCCAGATAATCGCTCGAACGCTGAAAGAATTAATTTCAGATTCGCCGCTTTCTCCAAATCGTGTTCCATAAAAAGAATTGTATCATCTGCATATTGAAGGATAGACAATCCCCCATCGACTAGATGTGGAATTACTCCCTCAATTAGGCCATTTTCCTTGGCTCGATCAATCATGATTGCTAACATATCTGCCACAATATTAAACAATACGGGCGATAACGGATCACCTTGTCTCAAGCCTTTCTTAGTTTGGAAGTAGCGGCCAACATCATCATTGACTTTGATAGCCACGCTACCTCCAACTACGAAGCTGCGAACTAGAGTACACCACTCCTCCGAAAATCCTTTCATTCTCAGAGTCTGTTGTAGAAACTCCCAATTCACTTTATCATAGGCCTTTTCAAAGTCTATTTTAAGAATTACCCCATTAAGCTTTTTCGTGTGCAACTCATGTACGGTTTCGTGTAGAGTCACGACCCCATCTAGGATATTCCTACCCTGCATAAAAGCAGTCTGTGTAGGTTTTACCACATGATCTGCCACTGAATTTAGCCTAATAGTTGCAACCTTTGTAAAGATTTTGAAACTAACATTAAGAAGGCAGATTGGTCGATACTGTTGTATCCTTTCTGCGTTCAAAACCTTAGGTAACAAAACGATTTCCCCAAAATTAAGGCGATACAACTCCAAATGTCCGTTCTGTAAGCAATCAAACATCTCTATGAGATCATGTTTAATGATTTCCCAGAAATGCTGATAGAACTCCGCCGGACAACCATCTGGACCAGGTGCCTTATTATGTTCCATTTGGAATATAGCCTTCTTTATCTCCTCTTCAGAAAAGGGAGCAGTAAGAAAAGCGTTTTCTTCCATTGAAACTTGGGGAATATCATCTGTGCTGCTCTCATCCATGGTAATATTACCTACTTCAGGAGCCCCAAACAGATCTTTATAGAACTTTGTGATATAGGCCTTGAGACACTCTTGTCCCTCAATGAGACCTTCATCCTGATGGAGACATTGAATCCGTTTTTTCCTATGCCTGCCATTGGCAACATTATGGAAATACCGAGTATTCGAGTCTCCTTCAAGAATGAATTGAGCCTTTGATCTCTGATACCATTTGAGTTCCTCTTCCCGCAACATTTGTGCTACTTTTGCATTGGATTGACTTTTTAGTTCAATCTCTTGCGTAGATAGCAACCTAGTTTCAGCGAGTAGGTCTAACTCATCGATAATGGAACAAAGACGCATTTTCTCCTTCTTTAACATCCCAGTCGTATGTCTCGCCCAACCACGGAGATATTTACGCACATTGCGCATTTTATTATTCCATCTCCGTATTGGGTTATCACCTAAGACCGGTTTGTGCCAGACTTTCTTTACTAGTTCATCAAAACCATCTCGCAAAAACCAACCTAGTTCAAATTTGAACTGTGTCTGGCCTTTTGGTCTTGGTGTTCCAGTTGAAAGCAGAAGGGGAGCATGGTCCGACAGAGCCTCAATGCGTTCTAGAGCCCGTACCGTTACCAAAGGGAACTTATCTTCCCATTCGGTACTCATTAATACACGATCTAGCTTTTCATATGTAGGCTCCGGCAGACTATTTGCCCAGGTGAACTGTCTTCCGGACATGTAGACCTCTCTCAAATCCAAGCTATCAATGACAGCGTTGAACAAGAAAGGCCAATGTCCATCAAACCGTCCACGGCTTTTCTCATGTGGGAACCTTAGCAAATTAAAATCGCCACCAATTAAGATTGGATGTGGATTATTATTAGCCAAGTGAACCAACTCACGGAGAAAAGTCTCTTTAAACTCTTCCTGCGCAGCACCATACACAGCGACTAAACTCCATATGAAATTGTCAGCCCGGTTACGGAGGTGTAATTTAATATGAAAATCACCATCCGACCTTGCTAACACATCAAAGGAGTCAGTTTTAACGCCTAGTAAAATGCCACCCGATCTACCACGAGGGGGGATAGAGTGCCAAGTAAAATCGATACCACCTGATAGGCGGTTCAGAACACTCACTTGGAAATCTCTCCTCCCTGTTTCGGAGATAGCCAGAAACTCCAAATCGTGATCCCTGACGTATTGAGCAATATTCAAATGTTTAGCCAAGTCACCAAGACCTCTGCTATTAGTGAATAAGCCATTCATCGGGAAACAATTGGATTTTTAGGCGGTCTCGTGGTATTTCTCGGTGAGTTTTTCCTCTTTTGTTTGGCGGTTTTGGATTTCCGGCCGGAAGCGTATAGATCAAATAAAGATCCAAGCCCGTCCTCATCCAATCCCACCTCAGTCACTTCCCCCACTAGATGTGATAAAAGCTGTCCATCCGAAGAGGCATACGCTGAATCATCATCCATGTGGGGTATGTCCACCATGGGAGAAGCACTCGGATTGACCGTCGGTTTAACCGTTAAACGATCATATTCCATGTGCTTCAACACATTAGTGGACAACGTGATCTCCTTATCATTCTTCCCTAATGAAACACCAACTACTCCTAGGCTAGAGGATAACTTGGTATTTGAAAAAGAAAGAAATGACAAATGATTAGAACTCGTACCCTGTGACGATGTTGAGTACATCGCCGCTTTCCTTCTCATGGCCTTGGACATCGCGTCCTCATCAGTCGATGAAGCCCCATCCGCTGCAACGAGATGGCGAGCACTGCGTCTCAGCCCACCTGCAGGCTGCCCAATCACGGAGGAGGGCGCCACGGCGGAGGGAGGTACTGGCGAAGAAGATACCCCCCCGACCACCATGTGTTTCCCCGCTCCGGGAGGAACCGCCGCGCTCGTGTCGCTGTCCGCTCGAGATGGCGGTGTCGCCGACGTCATCACGGTGTCCCGGCGTTCTACCCGCGTCCCAGAGGACCCAGAAATACGGCCCGGAGACACCAATGCTGTAGCCGCCGATCCACCTCGCACCGGAGAAGGAGTACGCAGGCACTCCCCGTCGTTGCCAGCCGCGCGAGCGGGAGCCACCTGCTCCCTGCTCAGCTGGTTGGCCGCCGTTGAGCGGGCCGCCGACCGCTGCTCGCTGCTGGCTGCTGCTGCCGCCTGGGCGGTGGACAGAGGCATCCCGCCCGGCCCAACAGCATGGACGCTGTCCCCTGGAAGAGTGTCGCTGGTCCGCCCCGCCTGGGCGGCGAATAACCGGGTGCCTCCTGCACCCTGCAGTCCACTCGACAATGCAGCAGAAGACAGCTTCCCTCCCGAAGGTGGCTTGGCGAGAGACCCGCCTGAAGATTGCAACGAACGCACAATTTCCTTTCCCCTAGGAGTGGTCGGGGACATGTTAATTGGCGTTAATGCATAATTCTTCAACAGCTCCAACGCCTCAGTTTGCGCCGAGGTACCACCATCCGCAGGGGGCTGATCAATAGCCATGCCCGTCGCGTCTCCCGCCTCTTCCTCTAAACCAGCACCCGTGTCAAGCACATCCGAATCACGGACACCTCTGGTAGAGGACTCCGAAGGCGTCTTCAAGTCCCACATGTAAGGTACGAAGTCTGACTCCGGCACGAAATCCTCAGGCTCTGGACGGAAAGTGAAACCATAGCCTTTTAGACGTAACACACCATCCGTGTATATGTAAGGACCCATCTCATCCGCTTTGTTGAACACGTCCTCATCTGACAGCGCCAACCGCATACGAACAATACCTCTGCGACGTAGAGCCAGAAGGTCCACATCCAAGGTAATACCGATGAGAGAACCAACTGCCCACAGACCTAGGAAGTGGCGCAACGGATTTGGAACTCCTTCCACATGCACCCACGTCTGGTAGAACTCTAATTTCGGCTCAACATCTTCTGGTTTCCACTTACTGAACAATAGCCTGGTAGACTGAGACGGGACCCCAAAATCCATCCCATCAAACCTCTCCAGCTCTGCCACTGACGGGAACACCATCTTGAAACGGTTATCCCCACTAGGCATCGCTTCCCACTTCCAGCGTGGGGTAGAACACATACGCGCAACCGTCATCTCGACATGTCTTGCTGTAGCAGGAGTGCCAACCACCGTAACAAGCGCAACTGGCCCCCCAGACGCAACCTCATCCTGAAACAGATCATCCGGGAACTGGGAAAACATGGTATGAAGGCTACCAATCCCTCCAATGGACACTGTCGGCTTCGGGAGTCTGAGAGTAGGGCACTTCTTCATCGGATGCTTCTTGCTATCACACACGTAACAATAGTGCTCTACCGGACAATCTCTTGTTGCATGAGTATCAACATCGCACCTCCAGCAACGGGTCTTCTTCACCACCGTAGCCGCGGCAACGTCAACCCCCACGGGTCCAGCGGCGGCTAACGCCTGCTGTTCAACCACGGGCGCTGGAAATGCTGCAGCTGTCTCGATAGGTACAGGAACCGCTGCAACTGGTGCCAGTTTCTTCTTCTTATTCTTCCGTCTGGCCGCCCCTCCTGCAGCCACCGTGCCAACCGCGAACCCGCCGGCCGGCGCTGCCGCGGCTGCATGACCCGTAGCCACTGCGATAGGTGCTGCGACCACCGTCGACACTTGAGCCGCCACCGCATTCACCGCCGGAGCCGCGCTAGGCCCCGCCACCACCGCAGCTGCACGAGAAAGCCCCGGAAGAGGAGCCGCCGGCCTAGGGTTCGCCGCCACCTGCGGCATTGGAGCGAAGGCCGGCGGCCCGGCCATCGGTCTGGCCACGGCCGGCACCTGGCCGCGCCCAGCACCGGTACCAGCCAGCGCACCACGCCCAACACCACGCCCACGGCCGGCCGGAACCGGCGCCGGGGGTCGTGATCCGCCAGGTCCGCCCACATGCTGGGGTGCTGCCATCTCCGGTGGTGCTAGCAGCACCTGCAGAAACGACCGTCGACTTGATGGGGACGCTAAGGAGTCGACGTCGGCTCGTTGATGGTTTGGAGGAGGCGAAGTCCAAGGCGGAGTCGCAGGCGGCGCAGATGTCGAAGAACGATTTCGAGACGATGCCCGATCGGACTTGGCCCAAAGAATCGCGAACGCAGCTTGGAAGTGGCCCCAGGGTCTCAGCTTGGGCCCACCAACCTGACACGGCAGCTTTTCAATTTGGACCGACAGCTCCGCGTCCGTCTCCGCTGAAAGCGGATCGGTAATCACCGTTCCGCCGTCGCCGGCCGCCGTCGCCGATTTCGCCGTCTCGCCCTCGAAATCCGCAGGGAAAAAGTCCCCCAAGCATGGCGCCGGCGTGATCCTCGGCCGAGGGACAGGCCCCCGCCATCCGATGCGCACCGCCGGGATCCTAAGCCGATGCCCCACCGAGCTCGGGCTCCGGCCACCGAGAGTCGCCGGACAAGACGCCGTCGGAGAGGCCACCGTAGAGGACGCAGTAGAGCCCGATTCCGACGCCGCCCGCGAGCCACCGTCGCGTTCCTTCTCCCATACCCGAGACTCCCTCGTCGGAAATCCCGCCCGCGTCCAGAACGCGTCAGCCCGCGCCTCGTCGGACACCGGAGATCGCGCAACGTCGTCGGGGGAGACCTCCCAGACGTCTCCCAGGACTTCCTCCGCCGCCGCAATGGCCACCCCCGCCGCGCTCACGCCAGCGTCCGCGTCGTCCGCGAGAGCGCCGAAACGAGATCCCCCGCCTGCCTCCGTCGGAGTTGCGGAAAGCAGAGGTCGCCCAGGGGCAATAGTTAGCCGGCGGCGGCGTGTCCGCGCTGCATCCGGAGGGGGGTCGCCGTCCATCGCCCGCGCTGCTGTCTGGCTTGAACTTTCTTCGCGCGGTTGCGCGGCGTGGCTCGCCGCCGCCTGGAGCCATCTCGGCGCGATCCCCTTGTCCACCGGCGCGCTAACAGGGCGGGCCGCGCCCCCCGCCGCCTGGCCGGAGTCCTTCCCGGCCGCCAGGGCCGTCGCCCCAACGGTCGCCTCTCCAGTCGCCTTACTCATAACCCGGCGTACGCGTTCCGGTGGTGCCCACCAATCAAGAACACATCACTACCTCCACAGTCCACAGTTGGTAGTAACATAATTGTGGTGTCATGCATGACTTCATTTATTAGGTCTATAGACACATTTTTCCTTGGTATGTAACATAGCTAGTTACCACAAACACTTCTCTCTTCATTAAATATGTGCCACATAAGCAAAATTATCTTGAAATGTGCGATGTTACTACCTTAGTTACTCCCATTGTGGCCAGCCTTAGCTAAGATACAACCCCACTCTCTCTCATCATTAAGTAGTGTGCCACATAAGCAAAACGTCTATGAACCTTCGCTAAGAAACCCCATTGGTATAGGTCTTAGACTAGTCATAGTGGGGAGTATCATATACTAGTATCATGTATATGATACTAATCTATGTTACTACCTCCATAATGCATAGTAACATATATGTGGTATCATATACTAGTGTATTTATTAACCTATAGACACATCTTTTATTGGAATGCGTTATGTTATGGTATCTACCTATGATACCACTATCACCTCTCTCCTCATTAAATGAGTGCCACATCATCTTTTTTGCCTATGTGACACTTATGTTACCACCTATGTTACTCCCACTATGAGTAGTCTTACACACAGGCCCGTATCCGAGGCATGTGCAGAGTGTTCGACTGCACAGGTGCCCAGAATTTGGAGGGCCTCCAATTTTTAAATTAACACTGTACTTTATACTTTTAATGATCGGAGTAGCTGTGACTAGAACCGATGCATTGAGCAATAATTCTGCGTGGAAATCTGCCACCAAATTAACTTTAGAGGCCCCAACCATGTCAAAAAGAAAAAAAATTAGAGGCCCCAACTCACGCACGCCTCTGTTTCTCTCTTTTTGCCCTTTCTCTTTCTCATTCACTTCCAGCGGTAGGGAGCTTCTATATTCGTCTTGCAATGGACAACGCAAGCTGTAGGGTGAATGCTCAACTTGGTATTTAGTTCATCCGATAATTTGCTTCAAAGATCACTTAAATGTTCTTTTACCACATTTGTTTTAACGTTCAGCTTTTTATATCCATGACTTTGGGACAAGGTTTCTTGTGGAAAATTATTGAAGATTTTGTCTCAAGGAAATGATAGAACAATGACACATTTCTGCCAAAAAAAAATGTGTAGTACTTTTAAATTCTGAGGGCATCTCCAGCCGTCCCCCCAGAGCCCCCCCAGGGGGCCTTTTTCGCGGCGGAGCGACGAATAGCGCCGCTTCTTCACCACTCGCCCCCCCAGCGGCCCAAATAGCGCCGTTTCGGCGCTAAATAGCGCCGCGGCACCCAGGCCAAACCCAGCCCGCTGGGTTCGGCCTGGGGGGGCGAAACTGCGCGGCTGCGCGCGTGGGCCAGCTCGGTCAGCGACGCGACGAGAAAGCGCGGGAACAGAAGCCACCGCCCGTGATCGTCTTCTCGGCTTCCGCGCGGTCAAAGGCTGCCGGCGTTTATGGCGTGGCGGCCGCCCAGTGCATGCGCCCCGCCCAAAGGCTGCCGGAGTAATGGCGTGGCGGGCGGCACCGAGGGGACGCGCGCGCAGTAAATGCCCGGCCGCTCGCCGCGCTATAAAACCCTCCCGTCGCGCGCCTCGCCCCGCCATTCTCCACACCGGCGAGCTCTCCCTTCTTCTCCTCGACTCTCTCCTCCTCCCTTCTTCTCCACGAAAATGTCTGACGGAGCGGCGGCGAACGGGTTCCCACGCCATAACCTGCGCCGGGGCCAGGCGATGGCGCTGTACCGCGCGGGCTATCCTTGCCCGCCGGACATGCGCCTCCCTAGCTCCGCCGCGGGGGCGAGCCGCTGGGCACTCAGCGCCGGCGGTGTCCCCGTCCCTCCCCTTCCCACCTCCGACCCAGAGTTCCGCCGCGCCATCCACGAGATGCGCGCCGGAATGCAAAACCCCGAGAACTACCCACTGACCGGCGTCGACCAGTTCTGGTGGCAGCGGCTGATGGCGCGCCGCACCCGGGAGCTGGAGTCCCTCAACGACAACGGCCCTGTCGAGGGCCGTTTCAACTCGCACGGGCGGCGCCGCTGGTGGAGTGCCCCTGGGAGGACCCTCGACGAGGTCCTCCAGCACATCCACGCCGGCAACCAGCCGCGCCTCGCGATGCCGCCGCCGGAGGCCACCCAGGCGTGGGTGGCGCGGCGGACCGGCGCGTCCTCGTCGTCTGCGACGTCGAGCTCCTCCGCCGGACACTCCGTCTCCACCTCCCCCCCATTTCTGAACGCCGGACCGGCCGCACGCAGGCGCAGCGGCGACGCGCTCCGCATCGGCGAGCCACGCTTCGAACGCGTGGTTCGGCCGAAGACGGAGGACACCGGCGACGAAGATGAGGCCGAGTGGCCCGACCAAAAGGTCGCGGAGCAGATGTCTCTGGACACGCTGCAGCCGCTCGACCTCGACGCCGCCGCTCAGTGGAGTCTGCGCGACACCACCGAGTCTGAGCTCGCCCTCCAGCGCCGCCTGCTGGCTGAAGCCGAGCAGCGCAAGGCGGCGCGCGAGCGCGAGGAAGCCGCGGCGGCGGCCCTCCTCCGCGTCCCTCCCCCACCGCCGCAGAAGGAGAACGTCTACATCGTTCTCGACGAGGACTCCGACGACGACGACGTGATCCAGCAGGCGCTCGAGGTGAGCAGGTGGGATTGCGGCGGCGGCGACGAGGGACAGGGGGGAAGCAGGCGCCCCGGCGACGCCCCCAGCGACGACGACGACGACGACGGCGGCGACTACAGCCAGGCGATCGCCGCCAGCCTCGGGCTTAACTAGTTTAGTAGATGTAGTTTAAATTTATCGTACTAGTTTAAATTCGCGACGAATATGTACGCAGTTTCCGAATTTCAATAAAATCTCGCCTGTTTTCATTTTGCGTTTGTTTGGGCCGGTTCTTGGGCTCGGGACGCGACTGGGAAACGCGCCCCCCAGGTTCCAGAATAGCGCCGTTTAGCGCCGCGGCGGCACCAAAACGGCGGCGTTTTGGGCCCTGGGGGGGCGCAACGGCTGGAGATGCCCTGATATTCGATGTTGTTAAGATGTAATTCTTCAAAAAAAAAAACACCAACAAGATACTCCTATATACAAAACAATGGTTTCCTATTTGACAATGGTTACTTCGAGGGCCTAATTTCTGGTTTGCACGGAGTCTCGGTTTTCTCAAGTACGGCCCTGCGTACACACGAAAAGGAAGGTTGTAGAAGTAGAAGTATAGATCAGCACACACTTCGTTAACTTTGCCTTTATTGAACCGAGCAGCAGCTAGCTAGAATCGTCCTTGGAGAATGGGCACGTCGTCGAGGGAACGCTCTCCTTTGCAGGCATGCAAGCGGGCGTGCTTGCGACCCGGCCTTATTATGGGTGTACGTGTCCAATACGATGTGATCTGTCCACATCATGTGTGAGTGTGACGGAGGGAGTGCTCCCATGTCGAGCTTAGTCTTTTCACGTTCTTTCGAAAAATGAACATTTTTTGAAGTGTGACGGAGTGAGTGCTCCCATGTCCGATACAAGATCATTTTTCGAAAATGAATAAATTTTAACTGTGAACAGATTTTTAAAAATTGTGATTTTTTTTGAAAAATGAACAGTTTTTCAAATGAATGATTCTTTTTTTGAAAACTAACAACTTATGAAAAATGGTGAACAGTTTTTGGATCAGAACAAATTTTAAAAAATACCGATGAATAAAAATAATAGTGAACTAAAAAATTTGGTGAACCAAAAATAATAGTGAACAGAAAATGCAGATGCACCAAAAAATAATAGTGAACCAAAAAAATTTGGTGAACCAGAACTAATAGTGAACCAAAAAGTTTAGTGAACCGAAAAAAAATTTGAACCTAAGTTTCCGATGCACCAAAAATACCGACTAACAAAAAAAATATAGTGAACAAAAAAATTTGATGGACCGGAAATAATAGTGAACCAAAATTTCCGGTGCACGAAAAATACCGATTAACCAAAAAAAAAGTGAACCAAAATGGTTCCAAGTTTGAAAATGATTGTGATTTTTAAAAATGTTCCAAACTAAAAAAGGTTTCAAACTAAAAAATGGTTCCACATTTGAAAAAAATAGTTCAGTAAACAGAAGAAAAATGATTCACATTTTTAAAATATAAAAAAGTGAATATTTTCAAGTAAAATAAAAATAAAATTAAAAACAAAATAGAAAAAAGAAACAAAAAAGAATAAAACGGAAAAGAAAAACAGAAAACGAAAAGAAAATGGGAAAAATGAAAAAAAAAGAGGAGACAATAAAAGGCCTAAAGAAAGAATGTTAGACACAATAAAAGCATAGCCTGGAGGTTGCGCCCTCGTCCTCGAGCCAAACATCCAGGTTTGACCCCTCGCTCTTCCAACTTCTTTCCTTTCTTTCTATTTTAACCGGGCGAGTCCAAATAGGACTCGCTATAAGCGACATATAGTGTCCGCGAAGAGCCGGGCCGAGCACATGACCGCACAGGCGCATAGGCCAGACAAATGCATACTTTCAAGGATCAAGCCTTATTCTAAAAAAATGTCCATCTTCATTTAAACGAAACGATTTGTCTCCACACAAATGTATACTTTCTAACAAAAAAAAGTATGCACAAAACAAAAAATGTCTCCACCACACAACACACACGATGACGACCCTAAGAACAACACTGCTACACGCAGGTAAAAAAACCTACGGGAGAAGCGCCACGGGATGACATGCCGCTAAACTTGCTTATGAGGAAATAGAAGAAAGTAGGCAGGAGAAAAATAAAAAGACCCCGCAATTTATCCCTCCTAGTCCCAGGACAATTCCCTCACGTGAAAATATAAACAAGAGGGCAGAAAAATACTCCCAACGACTCACGGGAGAAACAGAGACAAGATTACACTGTCTCATGTGTCATGTGTCTGGCAGATACTGCTTTTCATAGCCCCACATCGAAGAGAACGGCGGCTTCACTATTGCTCTTGTTCGGTATTGATCGGACAGTATGCCCACCTTCAATTGTTTCTCGTTTGTTCTCTTTTGGAACTGATCAACCAGAACGCTTCTATTCCTCTTCATAAATTTTCTGGACAACCTTTGTACAACATCATAGAGATTGATTAGGGTTAGCGGGTAGACCTAATATCTCAGTTATCATGATCTCCAAGCGATTATTTATCATTGAGTGGCCTCCGAAGACTTTAGAAAGTTTTGTGATTTGTTGGAAAGTTTAATCAAACTACTAGTATTCAAGATTCAAGTGGCATGTCCATTTCAAGTGACGACGATCTCTTTGAGAAAGAGAAGGAAGACAACATGGAACTTGAATAAGATCATGGCGAAGCACAACTAGAAGCATTACTTCAACACCTAAGTTGGGCATGACCTTTTTATGGTGTGGATGATGCTGGAGAATACTACAATAAATATGCTAAATCTAAAGGTTTTGGTGTCTTGATAAGAAGCTCACATGCTTAGGATGATGGCCAAATAAAGTACCTTACACTATATTGTTCTCACTATGGTAAGACTTGGTCCAATTGTTTTTTTATTAAGACAAGTCCATTATCTGGGCTAGGATGTAAAACTAAAATTAATATTAATCGCCGTCCTAGTGGAAAGTTTAAACTTTCATGGTCATTTTGGCTCACAATCATACATTAACTCCACTCAAATCTCGGTTATTTATATGCAACAAAAAGATAACTTTAATATTAAGCGTAGTCTTTTATTGAATGACCGGGCCGGAATACGAGTAAACATGAATTTCGGTTCTTTTGTTTGTGGGAGGCGATGGTCATGGGAACCTACTTGTAGCGAGGTCCTCTAAAGCGAATGGTCCGACATAGTGAGTTGTTCTGAGAAGCTATGACAGGCTCCTTCACCAGGAGCGATTTGGAGAGCTCCCCCTCGTCAGAAGCGGCGACTCCAAATATTGGTCACTTTTTTTGTTTTTGGAAGGATCATCTTTGATGGGAGCGGCCGAAGGACATGGAAACACCCTGCTCTCTGTACAAGATCAACATGGACTCTGTCGGAGTCTCCCTGTGAAGTTTATTTATACTAATTTATATTACTTATTTTATACTCATTCCTTCAGTAAACATGCTTAACAATAGTATATTTTGTAAATCATATTTTATACAAAATTAGTTTATTTATATTTTTATTTAGAATATAAGTGTTTTTTGTGTTTTATGTTGACTATGCTTCAACATTATGGAAAAATCAACCAATCCAGCAAAAAATTTTTGGTCGTTTCATGATCTTTATTGTGTCATTTATTTTCCATGAATCTCTACACAAAACACGATGAAAGAACATAGGTTCTAAATCCTATTTTGAGTGTTTGATTACAACATATAGATGGACTAACGTGGTTTGCTAAGTGTACTCAGAAAACATAGTCCCGTAAATGTATTACAAAGTTCAACAATAAGTGAGAAAATGCTACGGGAAATTACAAGGAAGAGTTGAAAAGAAACGGCGAAAAGAAAGGAGAAAAGGAAAAATGGTGCAGGGTGGCCGGCCTCCAGGCCGGCCTGGCCGGGCTCCAGGCCGGGCTGGCGCTGCTCCTGGCCAGCCCCACGCCGGCCCCAGGCCGGCCCCCAGGCCGGGGCTTTCGGGTGGGGGTCCGGCCTCACCCCTCGCCCACGCCGGCCCCAGGCCGGCCTCCAGGCCGGGGCGCCCGGGTGGGGGGCCGGCCTCCCCCCTGTTCCACGCCGGCCAGGCCGGCCTCCAGGCCGGGTCGGCTGCGCCACGCCGGCCTCCCCTGCGCCCACGCCGGCCCCAGGCCGGGGTGGGTTCTGGCCCGGCCCTGGCTGCCCCCAGGCCGGCCAGGCCGGCCCCCAGGCCGGGGTGGGTTGCAGGAAGAGTGTTTCCCCCTTAAAAACGGCTACATTTCGACAAGACTATATATACGGGGTCTTCACCTACCTTTCCCCTTTGTCAATCCCACTCACTCTCTCTCTCACCACCATTGATTGACCAAGCTCAAACTCAAGAACAAGATCTCCACAAATCCCCAACCAAAGCTCGTGATACTTTGGGATTTGAAGGAGACACCCCCGATCTACAACTCCACCGAGCCGATTAGAAATACACCCACTCATCCCATAGGGATCTTGTCATTCTTAGTTCATCGGAGCTAGGAATCTTGTTGCTCTTAGTTCATCGGAGCTCGGAGCCTTGTTGATATCCCCGGTGCTTTTGTGCCCGTGGATCTTGCTTCTCGGAGTCTTGGCGGCTCTTGGGATTTGGTGAGGACCCTCCAATCTTGTGGAGTGTGCCTCATCCTTGTAAAGGTTCTAGTTGTCAACCTCAACGGCAACATAGTGATTCGAGTCTATCCACATCGGTGGAAGATCTCGAAGGAGATACGGTGTGGCATTTGAGGCCTACTCGGTGTTCCACTTTGGTGGCACCGCACCGCTCCAACGGAGATTAGCTTCCATTGGGAAGTGAACTTCGGGATAAATCTCCGCGTCATTGTGTTCGGTTATCCCTCAACTTATCTTTACTTGTTACTACTAGCTTAGTCATATTGTTCACCTTGTGCTAGTCGTAATTGCTCAACATATAGGATTGTCCATCTAGTTGCATACTCTAGATAATCTATATTTGAGCTTTGCCTTGTTAACTTGAAAAAGAAGTTAAAATTTGTAGTTAACCTATTCACCCCCCCCCCCTCTAGTTAACCTCTCGATCTTTCAATTGGTATCAGAGCCTCGTCTCTTTATAAAAGGCTTTACCGCCTAAAGAGGAGGTGAGGATGGCCGATGATCCCGTCACCATGGATGGGATTCAAAAGCTAATCCAAGCTATGATTGATTCTTCCGAGAAGAAGATGGAGGGACTAATAAAAGAATTGACATCTCCATCTAAGCAACCTAGTGAAAAGATTATCTTAGATGAAAATGGAAACCCCTTGCCAACTAAAGAAGGAAGTGATACAACTTCACCTTTAAATAATGGTGCACCATCAAATGGTAGTGGCGGCAATTCTTTTGGTTATGCATACAACAATGCTCCTAATGTTCAACATCCGCATGTCTCTCATCTTGGTCCACCTCCTTTGGTGGATCGGCATCGTTTTACTAATTGGAAAGCTTCCATGAAGTCTTACATGTGCAGCTCTTCAATGCAAATATGGAGAATTGTTGAAAAGGGATATGAGCCAAAGGATCCCGCTAATCTAAGCTCAAGTGACATCATTGATGAGCAACTCAACGCTCATGCCTTGCACATGTTGGAAAGGGCAATGGAGAAGGAAGGAGTTGAGCACATCCGGTCCTTCACAAGTGCAAAGAAAGCTTATGATGGTCTTGTTGATATGTTTGACGGCAATGTCAACCTCCAAAGGTCCAAGAGGTCAATCATTCAAAGAAAAGTTGAACACTTTCATTTGGGCGACGGAGAGAACATAGAAGACATGTTTAGAAGACTCAAGGCTCTTGTTAATGATATGAGAGATGGTGGATTCACGGATTGCACGGAGAATTGGGTCAAGGAGAAATTCCTTCTCACCTTGATGCCATATAATGAAAACATGGTGATGAATGTACAAGCAAGGGCCGACTATTTGGACCTATCCCCCAATGATGTCCTAGGTCTTTTTATCACTCTCAAGGTCATGAAACAAACCTCCGATGATGTCATGGCCCGTGTGAACGGAGCAAAGAAAGCATCTCTTGCCTTGAAGGCCAAGGTCATTCCCCATGAAGATAATGACTCGAGTGATGATGGTGCTTCTATGCATGAGGTCTCCGAGAGAGAAATGAGGACATCACATGATGAATGCTTAGCTCTTGCTCAACACAAGTGGTGGAAGAAAGGAGATTTTAGATCCAATGCCACCAAGAACAAAGGAAAGGAATCCTCTAGCACGAAGAAAGCAAGAACTTGCTTCAATTGTGGAGATTCCGAGCACTTCGTTGCCGAGTGTCCTTTCAAGAGTAGAATCGAGAATGGAGGAAGACTTATCAAGAAATCCACCTTCATTCCCAAGTCCAAGAACTTCATCAAGAGAGGCCCTCCTAGGGCAATGATTGCTAACGAAGTCGAGTACACATCCGGTGGTGAAGAGGATGATGGTGAAGGCGAACAAGTAGGTATGGCGGCCATGGCTAGGGGCGTCATACCTCCTAACTTAAGCTCTCTCTTCTCCAACCCAAATGACAACAAGGGCCCCTCGATTCACAAGTGCTTCATGGCCAAGGGTGTACCCGCAAAGGTGACTCCTACACTTAAACTTGCTAACTCCTCTATTCCTTCACTACTAAATTGTGTCGAGGAAGATCCCTTGACAAACTTTGTTGAAACACTAGAAGGAGAAACTAAATCCATTTTTGTCTCTCTCATGGATCAATTAAGTGAGGCACATGGCCTCATTGATGAACATGAGGAGAGAATAATGTTGCTTGAAAAGTTTGCTCGTGATGATGCTAATAAAATTGAGGAGCTTGAGAAAGCTCTAGATGAATCACATTGTCTTAAAGAAAGCATTGAAGAAACCTTTGCAATTGACATAGCTAAAGTTAAACTTGATTGTCAACATGCTTTTGCTAAGGTAACGGAATTCATGAGTTTAAATGATGCAACTAACCAAGGGTATAATGAACTCATTAAGGATTTTGATAAGCTTAAAATTGATCATCGTACTATCTCAAATGAGCTCAAAACCTTAAAAGGAGTTAGAATTATGAATAAAAACTCTTGTGCTACTAACCCTTTGTGTGTCAAGGCAACTCTCATTGAGGAGAACAATAGGTTGAAGGCACAACTCAACAAGGGCCTCGCCACATGCATCCAAGGCCAAAAGAACCTCAATGATCTTTTGAGTAATCATAAGAGAGTTGTTGGTAAAGAAGGTCTTGGTTTTGGTTCCTCATCGGAGGTGGCCTACAAGAAGAAGTCAACTCCCTCCACTAACTCTATTGTTTTTGTAAAGGAGGGGGAGTTGGCTAATGAGGAAGATGAGTTTGATGTTATTGCTAAAAGTATTGTTTCTAGGAACACTACTTCTCACAACAACTTTGCGGGAAAGTATAACCCATCCTATGTGCTTCTAAAATCTACTAATGGTCATGTTTATGCAAAGTATGTAGGCACCTCATATGGTGATGATTACAAGCATGCTATTTGGGTTCCCAAGACCCTTGTGACTAACAAAAAAGGACCCATCCAAAAATGGGTACCTAAGACAAGAAGTTGATTTATTGTAGGGTTGCATTTCCGGTGGAACATCATGGATGATTGATAGCGGTTGTTCCGCACACATGACCGGAAGCAAAGAAGTATTAGAAGACTTGAAACTCCAACTTCTCAAGTTTGCTCATGTAACTATTGGTGATCGCTCACAACTTAAGGTATTGGGACATGGCAAGGTGGTCATTTCTCCGGATTCATCCATTGAGAAAGTCCTCCTTGTTGAGTCCCTTGGCTATAATCTTCTTTCCGTCTTGCAACTTTGTGAATGCAATTTTACATGCGTATTTGGGCGTCACCATGTGCTTGTCCTTCACACTATTTCTCTTAAAGTAGCCTTTGTTGGATTTGTGGAAAACGGTATGTATGTAGTGGATTTCTCGAAAGAAACTACACATATTGCCACATGTCTAATGGCTAAATCCGACGTGGGGTGGCTTTGGCATCGTCGCCTAGGCCATGTCGGTATGAGAAATCTACAAACTCTTGTGAAGGGTGAGCACGTGGTAGGACTAACAAGTGTGAATTTTTCCAAAGATCGTCCTTGTAGCTCTTGTATTGCCGGAAAGATGCATGAGAAGAATCATCCCAAAACATCTATCATCGCCACAACAAGACCTTTTGAGCGCATTCACATGGACCTATTTGGTCCTCCCACATATGATAGTCTTGGTGGCAAGAAGTATTGTTTGGTTATTGTTGATGATTATACAAGATACACTTGGGTTTTCTATATCAAGAAGAAGAGTGAAACTCAAGAAAGATTCATTACTTGGGCTACCGAAGTGCAACGCCAATATGACACCAAGATATTATCCATTAGAAGTGACAATGGTTCCGAGTTCAAGAACTACACCATGGATGAATTCTTGGGTAATGAGGGGATAAGACATCAATATTCCGCCGCGTACACCCCTCAACAAAATGGTGTTGCGGAAAGGAAGAATCGCACACTTATTGATATGGCAAGAACTATGATGGCCGAGTTCAAATCCCCATATAACTTTTGGGCCGAAGCTATCAACACCGCTTGTCATCTATCTAACCGACTCTTCCTTCGTCCGATGATTGGCATGACTCCATATGAGCTTCTCACCGGTAACAAACCCAATCTCTCATATCTTCGAGTTTTTGGGTGCAAATGCCAAGTATACATAAAAGGAACTAGATTGTCTAAATTCGATGCTAGAACATTTGAAGGTATTTTTGTTGGTTATGCCACGAACTCCCACACTTATAGAGTCTACAACATATCCACCGGGTGTGTTGAAGAATCTATGAATGTGGAATTTCATGAGGATAATGGCTCCCAAGTGGAGCAAATTGATTGTGATGATGTAGGTTATGAACCATCCTCCATAGCCATAGGAAGAATGGGTGTAGGTCCACTTATACCCATTGAGGGACACCTTGTGGCAAATGAAGATGGAACTAGCTCTACGCAAGTGGAGCCCTCTACATCAACCACCAATCAAATGGTAAACCAAGAACAAGAAGAAGATCCTAATGTGGATATCTCTCATCAAGAAAGTGATCAAGATCCACCCAATGATAATGGTGGAAGTGGTCTTGGTGATACTTCTCCAAGAACTCCAATAAGGGTGGACAATGGTCTTGATGAAGGAGATGATGAGGATGTCCCACCAAATGAACATCCCGATGATGCTCTAGTTCGTATCAAGTCTCGTCAAGCATCAAGATTGCAACAAAAGTCACTATATCAAAAGAATATAATTGGTGGCTTGGGAAGAAGTGTCTCCACTCGTGGACAAGTGCTCAAGTTTTGTGGCATTCATTCATATGTCTCTCATGTTGAACCCATCAAAGTATATGATGCTCTTGAAGATGAAGATTGGGTTCAAGCTATGCATGAAGAGCTCCATAATTTTGAAAGGAACAAAGTATGGTCTCTAGTGGAAAGACCCAAGGATCACAATATCATTGGAACTAAATGGGTGTTCAAGAACAAGCAAGATTCTCATGGGCAAGTGATTCGCAACAAAGCACGATTGGTTGCTCAAGGCTACTCTCAAGTCGAAGGACTTGACTACGGTGAAACTTTCGCTCCCGTAGCTAGGCTTGAATCCATTCGTATATTACTTGCATTTGCCACTAGTCATAACTTCATCTTGCATCAAATGGATGTTAAAAGTGCCTTTCTAAATGGACCTTTAAATGAAATGGTATATGTTAAACAACCTCCGGGATTCGAAGATCCCAAGTATCCTAACCATGTCTACTACCTCCACAAGGCTTTGTATGGCCTCAAACAAGCCCCACGTGCTTGGTATGATCACTTAAAGGAGTTCTTAGTAGACCGTGGTTTCGTGCTTGGGGTAATTGATCCCACACTCTTTACCAAAAGTGTAGATGGACATTTCTTTGTATGCCAAGTATATGTTGATGATATTATATTTGGATCATCTAACGTGAGTTTTGTAGATCAATTTGCCAAACTAATGACAAGTGAATTTGAGATGTCTATGATGGGAGAATTAAAGTTCTTTCTAGGTTTTGAGATCAAGCAATATCATGAAGGAACTTTTATTTGTCAAGCCAAATATATTCAAGACATGCTCAAGAAATTCGATATGACTAATGCCAAACCATTACCTTATCCAATGCCAACTACCACAAATCTCTCCTTGGATCATGAAGGTATACCGGTAGATCCCAAACTTTATAGATCCATCATTGGATCTTTGCTTTACCTTTGTGCATCTAGACCGGATATTATGTTTAGTGTGGGTTTGTGTGCGAGATTTCAATCTAACCCCAAGGAAAGCCATATGATTGCGGTCAAGAGAATTCTTAGGTACTTGGTTGACACTCCAACTCATGGTCTTTGGTATCCATCAAACACAACCTTTGATCTTGTGGGATACTCGGATGCGGATTGGGGAGGTGACAAAGTGGATAGAAAATCAACCTCGGGTGCTTGCCAATTTCTTGGTAGGTCTCTCGTGTGTTGGTCTTCCAAGAAACAAAATTGTATTGCCACCTCCTCCACGGAAGCGGAGTATATTTCCGCCGCAAGTTGTTGTTCTCAACTCTTATGGATGAGGCAATGTCTTAAGGATTTTGGAATTAAGATTAAGACTATGCCTCTTTTATGTGATAATGAAAGTGCCATTAAAATTGGTCACAATCCGGTACTTCATGGCAAGACCAAGCATATTGAGATTCGGTATCATTTTATTCGGGATCATGTGGCCAATGGTGATATCTCACTCTCTTATGTCAACACTAAAGATCAACTTGCCGACATCCTTACCAAGCCTCTAGATGTGAAGAGATTCAAGGAATTAAGGAGTGAGCTCAACATCATATGTGCAAGCAATTTTAGTTGATTGGAAATCTCGCATACACACCTCTACTAGACTCTTATTTGGATTTAGATGCACGCATAGACATAGGGGGAGTGTAGCTCAATCGATGAGCCAACACTACCTCTATTATGCATAAATAAACAAATCATGCCTAAATGATCATTTTTAATGACATCACGTGCTTAAATGATGAGTCTCGACAATGCACCCAAGATATATCTTCGCGGTGTCATATCGAACATACTCATACATGGTGGCTACGGCCACCGCCCATTTCTCCATCCAACATTTGTGTTCGAGTGTTCACTAAATTGCTTCTCTCTTTGAGTTCATATTTCATTTGTATTCAATGTTGCTCATTTGGTTTTTCTTATTTTTCCCATTGGATACAAATGGAAACATCTTATGCATGTCATCATTCTCATATCATCCGTGCACATGGTCAAATAAAATTGCTCTACGAAACAATTTCAAGAAAATATTGTTAGATTATATTTCATGACAAATTCTTGAATTACAATATTGTTCATGTGTTTGTGAGTTGTGAGTTGATAGGTTGGGTAGGTTAATCGTTTTTTTTGTGTGCGAAAAAATTATATAGATAGATCAATCAAAATTTGCAAAACAAAAAAAAAAAAAAAAAAAAAAAATTTCGATTGCACCCCCCACCCCGGCCCCAGCCGCCGCCGAGCCGGCCCCAGGCCGGGGGCCAGGCCGGAGCGTTCGGCCACCCTGCCGGCCTCCTGCCCGGCCCCGCCCCCACGCGCACCGGCCCCAGGCCGGGTCCCCCGCCTCTGCTCGCGCCGAGCCGGCCTGGCCGGCCCCTCGCCCGGCCCCAGGCCGGGGTGGGTGCTGCCAGCGCCCCCCACGCCCCCTTCCCCTCCCTACACATCCCCCACTCCTCCAACCACCCTTCTTCCTCCTCCCCTCCCACCATTAGAGCACCTTGGTGTTCTTGCCAACCCCCCTCCCCCCCCCCACCTCCCTAGCCCATCCCCTCCGCTCAAAATCACGGATCCGGAAGCCCTCGGCCTTCTCCTCCCTCTCCTCCACACGGATTCATCCATCACCCCTTATTGGAGGAGATCGGGACACTTGATTTTCTAGCCCTTTTTGGTTGACCATGGCTTCGAACTCGGGTAATTTTTCTATGAGTTACTCTATGTGTTATGTGTCTCTTAGTGCCATCCATGTGTGCTCGTACTCATATTCATGTTTTTTTTGTTTTCATCTCATCATCTTAGGGTTCATGTCACACCTATGTCACTCGTTTCAAGCCTATGACCATGAATATATATTCAAAAAAATTTCATTACTTGATTCAATTGTTCTATCATTACGACCTCATGTGTATGACATCTACTTGATTCAATTGTTCTATCATTATCTCGTGGTTGCTTGTATGCTAAAATACCAAATATTTTGTTTCACATCAACCACTACTATCCACATGATATGATCATATGCAAACACTATTGGGCTAGTACTTCGTTTACCATGTCATTGACCCATAGTTTCATGATTTAAATTTTTTTTTTTGTTTCACTCACCTAAAACAACCGACCATGTGCACTCATTTTCATATTCCATCTCTATGCATCATATATTTCAGGTGACTCTCCTACCCCTGAGGATACCTCTCGCCCTCTCCGTCCTCGTGTCCCTCGCAAGAAGAGTGCTCAAACTGTTGCTGGCTCTACTCCCTCACGGAGATCCACTCTCCCTGTCAATCCTCAGGAGCCCGTGATCAAAAACTGGGGTGCTCTCAGTGCAGCTGATTTTGAGGAAGCACGGCTCAACTTTAATCCGTATGACTTTGGTGAACGCACGTGTTCTGATGCCCGGTTTTATTGCAAAATGCATCAAGTCATGTATGAATTCATTCTTGGCAAGCTACAGCACAGTCACGTGGATCATCACTACTTTGATATTGAGTATGCTCGCAACAAATGGCCTGAGGTAATGACCATCATGGATTTTCACAACCTCACTCCTCTCATGGGTGACACACTTGCCCATCCATACTCTCCAGACTTGCTCAGGGAGTTCTACTCCACAGTTCACTTCGCATCTGGTGGTCCAACGCGTCTCCCGCGTACCTTGATATGGATGAGTGGTGGCATCCAATGTGAGGCTACTATGGACGAGTTTGGTGCTATCTTGGGTCTCCCTGACTATCACTTTGACCATTTTTATTGGTTCCGTATTCATGGGGAGCCCAGCAAGCTTATGAGGGCCAAGGATGGGATTCGTCACTGCTATCCTGACGGTACTAGTTCCTCGCACATTCCCAAGATCAAGTTCTTCTCTGAGCATTGGTACATGATACATGCCATTCTTCGCAACACCATCGCCGCAAAATTCGGTGAGAAGGGCGAGGTCCGTAAGTGGATGATAAATCTTCTCTTCCACATTGAGCCTCAGATGCAGTCAAAGAAGCAACTCGATGTATTGGACTATATGTGGCAGGAGATGCAAACTGTTGTTAAGGAGAAGAGAGTCCCCATCTATGGCTCTTACATTCAGCGTCTGATTGAATCCCGTGTCCCCGAAGGTCTCCTCAACAATTATGCCAAAGTGACTCCGAAGAAGAATATCCTTATGTATGATACTCCTATTGAGACTGCTCATGAGCCAAGGCCGAAGCGCACCCGCACTGAGTCAGTTTCTCGTCGTTCTCCTTCACCTTCTCCTGCACCTGAGACATTTAATCTTAAGAAGATTCTTCAGAAGATGAATTGCTTCTTCATTGATAAGCAACATCAAGATTATGAGGCTTATCGCAAAGGGAAAGCATCTAGTCGCCGTCAGCGCGCTATCCAGACTGCACTCCAGATTCCTCTTAGTCCTGCTAGCTCCGCCGAGATTTCCGAGGAGAAGTGGATGTCTAAGCATACATATTGGTGTGGAGATGATGTGAGCTCTCTTGGCTCTTTTGCGGAGGCGTACACCACTGCTGGCGCTAGCTCGAGTCAGGCTCCCCCAGAAGACGTTCATGAGGATGAAGATGAGGAGGAGATGGGCGACGAGTGATTGCATTGCATTTTTCTCCCTTTTTGGTGTATGATGCCAAGGGGGAGAACCACTCACGCATTGCATTGCATCACATGCATTCATTTGCGTCTTATCGTTCGTTGTGATTTGCTTTCTAGTTGAAACTATTTGTGTGCTTTGTGCACCGTTGTGTTATTGTAAGACTATGTTCTTAATTATCTATCGTACTCTATATTATGTGTGTGACAATGGTTATTGAAGATCTTAGCAAGATTATCAAGTTATTTCCTCCACTCACTATTTTCCATATATTGAAGCCATATTGAGTGAAGGTATTATTCATAAAGAAGAGTGCTATGGTAAGATCGTCAATGGTAAACATTATTATTCATACATGTGTATCTTCAATGGTAAAAATCATGGATGGACTAATCTCTTGCACTTCACATAAATATGGTATAGTCTCATCATCATCATGATTATAAAATATACATGTCAATTGTTATATGCACACAAATAGGGGGAGTACGAATACATGTTATTTATCTCACAAATAGCCATGCAATATTATCTATTATGCAAATCCGTATGTTGTCATCAAACATCAAAAAGGGGGAGATTGAAAGAACATAGGTTCTAAATCCTGTTTTGAGTGTTTGATTACAACATATAGATGGACTAACGTGGTTTGCTAAGTGTACTCAGAAAACATAGTCCCGTAAATGTATTACAAAGTTCAACAATAAGTGAGAAAATGCTACGGGAAATTACAAGGAAGAGTTGAAAAGAAACGGCGAAAAGAAAGGAGAAAAGGAAAAATGGTGCAGGGTGGCCGGCCTCCAGGCCGGCCTGGCCGGGCTCCAGGCCGGGCTGGCGCTGCTCCTGGCCAGCCCCACGCCGGCCCCAGGCCGGCCCCCAGGCCGGGGCTTTCGGGTGGGGGTCCGGCCTCACCCCTCGCCCACGCCGGCCCCAGGCCGGCCTCCAGGCCGGGGCGCCCGGGTGGGGGGCCGGCCTCCCCCCTGTTCCACGCCGGCCAGGCCGGCCTCCAGGCCGGGTCGGCTGCGCCACGCCGGCCTCCCCTGCGCCCACGCCGGCCCCAGGCCGGCCCCCAGGCCGGGGTGGGTTCTGGCCCGGCCCTGGCTGCCCCCAGGCCGGCCAGGCCGGCCCCCAGGCCGGGGTGGGTTGCAGGAAGAGTGTTTCCCCCTTAAAAACGGCTACATTTCGACAAGACTATATATACGGGGTCTTCACCTACCTTTCCCCTTTGTCAATCCCACTCACTCTCTCTCTCACCACCATTGATTGACCAAGCTCAAACTCAAGAACAAGATCTCCACAAATCCCCAACCAAAGCTCGTGATACTTTGGGATTTGAAGGAGACACCCCCGATCTACAACTCCACCGAGCCGATTAGAAATACACCCACTCATCCCATAGGGATCTTGTCATTCTTAGTTCATCGGAGCTAGGAATCTTGTTGCTCTTAGTTCATCGGAGCTCGGAGCCTTGTTGATATCCCCGGTGCTTTTGTGCCCGTGGATCTTGCTTCTCGGAGTCTTGGCGGCTCTTGGGATTTGGTGAGGACCCTCCAATCTTGTGGAGTGTGCCTCATCCTTGTAAAGGTTCTAGTTGTCAACCTCAACGGCAACATAGTGATTCGAGTCTATCCACATCGGTGGAAGATCTCGAAGGAGATACGGTGTGGCATTTGAGGCCTACTCGGTGTTCCACTTTGGTGGCACCGCACCGCTCCAACGGAGATTAGCTTCCATTGGGAAGTGAACTTCGGGATAAATCTCCGCGTCATTGTGTTCGGTTATCCCTCAACTTATCTTTACTTGTTACTACTAGCTTAGTCATATTGTTCACCTTGTGCTAGTCGTAATTGCTCAACATATAGGATTGTCCATCTAGTTGCATACTCTAGATAATCTATATTTGAGCTTTGCCTTGTTAACTTGAAAAAGAAGTTAAAATTTGTAGTTAACCTATTCACCCCCCCCTCTAGTTAACCTCTCGATCTTTCACACGACCCTTCCGTCCTCGACTGCCTCCACGCTACCGCGGTGACGCGCTCCCCCACGACTTCATGCAGGAGTACGAGACGAGTGTCCTAGCGGCTAGGAGATGCGGCAGGTGCCTCGTGAGGTACTTTCCCCTGGCAATTACAGGAGCAGTATGAGGATGGGTGACCGATGGGTTGTGTCACTAGAAGTGGGAAATCAACATTTAAATTAAGAATGGATAGAGATAAAAAAAAATTGGGAAACATAAACCCGAAACGCCAAAATGAAAAAAAAACACTAAACCCCAAAATACAAAAAAGCATAAATCTTTAGTGCGGGTTGGTGTTGCCAACCGGGACTCGGCCATGGCCACGTGGAGGGACTTTAGACCCGATTCGTGGCAAACTGGGACTAAAGCGGGGGGGGGGGGTGGGGGCTTTAGTCACGGTTGGCCAATCGGGAGTGTATGTCCTTTTTCTACTAGTGATAGTATAGGAATTATAGTCAATAAAAAGTTCTTACGTATTTTGCTAAAATACATTACCATTGTTTAGTCTCTTTTAGCAACAACATAAATTTGGGTCGGTTCAGTACTATTGTTATCCTAATAATAAAATCTTATGTTTTGCTAGACTTTTACCAAGTCCATGATGAGTAAAATATAATCATCTCACAAAGCATAAACTAATCTTAGAGACAAGATTAGAAACTCTTGTTTGTTCATGTCTTCACACCCGCACAAGGATTATCCTTTGAAAATCAGCTTTCGAGTGCTATAGCGGTCGTAGCATGATGATATAAACTTAATTCTGAATTTGGAGATAGAATAATGACTTAATACTATTGTCTCTTGGGCATATCACCAACAGTTAGCAGGTAAACTTAATATCTCATCTCTCACGATCTTCAAAAGATTATTTGTCATTGAGTGGCCACCTAAATCTTCAGAAAGTTTTATGATTCGTAGGAATTGATAATACAACTAATAGTATTCAACATTAAAGAGATTATTTATCATTGAGTGGCCACCTAATTCTTCCGAAAACAATGATTATCTCTTTGGGAATGAGAAGGAAGACAAAGTGGAGCTTGAATATGATCATTGTGAAGAACAACCAGAAGCATTACCTCAACACCTAAGTTGGGCATGACCTTTTATGGTGTGGATGATGTTCGAGAATACTACAATAAATATGCTAAATCTCAAGGATTTGGTGTCTTCATAATAAGCTCAAATGCTTAGGAGCTGGAGAAATAAAAGTAAACTCTTACACTATGTTGTTGTCGTATGGCAAGACTTAGCCCATTTTTTTTGCCGAAGACAATTCATCTGGGATGTACAACAAAGATCAATATTAATCGCCGTCCTAGTGAAAACTTTAACTTCCAAATGTCATTTTGGATCACAATCGTACATTATGTCAACTCAAATCTCGGTTACTTAGATGCAAAGGTGTCATGCTTTCATGTTAAGCGTAGTCTTATATTGGATGACCAACCTGGTTATAGAAGTAAACATGATCTTTAGTTCTTTTGATCAGGGAACCGATGGTCAAGAGAACCTAACTTGTGGCAACATTCTCTGAAATGAATGATCTGAAATAGTGATTTATTTTGAGAAGCGTGGCGGACTCCTTCGTCAACAACGGTGCGGTGAGCTCCCCCTCGTCGGAAGTTGCGATTCCAAATATTGGTCAATATATGTTTATTGGAAGGGACACTCGTGATGGGAGTGCCCGGAGGACATGGACACACACCGCTCTCTATAGAAGATCACCGTTGGACTCCCCGGTGTAGGCGGCTACATGTGAAGTTTATTTACACTAATTTTTGTTGCTTATTTTATACTCATTCTTTCAAGAAACGTACTTAACAATAGTATATTTTTTAAATCGTAGTTTATACAAAAAAAATTGTTTATATTTTTATGAATAATATAAATATTTTCGTGTTTTATGTTGGCTAGGCTTCAACATTATGGAAAAATAACCAATCCAGCAACAAGATATTTGGTTGTTTTTAATCTTAATTATGTCATTTATTTTCCAAGAATCTCCACACACACACACTCTCTCTATCGTAAGCAATGAATGGAGATAACTTAGTACCATTTCAGACAACTACCATTGCATATGCAGTTGAATGTTACTTGTTCCCTTTACACGTACTACCCTTAAAAGATCTTGGTTAACATAAATCCACTAAAATCAAAGAAGAACAACAAATAATGGATTAACTTATGCCAGTTTGAAGACATATATGCATATAGATTTTTTCATGTCAAGTTTGGTATTATTAAATATCTTGGCAAGGAGCTCTCCAGTCTAACGAATTGACACATATCTTGGTATTCCTAAATATCTTGGTTGTAACATACCGTTTTGTGGTCTCAAAACATTTCCTAGTCCCGAAGCATCCTTTTAATGGTCATATATATACACATATATATTGCGAAAAACATTAGTACTCAAGTTTCTTGGCCATTTCCATGGGTTGTAACACACCACTTTGAGGTTTCGGGTTGATTTTATGTCAGAAGGATCATGATACATGATTGTTAGGATGTTTTCAAAATTTGTGGTTTCACGTTTTCGTGGTAATTAAGGATCAGTATAATATGTTACTATGGCGTCATGAAAACTCGTTATTTTCCAATTTGTTGGCCTCTTTAGCTGGCAATATCATACCATTTTGGTGTCTCGGGACAATGTCAAGTTTCTTGGATTCTCGATATGCAGTTACTAGGACACCATGAAAATGTGTTGTTTTTTCAAGCATTCCGGCGAATTTAGTGGTCTAGTTTTTAGGGGATTCTGTAAACCGTTTCTGTCATGTTACGAAAACTCACCGTTTTCATGCATTTTAACCATTTTCATCGGCTATTGCAGAATATGAACATGGTTCCTAGCTGGGTCGAGTGGATCACGATTCATTTTCGCATTTCTTGCTGTTTTAGTGGGTAATAAGACAACATTTTGGAACCCGGAGTGAGTTTTCAAATCCAAAATCGTTACTTGTACATGGTAAATTGTATGTTTTCTCATTGTTTTTCTTTGTTATAGCACACCGTTTGTGCTGAATGATTTTTTAGCAATGGGATCCTTCTAAATTGTTAAACTTTTTATTTTCACCTTGTTTATAAGAAAAATAAAACCGTCAATTTTACGTTTCCTTGACGTTCTCATAGGCAATAATAAACCGTTTCTGACCTCGGGCCTCGTGACTATCTTTGATCTTGAAGGATACACGTAATGACGTAAATGATTAGTGTTACGTCTCAAGGACACAATATGAGTTATAGAAACAATTTTCTGAGCCAACGAGTCAACTGATGATCACTTGGATTGCTACTGGACACGCCCCAAAACTTGTCCATTTTATCTCCACAGAGAGAGAAAAAAAATAACTCATCCATTCTCACATCTCCTTTGACCTTTTGGTAGCACCCCAAATCGTGTTGAGAAGAACACGAAAGCACGTGGATGTACGTAGAGTGATGCGCAATGGATGGAGACCCGAGTGGATATGGCTATTTTGTTTTTACTAATTCGCGGAATAATACATGAATTTTACCTTTTTCACAAATAATACATAGTCGCAGTAGGCGAGTACGACTGAGACTAGTAGCAGCACGCTATTGCGGCTGACCATAGGTATGGGATTCGCGGTGGGGGAATGCAACAACAGATTAGTTGGGGTGGGGGACTGCGAGTAGTCACAGCTTGATTAATTCAGACTTGATTAATTAAGACCCATGCACGCATGCTGGGCGTTGCTATATCAGCTCAGCCTTGCTAGATTAATTAATTCTGATTAATTATGACTTGATTAAGACCACCTACAACCATACAGCTGACTGAACCTAGCAGCAATACTTTGCAAAGAAAAAGGATAAGAAGAGAATAAGTAGAAGAGGTAATTAGGGCAACTTCGACTGCTTAAATCGCGGATAAATTTGTCCCGAATTTGTCCGTTTGAGCAGCGGTCCAGCGGAGGGAGGGGGTAAGACATGATGAGACAAATTTATATACCTTTGTATGAGAACTATTTGTATCTGTGAGAAAATTTAACTATTTTTTTGCACTAATCGCGGCCGGAGACTAAAATTAATACTAATCGTAGCGGGAGAATGTGATTAGTAGTAATCATAGCGGGGCTGAGAAAGGTTGCAGACTGTTACTATGTATTATATTATTTCTATAAAAAGTAAAATTCTTGTATTATTTCGCGAAATAGTAATAAAAAATATATATATTTTTAAAGCGTGGATATGTCCGTGACGACGTTGAGACAACAGGTCGCGAGTCATGCACTCATGCCTTTGGATTATGGATGGCACCCGCCGGGTTCGGGGCCGGGTTGGGCCCCCCATAGCCCTCCTCCCCGCTACCGCGACCCGCCCCCGTACCCGCCGTCGGGTCCAAAAATCCACCAGACCCGCGACCCGGCCGGATTCGGGGGACCCGACGGGTACCCACGACGAAGGTGCACAATGCCGGTGGCGCGGCGCGACGAGGACATGGCGATGAAGGCTGGAGGAGAGGCAGGGTGAAGCTGCTCTGTGCCGTCCCACACATCCTGCAGCGCCAGTGGTGGCGAAGTCCGGTGGTGATCGAGTGGTAGGCGCCCTAGCCCCTGGCGGCGGGGATGGCGCCGTGAACGACGGGCCGTGCCTCGAAGGAGAGGCGACGACCTGTGATTAGTCGGCAGGGGAGGATGGCGATGGGAGTGTACGTGTGCCTCGATGTGGAAGACGAGAGGAGGACGAGCTAGGAAGGCTTGCGGGGAGAAGATTGAGGAATGAGCTATGGGATCTGGGAGTCGTGCGTGCGTGCGTATGCTGGGCAGGGAGTGCTGTGTGCGTGTGATGGGCCTGGGCAGGGAGAAAGAGATGTTGGTGGGAGGATCTGAGAGGAAAATAAAAAAAGGTGAAAGGGCAGCTATAAGATGGCAGTTGAATTAGGGTTGTAGTCGGGTCTACGGGTTGGTGGGTACGGGTTTGACACCCCCATACCCGGCTCCATTAGACCCGACGGGTCTGAGTTTTTACCAATAAACAGACCCATGTTTTTTTTCTCAAACCAAACCCTACCCATTTAACGCGGGTACCCATCGGATTTGCGGGTATCGGGTACCCATTGTCATCCGGACTTTGGAGAGCGTAGTCTGCCTGCTCCAGTGGCACTGTGGCAGGCACATGTCAACAAGGCAGTGATGCGTGCGTCAGCCCCAGTGGCCAGCCTGCTGACCGCCCCGCGGGTGCATGGTGTGACCGGGGTACCAACCACACACACTCGCGAACGCACGTCCAACCGGAGCTGTCCGTACGTCGAGCGTGCACGTTACTCTGGGATTTTCCACGAAAGATAACCTCATGCATACAGGCACGGGGTGAGTAGTGCCATACGTAAAGATGTGTATATATATATCAATATATGGTTGGGCGCAACGTCTCGAAGTGAGAAGACACAGCAAGCCAAGCAAAGGTGGCTAGGAAAACGCAAGTACGTACATCTACTGCTGCTAGGCCTAGCCAAACGAGAGCGACGACGTTGCACGGCCGCCAATGCCTTCTGCTCCGAAAACACTAGGCTACGAGCGCGCGAGCGCTCGCTCGGTTACGGTCGCGTCGCGCGTCGCGCTTGGCTGTTCCGTTTCTGGTACCGACGTGTCCTTTCTCCAAAGGACAATATGATCGAGATGCTAAAGCCTGTGGGTTGGCCTCGCACCTTGTCACAAAATCAGCCCGTTTGAATTGACTTGGGCCGTCAAAAGTCAAATGTCTCTTTTTCACTGAACACGAACCACCACCTTGTACAAAAATGATAAAAACCATCACGTATTGGGGCAGTAGTTGACACATGATTTCATGGCGAAATTGCTCTTCAACGAGCGCGCGAGCGCTCGCGCGCTTTGGACGTGCGTGTAGCGCCGTGGTCCGCGCGCTATGCCTATTCCCTGTTCCCTATTTTTTTCTTTCCTTTTTTTGGCTTTTTTACGCGCTGTGGTCCGCGCGACTGGCCGCTGCCATTCGTGGGACGCACCACGGAGCAGGGCGGCCTCTGGCCTCTGGTTCGGCTTCTCGGCCGCCGACACCCTCCTCGAAGCGTGGGACCTGCGCGCCGGCGTCGCGCCAAAAGTAGACGGATATGTCGAGCATCGTCGACGGGCGCGCGTTTTGAACCGGAGGTCGCGGTCCTCGGAGACGGCCGGCTCCGCGTCGGCAGGCTGTTTGAGTTTGACGTTCAGCAACTGCTGCCGTCACGCGGGCACTGCTCCTGCAGTCCTGCTGCTACTATCGCCAGCACACGAGGCGTCTTCGCCATGCTCACCAGCGTGGAGGTGGTGGAAGACGGCGGCGATGGGGTGATCCGCCTGATCAAGCACAAGTCGGGCCGATACAACTTAGGCGATGACAACAAGTTCGCCCAGTTGCTATTTTAGTATTTTCAAGTGAAGCCTCCCATGAGTGACTAGTTGGGTGGTATATTATAAATGGGTCAGTTATAAACAAATCCGTCTTTTATGGCCGATTGAGACTGTCTTCCCTAGAAATAGAACGCTCTTTGACGAGAAAGGAGGCATTTGAATCCTAATTTGGTGATTGCTAGACTAGGCTATGCTAAAATATATGGTCCTTTTCTTTGAAACGAGAATGTAAGCCATGAAGTTTTGAGTGGACGTTTTGGAGCCGAGCTCCAGGTAGCTTCTTCTTTGAAAAGTTTAAAAACCTGCATTCTGGAGTTTCAAAAAAGATTCAGCAGAAAAAAAACTAGATGTAGATAATGATATATGATCAACATGTGCAAAAAATTAATCTGAAATCCATCATTTTTTAGGCTGGGCGAAAATGAAAAATGGATAGATCCGGGTCGGTGAAGGCTTAACGGTTCATATTTTGAAAAACTTGAAATTTGCATTTTTATGTAGCCTTAGGTAATACGAATTTTGCAAGTGCGAGAGTTCGACATTATCTACACTTAGGATTTTTTTTCATTTTTTCTGAAACTTACAAATTCCAGCTTTGATTATTTGTCACACAAAAAAAGGCTCACTGTATCTTGGGCTTTATTTGCACTTTTCGGATATCACTCAAACTAGAGAGGCCGGGTTTGAGCTCGTATAAATTGTATCAGGACATTTATCGGTTGGGCGCCAGGAGAGGAGGCCGCGCGGGGCACTGAGGCGGACACCGGCACCGGTAGGGTCGCAAGCCGACGCCCTCGCCGTGCTCACCACCAGCGGAGGCGCGCGGGGAGGCGCCGCCAGCCCTCGGCCTCTCCGTTGGCACGCAGCGGCGAGGGCGTCGAGGCCTGGCAGTAGGAGCTTCGCCAACGTCCTGGGCGTCGAGGCCTGGCGCGAGGCCAAGCTGTCCGCGCTCGACGTGTCGGTCAACCTTGCCACCGTCGGGGCGGAGGAGCCGGTAGTGGAACTCGTCTACGACCTCGTCCGCGATCTTGACAAGCGAGGAGCGCGCAGTCAACCTTGCCACCATCGGGACGGAGGAGCCGGTACTGGAACTCGTCGACGACCTCGTACGCCTCGTGGACAGCGTCCTTGAGCTGCAACAGCCACCGGGCGAGGTCGTCGCTGCCGCTGCCCCTTGCGTTGCGGCTCCGCTTGACGGCACCCGCGACGATGCAGAGCTTCGTTGTCAGGATCCCGTGCCACGTCTAGCTGCTCGATTGCAGCGGGACGCCGCTGTTGAGCCACCTGATCCGGTCGGCGGCGCAGGTCAGCACGACGAGGAGTGCACGGGCGAGGTCGCCACTCATCCGCCGCCTGCTGATGTCGCCATTCATCTGCCACTCCCGCTTCATCTCGTGGTTCACCGGTGAGAGGAACGAGGGGGGAATAAAGGGTAGAGAGAGAGAGAGAGAGGAGCAGTGGAATGGTAGGTGGAAACATAGGAGAGAGAGGAGAAGGAGGTTCACAGGTGGTTTGTTTCCATTAAAAATTAGCGTAAAAGTTGCACCGACGCCCCGATACTGTGGGTTCGGGTTGGGTTTGCCGGACGAACTTTTGCCCAAATCTGGCGCTAATCAACCTCCTCGGGGCGTGACTGGGCGGGGCCTTTTTTGTACGCGGCGTAAAAAAAAGTGCTCATGGGGACACGACCAAGAGCATCTCCAGCCGTCCCCGCAGCTCGTCTTTCAGCGCGTTTCGGACCACAATTTATCCCATTTTTTGCACCCGCTAATACAAATTTCGCCCAGCCACACCCTGGAGTCCCGTCAGGACATCTATTTTGCGCCAGCGAACCTAGGCCAAACCTAGAGTGCTAGCGGGCTCTTGGGGGCTGGCGGAAGAAACGCCGAATCATATCCCTCCACGTGTGTTTTTCTATGTAATAGATATTTTCTAGCTATTACTATGCCAGTCCATGCGGCATTTTCTATGTAAAGTGAACTTTTATTGATGAACATGTTTTTATGGTGCTAGTTTTAATTTTTTTTACCAAGGGGTTGATGAATGAAAATTACTGAGTTCTTAAAAGATATTCAAAAAGGTTACGAAGGATGTTTAATAGAAAGTATCAACATGTGAAAAACCAGTCAAGAATGTTATGAAGGGTAATGAATGGAAATTACCAACCTTTTTAGAAAACAATTTTTTATATTTCCCAAGAATGTTATGAAGGGCTATCAATGGAAATTACCAAGCTGTTTGAAAACCTATATATAGTTCTCCCAAGAATATTATGAAGCCAAAACCAATATTTTCCCCCCAAGAGTGTATCAAGGGTGAGGAATGGAAATTATCAACCTTTTAAAAACATATATATAATTTCCCAAGAATGTTATCAACGGAGATGAATGGAAATTACCAACCCTTTAAAAATCTATATATATATATATATCTCTTTCCAAACAAACTAATCAAGGGAGATGAGTGCAAACTACCAACCCTTTGAAAACATATTTTTATAACTCCCCAAAGAATGTTATCAATGGAGATGAATGGAAATTACCAACTTTTAAGAACCAATATATATTTTTATTTCCAAACAAAGTTATGAAGGGCAATGAATGGAAATTACCAACCTTTTTTTTTAGAAACCAATGTATAGTCTATTCCCAAGAATGTTATCAAGGGTGATGAATGAAAATTACCAACCCTTTAAAAACCTATATATAATTTCCCAAGAATGTTATCAACGGAGATGAATGGAAATTACCAACCCTTTAAAAATCTATATATATATATCTCTTTCCAAACAAAGTAATCAAGGGAGATGAGTGGAAACTACCAACCCTTTGAAAACATATTTTTATAACTCCCCCAAGAATGTTATCAATGGAGATGAATGGAAATTACCAACTTTTAAGAACCAATATATATTTTTATTTCCAAACAAAGTTATGAAGGGCAATGAATGGAAATTACCAACCTTTTTTTTTAGAAACCAATGTATAGTCTATTCCCAAGAATGTTATCAAGGGTGATGAATGAAAATTACCAACCCTTTAAAAACCTATATATAATTTCCCAAGAATGTTATCAACGGAGATGAATGGAAATTACCAACCCTTTAAAAATCTATATATATATCTCTTTCCAAACAAAGTAATCAAGGGAGATGAGTGGAAACTACCAACCCTTTGAAAACATATTTTTATAACTCCCCCAAGAATGTTATCAATGGAGATGAATGGAAATTACCAACTTTTAAGAACCAATATATCTTTTTATTTCCAAACAAAGTTATGAAGGGCAATGAATGGAAATTACCAACCTTTTTTTAGAAACCAATGTATAGTCTATTCCCAAGAATGTTATCAAGGGTGATGAATTAAAATTACCAACCCTTTAAAAACCTATATATATTCTATTCCCAAGAATGTTATCTAGGGCGATGAATGGAAATTACCAACCCTTTGAAAACCTATATATAATTTTTCCAAGAATGTTATCAAGGGAGATGAATGGCAACTACCAACCTTTTAAGAACCAATATATATATTTATTTCCCAAGAAAGTTATCAAGGGCGATGAGTGGAAATTACCCTCCTTTTTAGAAACCTATATATATTTTATTCCCAATAATGTTATCAAGGGCGACCAATGGAAATTACCAACCTTTTTAGAAACTTATGTATATTATTTTCCCAAGAATGTTATCAAGGACGATGAATGGAAATTACCAACCTTGTTAGAAACTAATATACATTTTTATTCCCCAAGAATGTTATCAAGGACGATGAATGCAAATTACCAACCCTTTGAAAACCTATAAATAGTTTCCGCAAGAATGTTATCAAGGGATATGAATGGAAATTACCAACCTCTTAAGAACCAATATATATTTGAATCAATGGTGATAATTGAAAACTACCAAACTAAAAAAACATTTATAGCAATGTTATCAACTAAGATGTATGAAATTACCAACCTAAAAACCCATCAAGTATGTTATCAAGTGGGATAAGTATATTCACGAACCTAAAAACCCATCAAGAATGTTATCAAGTGCGATGAATGACATTTACCAACCTAAAAACCATTTTTTAGAATGTTTATTAGGTGTGATGAATGAAAATCGCCAACCTAATTTTTTTATAAGAATGTTATCAAGCCTGATGCATGGAAATCACCAACCTTTAAACATTTTCATGAATGTTCCGATCAAGGGTGATAAATGAAAACTACCAAACCAAAAAACATTTTTACCAATGTTATGAGCTAAGATGTATGAAATTATCAACCTAAAGACCCATCAAGCATGTTATCAAGTGGGTTGATGATATTCACCAACCTAAAAACCCATCAAGAATGTTATCAAGTGCGATGAGTGACATTTACCAACCTAAAAACATTTTTTAGAATAGTATCAAGTGTGAAGAATGAAATCACCAGCCTAAAACTTTTTAAGAATGTTATCAAGTGTGATGTATGGAAATCACCAATGTTTAAACATTTTTCAGGAATGTTTCGATCAATGGTGATAAATGAAAACTACCAAACTAAAAAACATTTTAGCAATGTTATCAACTAAGATGTATGAAATTACCAACCTGAAGACACATCAAGGAAGTTATCAAGTGCGATGAATGACATTTACCAACATAAAACCCATCAAGGATGTTATCAAGTGTGATGAATGACAATTACCAACCTAAAAACCATTTTATTTTAGAATATTATCAAGTTTGAAGGATGAAAATGACCAAACTAAAACTTTTTAATAATGTTATCAAGTGTGATGTATGAAAATCACCAGCCTAAAACTTTTTAAGAATGTTATCAAGTGTGATGCATGGAAATCACCAATCTTTAAACATTTTTCAGGAATGTTTCGATCAAGGGTGATAAATGAAAACTACCAAACTAAAAAACATTTCAGCAATGTTATCAACTAAGATGTATGAAATTACCAACCTAAAGACACATCAAGGATGTTATCAAGTGCGATGAATGACATTTACCAGCTTAAAAACCCATCAAGGGTGTTATTAGGTGGGATGAATGTCAATTACCACCCTAAAGACCCATCAAGTATGTTATCAAGTGGGATTATGATATTCACCAACCTAAAAACCCATCAAGAATGTTATCAAGTGCGATGAATGACATTTACCAACCTAAAAACCTATGAAGAATTTTATCAGGTGCGATTAATGGAAAATCACCAACTTAAAAATCTTTTTAAGAATTTTTATCAAGTTTGATGAATGGAAATTAGCATCCTAACATTTAAAAAAAAATGTTTATCAAGTGTGGTGAATGGAAATCACCAACATAACAACTTTTAAGAATGTTATCAACATGGGATGTATGTAAATTTCCATCCTTAAAACACTTTTTAATAATGTTATGAAATAAAAAAAAATACCAACCTATTAAAATTCTTCACAAGTTTATCAAGTATGCAAATTTCCAACCTAATTTTTTTTAAGAATGTCATCAAGTTCGATGAATTAAAATTACCATCCTGGAAACATCTTAAGAATGTTTATCAACTGCAACGAATAAAAATTACCAACCTAAAAACCTTTGTTAAGATTGTTTTATCTAGTGTGATGAATGGAAATCACAAAGCTAAAAACCATTTTTAATATTGTTATGAAGAGGTATTAACAAAAAATACCAACCTAAAAAATTCTTCAAAATGTTTTTATCAGGTGGGATGAATTAAAATTACCAAACATAATCCTTTTAAGAATGTTATCAAGTGTGGTGAAAGATGAATCTTCAGATAGTGGGAATTGGCTCGGGCCGTCCCAAGCAGTCGCACACTTATCAGAGACAACCAATAATTTACACAATAATTTTATTTTCTGCACAATATCTTGGTAATTTTTCTACTAGATTTACAGTATTTTACACCAGTTGGAAGTGGAAAATTTTTATACTAGTTGGAAGTGGAATTTTTTTATACTAGTTGGAAGTGTATTTTTTCTACTAGACCGTGGGAATTTTTATACTAGAAGGAAGTAAAAAAATTTAGGACAGTGCTGGGCGTCCCACGGGGATCAAAAAATTTCATCCCCCGGGTCCCCAAGCTGACACGTGTACTTTTTTGCCCCAAAATCTGGTACTTGCTCTATGTAGAAAAAAAACATCCCGCTTTTGCTCCGTGTAGCGAAAAACGGTTCACCAGAGAAAAGAAAAGGAAGAAGGCGGACCTCGCCGGAGATCTCGCCGGAGTTATCATGGCAAAAACATATACTATTTATAGCAATAAAAATGTGAGCAAAAAATTTGTGCTGCTATATCAAAAAAATAAAACAATTGTAGCAAAAAAAATTGTCATATATTAGCAAAAAATGACCTCGTCGGACATATCGCCGGAGTTCTCATAGAAAAAAATTTACACAAAAAAAGCAAAAAAGAAAAATAGGAGTATGTAGCAAAATTTTGCCGCCATGTAAAATCACCTATAAGCACGTGACCCCCACTGCCGGTCTTCGGGGGCACCTCAGCCGGCCTTCGCGAGCATCACCTGAGTGCCTTGGGAACACCTCCCCCGCGTGGTCGGACGAGAGGACGGCGCCTAGGCTCGTGGCGAGAGTAGCATGCAGGAAGAAGGACGGGGATGGCTAGATTAGGCAGAGGAGCAACTCGGGAACGACGACGCGCCGGTGGAGGAGCATGACGACGAGCGAGGGGCGGGAGCTGGCCGGCGGCGCATGGCCGGGAGCCAGTGAGATCCGCGCGGAGGAGCAGCACAGGGGCGGCGACGCGCCTGCGGAGTAGCATGACGACGGGCGGGGCAAGGAGCTGGCCGGCGGCACATGGCGGCGAGCTGGCCGACGGCGGAGGCTCGTGGCCGGCCATGGTTGACTCGCGCGTGTGTGTGGAGGAGAATAAACCGGATGAGATAAGCCTCGTGGTGGGATGGGATACCAACCGCAGACGTCTCGCGGGTCCAGACGCACATGGCCACAGCAGCGGATGTGGAGGATGGAGTGGGACGATCCCCCGGCTGATTGACAGCCTTTTCCAAACATTTATACTAGTTGGAAGTGGAATTTTTTCTATCTCCCACCCTTTTTTTCTTGCCCTAAAAAATCACTAGCCCAAAAAGGGAATTAATTGTATAACAATGATTGCAGAAAAAATTAATTTTTTCTCACCGTAAAAATTCACGCGAGTAAAGGGAATAGACTACTCAAAAATCACAGTATAAAAGTCACCGTACAAATAGGCTCCTGGGCTTTTGCCCACTCGTTCGACACGTTCCCACGCTTGTGACCTAACTAAAAAAGGAAACTTGCGCGATAGCTTACTTTCCTAATCTAGTAACGTCAGCCTGGTCGGAACCGATCGACCGAAACTTTCCGCTCGCGCGCGCGCAGTAGCCTAGCCCCTTCTGCTCTCTGCTCTGCACGAGAGCGAAAATGAAGGGATTCTACAATCTTAGAGCATGGTTAATAATAGAGCCGGCTGCTGGTTATAAGACATTGCCATGTCATCTTATAGCCAGCTTATAACCAACATGTACAATAGTATACTATATGCATGCACTATTTTGTCAACACATGACCCACCGTATACTCTCATGAAGTGTCTATCAGCACGTGCAAGAGCTGGCTACTATCTTGTACCCCGCTTCTCTTCTCTCTCCTCTTCTCTCTCATCCAACTAAGCACAAATATATTATTCAATTCTTTATAGCCCGCTTAGGGCATCTCCAATGTAGAAATAAGGAGAGGCCTTAAGCCAAAAAGTGGTCTTAAGACCCACCCTTATACATTGTGAGACTAGACCTTAAGCTTAAATTCTTAAAACCCACCCATACCACTATGGCCTTGCCATAAAGAATTTAATAAAGAAAAGTAATGTTTCTCTCACCTACTTTACACTCTTTGTATTCAGCAATTGGTCAAAGATTCTTCTATGTGGGCTCCACCTTAAGGTCTAGTTGGATCTTAAACATTGTGAGTTTTTTAGTGTGCTATAAGATATGTCGTGGGTCTCAGTTTATGGCCTCAATTGAAACTAAACATTGGAGATGCCCTTAGATTGTACTTGCTCTTACGGTAGCTACAGGGCTTTGCTAGTTCACTGTAGCTTACAGACTCGATCTGGGGCTATTGTACTTGTGCGAGCTAGCTTGAAGCAGCGAATCAATTGGCCAATAAATTTGGATGCATGCATGACCAGTCACTATGCAAGCAAGCAGATCTTCACCGGCTTCTTCTTGGAAAGATCTCCTAGCTAGCTAGCTGCATTTTCTTGGAAAGATGTAGCTACATGTCTACCCACAACACAACACACATATGTACTACTCCGTATACACGGTCATGTACCCACTGTAGCGCGCACAGGATAGCTACCAGAAATATTTATACGCGCCTCTCTCTTTCTATATTTGCGGTAGCATGATCATATAGCTACATGGAAATGGAAATATGCGGCATGTCATATAGTAGTATTATCATGTTTCGGTTATTGGCCCCCAGCTAGAGCCGCAAGAAAAATATGTTGCTTCTCCATATATGGTCCACACCGTAGTTCAATTGTAAAATAATCCATCGTACACATGCCCACACGCCCCACCTCCCACCAAATGCACTCTCTTTGTTTTCTTCCATTATGCAGATTAACGATAACTTTTGGCAAAAAGGACCAGATGGCCTGTAAATAGACAAAAAGGAACACATCTAAGTGAAATTGACAAAAAGGACCACCCGCGCCGTGGCGGCAAGCTCTCAGGCGACACGTGCCACATGCTGCCATCGACGGAGAAGAAACAATATCTGTCGCCAGCTGTCAACGTTGAAGAAACAAGATATGTCCGTTGCCGACTACTACAGCAAGATGAAGGGTTTTGCCGATGCCATGGCTATGGTTGGCTCCCCCATCTCCGACGATGAGCTGATCGATCACATCGTCATTGGCCTTAGTTCTCAATTCGAGGTGCTTTAGCAATCCCTCACCGTCCTCCGCGCCGCCAACACCTCGCTCTCCCTCTCCGATGTTTACTCGATGTTGCTTTCTTGTGAATACACATAATCCTCAAACTAAATTCCATCCCCTTTGATATCCCAAGCTATCACCTTTGGGCTCTCGGGTTCCGGACAATAATAGGTGCATACAACACGTAGATACGATCCAAAACAATAATTATATTCATGAAAACATAACACATTCAGATCCGAAATCATGCCACTCGGGACCTAGTGACAAGCAGTAAGCACTCCAAGTTGGAACAATGATAGATAACGACTATAGTAGATACTAGGCATCATGCCCTATTGATACGTCATAAATGTATCTATAATTTCTGATGTTCCATATTGTTTTCATGTCATATGCTACATATTTTCCTTACACTTTATGTCATTTTTATCGATTTCCCGGGACTAAACTATTAACAAGGTGCCATAGAGCCAGTTTCTTGTTTTCTGTTGTTTTTAGTTTTAGAAAAGTTGTTCTCGAAATTGGAAAATTCGAAACCGGAAGTCTTAGAATTCCCGAAGGTTCCACGGAGTCCCGAAGAGGCCCAGAGGGGGGGCCACACCATAGGGTGGCGCCCTCCCCCCTCGTTCGCGCCTGGGGGTGGTGTGGGCCCCTCTGGCATCCACCGCCATTGCCCATTCGCTTATTTATTCCCCCCGATACATTAACCCTAAAAATATACCACTCTGTCCCGAGAAACACCCGAGGCCGCCGTCATCGTCAACCTGAGATCGGGAGGGTTCTGGAGTTCTCCCCGGCACCCTGCCGGGAGGGGAATTCATCACCGGAGGGGGTCTACACCACCATGCCCGCCTCCGGAGTGATGCGTGAGTAGTTCATCCCTGGACTACGGGTCCATAGCAGTAGCTAGATGGTTGTACTCTCCATCGTATGCCTCATGTTTAGATCTCGTGAGCTGCCTCACATGATCGAGATCATCTATTTATAATGCTACATGTTGTGTTTGCTGGGATCCGATCATTATTGAATGCTATGTCTGTTGATTATCAATCTATCATGTTATCTTCATGCGGATGTTATTTATGATCTTGCATGCTCTCCGTTGTTAGTAGATGCTCTGGCCAAGTAAATGCTATTGACTCCAAGAGGGAGTATTTATGCTCGATAGTGGGTTAATGCCTCCTTTGCATCTATGCTCCAGTGACAGAAACGTGACAAATGGGGGATGTGATGTTGCCATTAGGAAGAAAACAACGATGTTTACTTCGTTTACATTGTTTACATTATACACTATGCTTACTACGATTATCCGTTGCTTGCAACTTAATACCCAACGTTTGTTATGATGATATTCGAAGGGTGGATTATTGGTCATAGATGGAGTTGGATGACGATCTATGTATCTTGTTGTAATGCCCGCATGAATCTCATAGTAATCTTTATGTCATGCATGTTCTTTATCTGTCAATTACCCAACTGTAATTTGTTCACCACGCATGTTAGCTATCTTTTATGGAGAGACACCTCTAGTGAACTGCGGAGCCTGGTCTATTTTCTCATACTGATAATACACAAACTGCTTCCGTTGTTTTCACACTGTTTTCACACTGCTGCTACTGTTTTCATACTATTTTCCACACCATACATTTTACCTCTTTGTTATCAGCAAAACCGGTGAGTTGAAGACCTCACTGCTTCGTTGGGGCAAAGTGAATTGTTTGTGTTGTGTAGGTTCCACATTGCTGCTGAACCGGTAGTGTGTCCTGCCATCTCAGTTGTATCAACATTCTATGAATGAAACTTGTGAGAATGATATTGCTACTGAAAAATAGGATTTCTATAATGCGTCCCATACCTTTTAAGAGTGACCAATCATCTTGTTTTGTTGTTGCTAAAAGTGGGAAAAAAGAGGAGTTGACTTTAAATTTTGATCCCACTATTTGAGCTTGATATGAATTATGTGCTTTTAGACCATGACAAACATGCTTTATGTGATAATTATGTTGTTGAGTTTTTTCATGATTATACTGAAAATTATTATGAGAGATGAAAATATGGTTTTAGGATTTTTCATGTTTCTAAAACAACTCTCTTTTTTATCAAAGTTTTGAAGTTGCTCTCCGTGATTTCTAGTTTGAGTTTCTTTAATTTATTTATTTACAAGATTACTATGCATAGGAAGTGGGATAGACTTAAATTGTCTTTATACTTTATTCTTGATGCTCTTTTTTTCTTGATTCATATTTCTTATGTGAGCATCTACTTGATTCCACTTTTCTGGGCCTAGCTCAAAGGCGTTAAAGAAAAACACTTCTTGGGAGATAACCCATTGTTTTATTTTTTTCTTTGTTTTTATCTATTGTATTTGAGTCAAGAGGTTGTATACTTATGTAGAAACTCCTTTGTATCTTTATTTTCATGTTTTAGTTGTGCCAAGTAAAGTTTCTGACGAAAGTTGGAGTTGATTTTGGATTTCTGCGCAGGAAACAGATTTCTGCTGTCCACCGTAAAAACTCGTGTAAAATCCATAAAGATCAGAATGATCTGAACTTTTTTGTGATCATTCCCCAGCTAATTACAAAACTTTTTCGTGTTTTAAGTTTTTCGATCTGAGCAACGTAAGTGCCCCAAAAAAATTCGTCTTTACAGAGTGTTCTGGTTTTGGCAGATTCTGCCATTTTTCGTGCATTTGCTCTTTTACGATGTCAAGTGGATTTCTTTGGTTCACGAAACATCAGTGGCTGTACCAATGTTTAAAAATCTCAATAGCACTTGTGACCATAAAGAATCCATGATTTTTTTTATTGTTGCACTAACCCTCTAATGCGAATTACTCTTTGAGTGTGGTGTGAAGGAAGTTTTCAAGGGTCAAGAGAAGAATATGATATAATGTGATCAAGAAGAGTGTAAAGTCAAAGCTTGGGGATGCCCCCGTGGTTCATCCCAGCAAATTCTAACAAGACTCAAGCATCTAAGCTTGGGTATTCCCAAGGCATTCCCTTCTTCATTAACAATTTATCAGGTCAATTCTAGTGAAACTATATTTTTATTCTGTCACATCGTATGAAGTTTACTTGGAGCGTATGTTTGTTTTTTTTGTCTTGTTTTGTTTTCCTGGCTTCAATAATATAGTTGTACCCCAAAATTATTTGTGTTGGAGAGAGACACGCTCCCCTTTTTCATTTGAATACTTGCTATGCTCGTATTCTTACTTTTTCTTCTAGCTGCTGCAAAATTCCTGTTTAGCTCTTGTTTTTCTTGCATCTCTTATTCAAAGCCGTTAGTTTTTGTAGACTTGTGTTAGTAATATCTTATTCGGAGCTGTTAGTGTTTGGTAGAAAATTCTACATGTGGTATATGGTATAACAAAAAAGGCTTGGATCATTAAACTGGTTCACTTGATTATTTGCTGCTGTTTTGAGATATTAATTTTCTTAATGATAAACTTGCTGGTTTAGTAGAGTAAAAACAATTAATGGTTGGTCTAGAAGCTTGAAATTGTGCCACACTCAAATAACCAGTTGATACGATAATGGTATATGACTTCCTTTGCTGATAGCAATCGTAATGGCTTTTTGTTACGCGCTACGGTCGGGGTAGCTAAGAGTGACTTGTCGTTGCCACGAACCGTCTTGGAGTGATTTTCATCATGCCTTATGATATCATGATTTTATTTGGAACCTTTTAACTTGTGAGTTCTATGTTGATGTTTTCTGGCACTTCCACCATCCATATTTTCTAGCCTCTTCGGGACTGTGCATTGCTCATTCTCACATTGAGAGTTGGTGCAAATTTTGCCAGTACATCCAAACCTCGTGGGAGAACTTTGTTCTTCTACACATTAGGAAAAATTTATCTTCCTCAAAACAGCCACCATACCTACCTACCATGACATTTCCATAACCATTCCTAGATATATTGCCATACAACATCCATCATCATCATGTTACTTGTCATGCTTCATTGTTATTTTGCATACTGCTACATTGGCACTAGCATTTAGTTTTATTCATCAGAGATATTTCAGTTTGAGTTATGAGTACTAAAAGTGTGTTGTTCAACTTTACTATCCTCTATTCCACACTTGTGCTTTGTTTAGCATCATCATTTCAGTTTGGAGAGAGTTTTCATATTATGACTTGAACAACCCCCCCCCCCACTAGTTCCATTGGAGAGCTTTCATACACTTATAGCTCTATGTGAATCTGTTGTGTGACAATCACTAGTCTTTGCATAACTTTGATTATAATACTTCCTCCTGTCTAATGATCACTTTCAGTTGTGTGAGACTTTCTTCAATTGCCCATCCAAACCTCCCATAATGTTCTTTTAGCCATAACATCCTGGTGGCACGAACCAATACAGAACGCTTGCTTGTTTTTAGTGCACAATTATTTGAATGATTTTCCTATGTGCACATTGTTGCCACTTGACTTGATCCTAGCAGGAGTTATTGTGAGAGTTTGATGACTTGGATGATTATATTGTTGTTCTTGAAGCTTAAATCATCTTTAATATACTTTTCACAGTGGATTGTCTTTTAGTATTTGATTCATTGAATGGTTTTACTTTGTTACTCCTAATAGTTTATACATTACTCTTTCGTGTCAACTATAAACCACAACCTTTATTTATTTGATCCTAGTTTACATGATCTACATTACTATGATGATCAAGTTTATGTTGGTAGCATGTCACCTCAGAAATTATTTGTTTTGTCGTTAACCTACTTGAGGACGAGTAGGAACTATGCTTGGGGATGTTGATATGTCATAAATGTATCTATAATTTCTGATGTTCCATGTTGTTTTCATGCCGTAAGCTACATGTCTTCCTTACACTTTATGTCATTTTTATCGATTTCCCGGGACTAACCTATTGAAAAGATGCCACAGAGCCAGTTCCATGTTTTCTGTTGTTTCTAGTTTCAGAAAAGTTGTTCTGGAAATATTCTCGAAATTGGAAAATTCGAAACCCGGAAGTCTTAGAATTCCCGAAGGAGTTGCTACAGAAGGTATCTCTTGTGACTCCCACTTGTTAAAGTTGAATGCTTATATAAATAGTTGTCTCATTAGGTTATTATATACATGTGGGAAAGAAGTCTTGACTGATAGAATAAGATTTTTATTCATATGGTTATTTAGTATTGTTGCTCTTACTTTATTTTCTTTTAGTGAACTGAGTCTTGCAGAAGTACTAAATTGCACATACTAAATGAATGAGAAAAAGTATTTGAATGAAGGGCACTCAACCCCATAGTATTTAATGTTAACTGACTTGAATATTGCCTTTGAAAGAGAATTGTCTGATAGAACATATGCTTAGTGGTAAGTGACACTAGTAGGAAAAGGGCTACCAGTGACGAACATATTTCATCTACCGCTGGCGAACATGTGTTCGCCAGCGGTACCACGCCAGTGGTAGCAGGTTACCGCTGGCGAACACCAGTTCGCCAGCGGTAGTGCAGGTTACCGCTGGCGAACGATGCCTTGTTCGCCAGCGCTATGTTCGCCAGCGGTAGCTCCGCTGTTCGCCAGCGATACTTGTTCGCCAGCGGTAGTCAGGTTGTTCGCCAGTGGTACGGTTCGCCAGTGGTAGGTACTATGTTCGCCAGTGGTAAGTTTCACAGGTTTGTATTTTTTCTTTTTTTTGTTATAACAGTTTATATATTCTGATTCTGTATATATTCCCAGGTCCAAATACATTCAAATTCTATAATTTATAAACTTTCACACATATAAATCACTGATAGCACATCGATAAATCATAGATACATATGCATCCATCCATAACGAATTTAACACATCGATAACGATATTAACACATCTATACATATGCATCCATATCCAATTCTCATAAGTACGAATACAACACATTGATCTCAATAATATGTCGGAAGATTTCGAACCCAAAATATAGCCATCTAATTAGTTCAACGATTACAAAGGTATGACTACTACATATCTATGCAACGTACGCGCGATATAGAGATCAATCGCAAAGAAGACTAGCTAGATATACGGTCCGCCTCCGCTTTAGCTTCCGCGTCCGCTTGCGATCTTTCGCTAGGGCCAGCGCGCCGTCCACTTCTTCATCTCTCTGTAGACCAAGATAAAAGCATTAGACCGGCAAAGGAAATCACAAGTTCTTATTAGGAGCAATTCGTAACGAATCGAATACATACCGTCGATCATTTCTTCCTCGATGTTGTGATCTTCTGTTTCTTCTCCGGCGGGAACGGAAGAGCACCTTCTAACGAGTTGAATGGTCTCTCGTCAGTCTGCTCTAGCACATATTGTCGCAACTCATTGTTAGATGGTGGGGTACCGTTCCAGTGGAAGCTAGATCCTGAAGTTACTACATCCTTATAGATGATTGTGCAGATCTTGCGCTGGATGCGACCAAAGTTTTGTCTGTACTCAGCATCAGACCATTCCACCATGCTGCGAGACCATTTGTCCACAGCAGACATGTATTGCAGACTATGTTGGTCCTTCACGATCTCCGTCATGTGTTGGATGAGGTACCATGCCTCCATTTGGCCGCCTGGCGCCTGCTTGGGGCAGGGAAACTCTGTTCTGTGTCTGAACACATATTTTCCTTTAATTTGTTTCGTCCTGTCGCAGAATCCTTCCCCCCTGATGTAGCCATCCATAACATCATTGAGAACAGACTTGATGAGGGTGTAGTTCTTCTCCTTCATCGTACTCCCGGAGTCGAGATATACTGCGTGCGCGTCTCTCGGGTAGAGCATGATGAGGGTGCCGTATTTGTTTCTGCGCAAAACAGGAGAGTCCATATATATAATCCTCAAAAATTGTATATGCGCGAACTTATGTAAAGATGGGAAATATAACTTACTCAGGAAAGTAGGGCACGAGGGTGATCCTCTTGTTCATATGGTTAGTGAGCAACACTTGTTCGAGGTACTTTGTCGCTTTTGCCCTACCCTTGGGGTTGTTCAAGTACATGTCGTGCATGTAGTAGGGGTCTGCTAGCCCGATGTTTCTGACATTCTCTACGGATAGCTGATGCGCCAAGCTGAGCGTAAACAGACGGACGATTGACGAGTGGAGTGCTTTCATGTGGAACATCCGGAAAATGTCGTCAAATCTAATGATGATCTTGTTTGCGTTGCCTTCAGTGACAAATCCCGCCGTAGATGGCACCTTTGCGACCAAAACCGGCAGCGTTGGATTTTTCTCTTTGAGAAGCACCTCCTCCATATATAGTACACCGTCATGGACGCTACGCATATCACCTGTCAGCAAGGCGACCTACCTCGGCGGAAGCATCGGTTTCCCCAACTCATGGATCTGATGCCAGTCGGTTATGGGTATCCTGTCCAATACACGTCCTGTCTGCGGCTTAGACTTGGTCCCCTCCACCGGTTGGCTCATCGATGCAACGGCAGAACTCTTCTTAGTTCTTTTCCGTGCATACTTGATTTTAGGATGAGTATTATGAAATACATCCGCTACCGCCTCTTTGAGGGCATCCTGGCTGATGACTTCTTGCTCGGGGACTGCCGGCTCTTGAGAAGAGAAAAGACGCTTTGTGCATCGATATTTATCCGCTTCCTCCGCTGGCAAGAGAAGTTGATCAAGATCATCCAGGCCGGGGGCCCCCTCGTAAGGATCGTCGACGAGGTAGTCATTCGGGTTCTCATCTTCAGCATCGTCGCCGTCGTGCTGCACGGACTTTGCAGGTGAGAAATCCTTGTGTTGGCTCGGGTGCCCCGACCCCTGGACCGGTGTTGGAGTGTTGGCAGGAGTACTTTCCAAACGAATTAGTGATTTCGGCCAGGTCAATGGCCAAACCAAGCATTGCTCCAGGTTCAACTCGCTGTCGGCTGCGGGTGGTTGGTTCGGAGGATCGAGAGCACCGCAACCAGGGAGCACCCGACTTAATGTCACTCTGAACACGTCCTCGGGCATACGAACGCCGTGGGATAAGCGGTTCAGAGGTGTGATGATTTTTCCTTTGGCGACGTCCTTTAACTCGCCGTTCACATTAAGGAGCAATGTGCATCCCGTCTCGTCGGCCTGCGAAACGTCGCGCGATCGTTGTTAGAGACTGATGCCGTCACGAATCAAGTCATAATATATAATTAAGCAGTGCACGTTGAATTACCGTGAGGGCATTGAGCTCGGACAAGGGGGATGGACCGCTAAGTGTCGGCGGCGGCGTTGAAGAGATGTGGCGGGGCGGCGACGGATCTTTGCGACCTTCCGGCTGAGGGTTGGGGGCCGGCTCGTTCCGCGCAGCAGACGCCACGACGGGGGCCGCGTTCTGCGGCGCCACGACGGGGGCCGCGTTCTGCGGCGCCACGACGGGGGCCACGTTCTGCGGCGCCACGCCGGGGGCCACGTTCTGCGGCGCTGGCTGCACCATTTGGGCTATGTTTATCTGCGGGAGCGGCCCTTGTCCTCCACCTAGCATCCACGGCGCTAAGGACTGAGCGACGGTCGAACAGATGGTAGGGAGGAGCTCATTGAGCCTCTCGTTCACAAGCTCGTCGACCGTCTTCTCCGGGCCCTTGTTCCGCTCCTTACGCTTTTCCCTGGTGTCGGGGTAGTATTGCGCATGCCGATGACCCTTTCCGAGGCCATGCACATGGCTATGATTCGGCTTCTTGTCAAGGGGCACTCCCTTCATCGCGTTAAGCGCCCTAATGAAAGGGGTGTCATACGGGTCCTTGTTCGTCGTCGCCGAGGACCCCCCGTCAGATTGAGATAGGCGTTCTTTTTCTTGTTCCTCGAGATACTTATCCTCGAGCAGCTTGACCTTCTCGTTCAACACAAGATCGCCGGGCTTTTTGGGATCTTCCCTGTAATAGGCCCTGACAAAATTTCTCACCTGCGGGTCGGTGATCTTGTCAAACGGGTTCGGCCCTTCTCTCTTCGAATCCTCCTTTTCCCATACTTTCTGCTTCCCAAGGTAACCCCGGCTTCCGAGATTGTGAGGGCCAATGTTCTTTTTTCGCTGTTCTTTCCCCCATTTAGTCAGCGCAATCCTTTCCGGTTTTAGTTCGTCGATCTTGAATTGGGCCAAGTCTTCCTCGGAAATGGAGGGCCACATCTTATGGATCTCATCAAAATCCTTACCCTTCGCAAGCATCTGCCGCAAACTGGATCTCCAAGTCGTAAACGCTTTGGCAAACTTGTTCAGTGCTAAGGAGTTGACCAGATTCTTCTTCAGGTCCTGGTTGTCGTAAGGATCCGGGAATTTATACCTTGTGTGCAGCTTCTCAATCAGCAGGGCGGCATTAGCCGTGTTTTCTTTAGCTTTGAGGTGCTCCATGTTAACGTTGCCGAAGTCTCGAGCTATGCAGCCTATCTGGTTTCCATAGCCCTTGGCATAACTCTCCGGCTCGAGGGGAGCACCGCTGGGGTCCACTTCCGTGAACTCTTCCCGCATGGTGGCGAGCATGTTGTGCCGCCTCTCTTTGCGCCTAGCCGCCGCCTCGCTACCGGAGGCGGTATCCCCGGTGCCACTACCGGTTTGATCACCTTCTGCGCCCGATGTATCGTTGTGTGGCTCTAGCTCCTGGCGAACGGTTTCGTCCATCTCGTCGTCTGCATCGTCGCCCTCCATCTCTAGATCCGGGTGCGGATCTACGGGTCCGCCTCCCGCGCTTAGCATGGAAAGCCACGCATCGTCGTTGTCTCCGCCGTGTCCGAGACCAGAACCACCCGCCTCGTCGTTGTGAGCCATATCTAAGGAAGGAGAGAAAACCCGAAATAAGTTCAACAAATCCTACAATTTAGACGATGTACCCCATATGAGTCCAAATTTCTCGGACACTCTAAGTTGTGATATTTTTAGCAAAGATCATGCCAAAATTCACGGAAAATTTCGGCATGACCTTTGCTAAAAATATCACAAATGGAGTACCCAAATTTGCCGGAACGGAAATTAATCAACATTCCAGCAAAATTGGGAATCACGTGGGGTACCTGCACATAAAATCCCACCCCTCATATAATAGATCCCACCCCTCATATTATCATCGTCATCCACACGAAGGTGGGCACATCCATCACCACCATCCATCACCACCATCCATCACCACCATCCATCATCACCACGCCATATCCATCACAACCATCCATCACCACCATCCATACACCACCATCCATCACCACCAACCAGATTCATCACTTGAATATGTTTAAGTGAATAAAAACCATTGTGTTGCATGCTAGCTGTATCATCACTTGAGCAAACCAAAAAGAGAAAAAAAAACAGTAAAACAGGATAACCAGTTGGTCCAAGTGCGACACCAACCGAACAAAAGCACACCAATAACCAGCAAAAGCCAAAGCAATAACCTGATGCAAAAGATAAGCTACATCTGGCCTCAGATCTTAAGCTTCAATAAGCTCTATCCGTCGATGAGCTTCTGATTAATTCATGCACATCAGGTGCAGTGATAGTACTTTCCAGTGATAGTCATGTAGATTCTGGTGTAGTCATGTAGATTCTGATGTAGTAATTTCACCTCTTCATTTTAATCTACATTCAGGTGCAGTCATGTAGATTCTGTAACCTGCATTCTATTGTTTCTTTCTCAAATACACACCAACCTGCGTGCCATCTACATTCCCTCATTTATATGGATATTTTAGTCTTTTGGATATTTTTTACTTATTCATGGCTCAAACTGTCATTTAAATAATTTACCGCAAGTTATCAATGGTTGTTTTCATTAAAAAAGGGTCCCTTGCAGTGTCATATCTACGAAGACAGCATTTTCAGTCACATATATTATCTACATTCCCATAGATACATAGAAGCTGCTATGATCATATTATTTATTTGGCATCTACGGATCCGTTTATGTTTTCCATTTTCCTATATGTCCATCATCAACTGCTAGCATTCCCTATAGCTAGAACCCTAGTGATGTTACTTTTTCCGGAAATGTGATAACTAATATGGCTCTTCTGTGCTGTTTTTTTTTTCATTTGTGTTTCTGTTTCAGCACACATAATTATGCACATGAAAATTTACAGGTCCTTGAAGATAAACCAGATCTTATTTGCACCAACCGAAAGTTAAAACTAAAAATGGAAAGAGAAACAAATTTCTGATGGATCTCTCTCTTAGTTTTTACACTCTCAGCAAGGAGGAGCATCAGGTGGCCAAAAACAACAAAATCAAAGGATAATTTGGTGCATCGGTGCATATTTATCATCATTGGCCAGAAATCCAAAACTAGGCAATCAGAATAAAAACAAGTGCAATGATGTTCTCATCAGAACAAAAAAATAGCAAATTCGGTAGAAACACCTCAGTATATAAGTACTGGAAAAGAAACTTGGCTCTCCTAAAGGAATATGCTACGTATACTATTCAATTTAAAGTTACTTTTTTTTATATTTTTGTCAAGTTGAGGAGCATCAAGTGGCCAAGAACAACAAAATCAAAGGATAATTTGGTGCATCAGTGCATATTTATCATCATTGGCCAGAAATCCAAAACTAGGCAATCAGAATAAAAAATATTTGGGGCAGTGGAGAGTGGGGCAGTGGCCGCGGTGGAGCTCGTCGGAGACTGACGGCGGCGGCGCGGGGGTAGTTGGCCGAGGGGCGATCGGCGTCGTGTCGTCGATGCGAATCGAGAAGGAAACGGCTAAGTCCCGCGCGCGAGAGTGATGTGTGCAGAGAGGAGGTGGGGGGCCCACGCGTAAGTGACTGGCGCTAGAATACCGCTGGCGAACACCACTGTCTGTTCGCCAGCGCTACGCCCATACCGCTGGCGAACAAAGTACGGTTCGCCAGAGGTAACATAGCGCTGGCGAACAGGCAGCTATGTTCGCCAGCGCTATCTTTTTCATTTTATTTCTTTATTTTGAGAAGCATTACTGTTTTTTCTTTATGTTTTATTTTGGTTTCTTTATTTGTTTAAATTATTCAAATACATTTCATTTATAATCATTCAAACACACAGTACAAATTAATTTCAGACACATTACAATTAATAATGTTTTATTTTGTTTTCTTTATTTGTTTAAATTATTCAAAGACATCTCATTTATTTAATTTCAAACACATTACAAATAATACTGTTTTATTTTGTTTTCTTTATTTGTTTCAATTATTCAAAGACATTTCATTTATAATAATTCAAACACATTGCAAATTAATTTCAAACACATTACAAATAATAATGTTTTTTTTGTTTTCTTTATTTGTTTAAATTATTCAAAGACATTTAATTTATAATAATTCAAACACATTACAAATTAATTTCAAACACATTACAAATAATAATGTTTTTTTTGTTTTCTTTATTTGTTTAAATTATTCAAAGACATTTAATTTATAATAATTCAAACACATTACAAATTAATTTCAAACACATCACAAATAATAATGTTTTTTTTGTTTTTCATTATTCCCTTTATGTTTTCAATTGTTTTCCAATATTTCCTTCTTGTTTTCTCTTTTCATCATTTTGGTTTTAGTTGTTTTCTATTGTTTTTTCTTTATGTGTTCTATTGTTTTTCGTTGTTTCCTTCTTGTTTAATTTCTATTTGGTTTCCTTTATGTTTCAAATAATATAATTCCACACATTTGAAATAAAGAACAAGGTACATTAAATTTATAATAAGTGCACATCGATATCAGACTAGTTGATCCATGCATATACATAGTTTCGTCGCATACAATTGGCAGAAAAATATATACATAGTTTCTCATCAGTGTTTGATTTTTTTGCCTTTTTTGGTCGAAGTTGCATAATTTAACCCCACATTATGACTTCTTCTTCTAAATGGAAGACCATGCCTAGGTAGCGTAGTTCTGCTTCTTCTTGTTGTGTATGTTGCATGACTATCATCATCATCTTCTTGATCATCGTCAATATTTGGGTCGCCGAACGTGTCGAACTCGTCCTCGTCAACGACTCCATCCATTCCGATGATATTTCTTTTCCCTCTTCTCACGACAACACGGCTAGGCCTTGCGGGGTCTGTTATGAAGAAGCATTGTGACACATGCTTAGCCAATACCCATGGCTCATTTTGCGCTGTGACATTCGCGCTTGATGAGGTTCCGGCTTCGGGAATAACCATGGTTGTAAAGTATTGGTCTTCTTTCCTGACGGTCGACATCCTAGCCCATCTGACGCGGAACATAGGCACCTTCTCTCCAGAGTAGTTAAGCTCCCATATCTCCTCGATCCTTCCGTAGTATCTTAACTTTTTGTCACCGGTGTAGGATTCCATCGTTACCCCTGAGTTTTGATAATCGGAAGTTTTGTCTTTCTCCTCTGTGTAGAAAGTGAACCCGTTGATATCATATGCTTGAAACGTCGCTAGGTTGGGAGCTGGGCCATGTGCCAAGGCGTACAATAGTTTATTTTTCGCACAATCCCTTGGCGGTGGATTAGCGACGATCACATCTTTAAACCAACGCAAGAAAGTGGAGTTATGCTCTCTGATTATTTCTCCTTCGGTCCTCCGCTTGCCTTGTTCACTGTACTTTTTCATAATCGAGCTCTTGTGTTTTTCCACCCAAGTATCGACCATGTCAATGTGTTGGAGAGCTACTAAGTTTGCCCTGTTAAAGTCGGTGCATCGACAAGCCCGATCCACATGCACTTCTCTACGTCCATTTTTGTGACCTACTCCATCGAGCTTGCCAATGTGCTTGTTTCTGGGCAGACCAACTGGGTGCTCCACGTCCATATGATTCGTGCAGAAAGAGATGCACTCTTCGGTGAGAAAGCCCTGAACGATGCTTCCGTCCGGACGAGCTCTGTTGCGAACATATCCTTTGATGACCCCATTCATCCTTTCAAACGGCATCATGTTGTGCAGGAACAACGGCCCGAGATGGATGATATCGTCCACGATATGGACCAACAGATGAACACATATGTCAAAGAATGATGGTGGAAAGTACATCTCAAGCTCGCATAGTATCACGACAATCTCTTCCTGCAGCCTTGAGATCTGCTTCCCCGTGATCGACTTTCGAGATATAACGTCGAAGAAGTTACAGAGGCCAAACAGGGTTTCCCGGACGTGTTTGTCCATTATTCCGCGGATCGCAACCAGAAGTATCTGCGTCATCATCACGTAACAGTCATGAGACTTCATCCCGCTAAACTTTTGTTTCTGCGCGTCGAGGAATCTGCTTATTAGCCCTGAGTAACCGCTAGGGACTTTGACTCCGAGAAGGCACATCATCAATTTTGTGATCTCGTCCGGACTAAGAGTGAAGCAGGAGGGGGGCAGTAATAGTCATTCCTCTTAACCCTTTTGGCCTTGCGACCATCCGTCTCCTCATCACACGATTGATCGCCGTCGTCATCATCCGGGCGTCCCCCCTGAAGATCTACCCTAATACCAAAATATTTCAGGTCGTTTCTTGCTTTCACCCCGTCTTTGGTCCTCTCCGGCATGTTGAGCAGCGTGCCAAACAAACTTGCAAACACATTCTTCGTGATATGCATCAGATCAAGGCAGTGAGGCGTATCGAGAAAGGGCCAGTATGGCAAGTCCCAAAACACCGACCTTGTCTTCCATACATCCAGAAGCGGTTTTGGCGCCTTTTGCTTCTTTCCAGGCTCTGGGCATTCCTTCCAATCATTCAGCAAATTGTAGATTTCTTCGCCGCACCTCTTACGTGGAGGTCCACGGAGCTCATCCTCACCGTTAAAAAGGTCTCCTCGCCTTCTCCACGGGTCTTTGTTGGGTAGCCACCTTCGATGGCCAACGAAAACTGTTTTCGAAGACCCAGGATCTTTCGGAAGTTGCATAAACGTGGGGTCATCCATGCACCTCACGCAACCGTTATGTCCGTGGCACACCTGGCCCGCCACATATCCGTAGCCTAGTAGGTCGTGAACCGTACAGAGTAAGACAGCTCTCATTGGGAAATATTGTTCACCGAAGGCGTCCCATGTGTTCACCCCTTCCTCGGCCCATAGCGTTTCCAGCTCATCTTTAAGCAGCTTCAGGTATAGATTTATGTCGTTGCCTGGTTGTTTCGGCCCTTGAATTAGCATACTCATGTGAATGTACTTCCTCTTCATGCACAACCAGGGAGGGATGTTGTACATCCATACAAACACGGGCCAGGTGCTATGGGTGCTGCTCTGGTTGCCAAACGGATTGAGTCCGTCGGTGCTCACACCCAACCTGATGTTCCTTGCCTCCGCCCCGAACGTTGGATATTCACAGTCAATTGCTTTCCATTGACTTGCATCTGAAGGATGTGTCAGAATTACTTTTTCACTTCGATTTGGATCTTTCAAAACTTTATTCCTCCTTTTCGCGTGCCAGCGCATGAGCTCTGCTTCCTTGCGGTCCGCGAAATACCGTTGCAGACGGGGAATGAGCGGAAAGTACCACACAACTTTCCGAGGAGCTTTCTTCTTCCCTTTCTTGTATCGAGCGGCGCTGCAAACTGGACAAATGGTTTTGTTCGCGTCCTCTTTCCGATAAATGTAGCAATCGTTGATGCACACATGGTATTTTTCGTGAGGTAAATCAAAGGGGCACACGACTTTCTTGGCCTCGTCGCAACTTTTAGGACAGGTGTTGCCCTCTGGAAGGACATCGTGCCAGTATTGCAGGCTTGCATCGACGCTTATGTCGCTCCATTTGTATCTCGCCTTCATCTGCAGAACATCGAGGGCCACTCTCAGGCGGGACTCTCCCGGACCGCAGCCTGCATACAACGGTGTCTTCGAGTCTATCTCTAGTTGCGCCAGCTTCGATTGCTCTCTAGCAGCAGATATCGAGTTAGTCGTCTTTCTCAAAAGCAGTTCTTTCATATGAGGGTCACGCACAACTTCCGTTAGGGGTGTCCCTGTGTCCTCGTGATCTTCTTCCACGTCTTGTTCAACATCTTCTCCATGATCATGTGCTGGGTCATGAGGCTGATCTTGGTCCTGCTGTAGTTGGTCCTGCTGTAGTTCTATTCGATCGTTGCTATTGTCCTGTTGCACATCATTTCCTACCGCCGCCGCCCCATGGACTTCATCATCTTCATCATCACTTACCCACTGACTGTTATACCCATCCATGAAACCATACCTTAGGAGGTGACTGAGCAAGTCTCCGGTAAAGGGATTGAGCAAGCCCCCTAGTTTGCACTTTCGACATGGACATCGTATCTCCTTGCGACCATTTTGTAACATGTCTTCTGTCGCGTGTCTCAAGTAACTATTCACGACACGTTCACTCTTAACGACCACCATTATATGTCGCCTGCACGAGAGCGCGCGCCGATATAATTAATATTAGAACGAAACATAATATATATATATTTCGATATTCACGGAAAAAAATCGGCATGACCTTCCTACAAATTGGAGGTTAGAGGAGTGCCAAACTTTGCCGAGACGGAAATGAATCAACATTTCGGCAAAGTGGCAACTCATTTTCATATCAAAAATTTCACTTCATGTCGTATTCACGAAAAAATTCGGCATGACCTTCCTACAAATAGGAGGTTATTAGGGAGTGCCAAACTATGCCGAGACGGAAATGAATCAACATTCCGGCGATAGTTGGCTACTCAATTTCATTCCACAACAAATTGCGCACACATGCATTTATCGTCTCCATCACACGACCATTGTTGAATCCGGTGAAATTTCACACATATTGCATATCGCGTGTACCCGGACAAAATTTATATACAAACTCATTTAATTATATATTATCATTCATCCCACCTCAAATGAATAGATGGCCACACGATGATATCCGGAGAAATTTGGAGCTTTGGAGAGAAAGGGGTTAATTCTAGATCTAGATGGCTAGGGAGGGAAAATTTGGGGTAGAAATGATGTTAGGAGGGAGATAAACATATATATACCAACTAAAATAAATTTAGTTGGTTCAAAATAGAGTAGGAGGGTGGAGAAATTGGCATAATTTCGAGCTAGAGAGAGAAGAGGGGACAAGGTGAAGAAGAGAGAGTGGAGGGGAAAGTGGGTAGGTGGGGGTGCCACTTTATGGCTAGGATCTGGGGATTACCGCTGGCGAACAGGTGCTTCTGTTCGCCAGCGCTAAGATGCGTGCTGGGCCCACATCTTAGCGCTGGCGAACAGAAGCACCTGTTCGCCAGCGGTTGTGGGCGTAGCGCTGGCGAACAATAAACGCCGTTCGCCAGCGGTAAAATGAGGCATCGGCTGTAGTATTTCAAAGCGCGCGCAGGTGGGGCCCAGACTTAGCGCTGGCGAACGAGGGTGGTTGTTCGCCAGCGGTAGTGTTTCAAAGCGCTGGCGAACACGTATTCCTGTTCGCCAGTGCTGTTAGCGCTGGGCAACTACAACTATCGTTCGCCAGCGGTATGGTGGTGGCTATAAGCCATTCCCTACTAGTGTGAGTTTCATGCCAAAGTTTTCCATGTCAATCACCATAACATATATTTCTTTACGCGTGTCTCTAAACTTTTCTTGCACTCATAGGATGATAACAACTCTGCTGATCTATGAACGTTCTACCAGAGATAAAACTTGAATATCGACTATGAGTTGATTTAAACATCGATATAGTAAGGTTGCGATGGGTAACATTATCAGTACTCTCATGGGTGTGTCTCCTAAGAGGGATGGACACTCTCGTGACTCTTGAGAAATCAAACATTTGAGGGCAACCTCATATATCCATCATGAGTGTATTACATGTGTGCCATTATTGTTGCAACCGAGTCTAGCCTTCACAATATTGATGAAACACACACGATATTTGGCATGGTCTCATTACCGTTATAGCTATTTTTTGTTTAAAGTGAATGAAAAAGAAGAGTATTTTAGAGTCTTTTACTTTAACTCACTGGGTGTTTTTTACGAGTGTCTAAAATTATGCTTGTTTAAACATGCTCTCACATTCTTATTATGTTAAATATGACCTTCCTATATTTACTTGGTAGGGAAGTGTTTTCTACTCTAAGTATAATAATTATTAATGTTCTAAATGTCCGTATTAATATGAATCTTATCTCATTTGTCTTGGATTACCGAAACCCTTATAACATATTTTTATTACATCATTTGTACTAGGATTTTAACTGAAGAAAGAGCGAGCCATCAAACTGTTGATTCTAAGTGAACTAAACTTCTCATTATTTCGGTTTAAACCCTTAGTTATTTATGATTTCCTTACTTGCTTGGGACGATCAAGGTTTAATCTTGGGGATGTTGATACGTGCAAAACATACACATATTTATCCATGTTCAAACCGTATATTTGTCATGAAAATGATGAGATATTAACTCTGTTACATTCCACTAATCATGAATGTGCAAATTTTACTTGTAGTTTTGGACGTAGAAATCACTGAAGATCTGATCTAAAAGGAAGGAGCAAATAAAATATGGAAAAAATTCATCATGCATTTAGAGCACACTTAACGAGCATAGGTACAGTGACGTGCAACCGTACCAGCCATAGTACAATGCATTTTGATTATCTAATCAAACCGAACTAAATTCATCAAAGGGCCTAGAGCTAATTCACGAAGGAAGGTCCACTAAACATAGTTTCGTCCACTGCCACCATAAAAGGGAGATCAAACAGCCACCAGAAGGGAGGCCAACATCATTCACCATCATCACAAAGTGCTGATGCCATCAACACTCCAGCACCGTCTCCATCACCATAGCCATAGCCTATCTAATATGTAATCTAGATCTCATCGGGATTTATAACATTGTAAGAACTATCAATCTTTCGATACAAGTAATATTTGCACTTATGTTTTCTATTGCTGATCTTATCGTGATGTGCGAGTAGTCCACTCGGGCTAAGGGCTGAGGCCTAAACTCTCTAGCTATGTGCATGCTACTTTGTGATAACAACCATTGGAAACCCCAAGAGGAGGGTGTGATGAGAAAGTGGCAAGAGTTTCCCTCAGTTAAGAACCAAGGTTATCAATCCACTAGGAGGAAGAGGATCTCAGGAAGGTTGATGCTACTGACGGTGGTGCTGGCGCTTCACCGGTGTCAGCAACAACGTGGAACCTGCACACAACACAACCAAAATACTTTGTCCCAATGGTGCAGTGAGGTTTTCATTCTCACCGGTCTTGCTGAAAACAATGATTAGACGTATAGTGTGGAAAATGATGTATGCTTGCAGTAAGTAAAGAAAGCAGGAAATAGTTTTGGTTTGTTTAACAGTGTGGAAAAATGGACCGGGGTTCATAGTTTCACTAGTGGTGTCCCTCCATAAAAGATAGCATGCTGGGTGAACAAATTACAGCTGGCAATTGGCAAATAGAGGTTGCACCGTAGTGCACAATATGACATGGAGACTACTATGATATTTAGTGCGGGCATTACAACAATATACATAGACCGATAGCCATCTGCATCTATGACTAATAATCCACCCCCAGGTTGTCATCAGAACCCCCTTAGGTATTAAGTTGCAAGCAACAAATAACTGCATTAAACAAAGTGTGTAATGTAAGCAATGATTATGCACGGGGGCACTCTCACCGCTGTTTTCCCCCTAATGGCAACAACACATCCCCCTTCACGTTTCTGTCAGTCGAGCAAGGCGGTGAGGAGGCATGAACCCACTATTGAGCATAAATAATCCCTCTTGGAGTCACTAGCAGCTACTTGGCCAGAGCAACCACTAGCAACGGAAAGCATGCAAGATCACAAATAGCATATGCAAATAAAGACTATAATAAAATTGGCATAAGGTCAATATTCATCGGATCCCAGCAAACACAGCATATAGAATTACATAAGATCAATCTCGATCATGATAGGCAGCTCACGAGATCTAAACATGGAGGCATATGAGGAGAAGACAACCATCTAGCTACAACTACGAACACGTAGTCCAAGGATGAACTACGCATGCATCACTCCGGAGGAAGGCATGGTGATGTAGAAGCCTCTGGTGATGATCTCCTCTCCGGCAGGGTGCCAGAAACAGCTTCAGACCCCCCCCCCCCCGATCTAGGGTTGACGGTGACAGCGGCTGCGGAATGTTTTGGGGATTTTTTATCAGGTGTTTAGGGTTTTCCATCCGGGGAGATTAAATACGCGAAAGGGCAAAGGCGGTGGAGCTCCATGGGCCCCACACCCATAGCTGGCGCAGCCAGGGGGACCCGCGCCACCCTATGGTGTGGCCCCCTGGTGCCCGTCTTCGACTCCTCTTCGGTGTTCTGGATGCTTCCGGGGAAATAGGAACTTCGGGCCTTGTGGGATCCAATTCCGAGAATGTTTCGAGAACAACTTTTCTGAAACAAAAAACAACAGAAAACAGGGAACTGACACTTGGAATCTTGTTAATAGGTTAGTCCCGGAAAACGTATAAAAATACTATAAATAAGGGAGAAAACAAGTTGCAATTGGCAAAATATGATCATGGAGCATCAGAAATTATAGATACGTTGGAGACGTATCAGTGCACCATATTATTCATGGTATATTAGTTTAATGAGTCCATTATGTTATTTGTGTATGCTTTTGTATGTGTGCCTCGCTCCTAGGACTTGTCAGGTACCCAAGACCCCGAAGAATGATCAAGGTAACAGTATGATGAGAGAGGATTGCAAGACTAATCATGAAAATATATGAGATAAGGAGGAGTACGATAGCTAAAACTAGTCCCTTAGTAATCACAATGATGTCACAATGCTTAATGCTTTCATCTATTAAATCTTGGCTACCAATTCAACCCCGCGAGACGTACATGGCCAGTGGTTGGATGAAGTACTCTATGGTAACGAGTGATCTGAGCCATAGTGATTAGGAACACATTGCCTACATATATCTTATATCATATGAATTAATTATCGCTAACAATTTACATCTTATCTTATTTACCTCATGTTACTAACGCACTGTTGCAGGTAAAATTTTAAGCCCTTTCCTATTTTAACCCATTGAATGCAACCTCATTTGTTAGAACAAGTTGGCCTGCTAAAACAAGATTTAATTCAAAATTTCTTAGTATTTTAAACTGTCCTTATCAAGCACCTACTTTCCGGTTCGATAAACCTTGAGTCACTAGGGAAAAAGACACATACTACATTATGCAATCCGAATTGAAGGTATCAAACCTTTTTCTTGCCACCGTTGTGAGGGGACTATTTCTGGTACCCTGGTAAGATGATTAGAGCCCTTTTTAGTTTTGTTATTTCTGATTTTAGTTTATTTCTTGTTTCTAGTTAATTATTGTTTAGCTTATTTGAAAATCAAAAATATTATTTTATATTTTTTTTCTTAGTACAAAAACAGAAAAAATAGTATGCCAAACAAAACTCTTGGGGAGTTTGCAACTCCGAATGATGATTACTTAAGTGCACCCATCACACAACCCGCAGTTGTTGCGGAGAACTATGAGATTAAACCAACTCTTTTTAAATTGATTCAATATAACCAATTTAGTGGTTCAGCTTCTGAGGATGCAGGTATGCGCTTGAACACCTTCACTAAATTATGTGATATGATGCATACGAAGGATGTTGATCTAGTGCAATAAACGTGCACCTATTTCCTTTCTCACTGGGAAGGAAAGCAAAGGAATGGTTACTAGCATTGCCAAGAGGCACTATTACATCTTGGGATTTGTGGCGATCCAGTAGCGTTTGCATGGGAACATATAAAGGATTCCGTTAGAGATTTTCCAACCATGGAATGGAGGAATAATAAATACTTCATTTATTTTATAATTAATGCACTTAATCTTATGTCAAAATCAATGCTTGATATAGCTCCGACAGGAACTTTTATGGGAAAAGAAAGTTGAGTAGAAAAGAAACTACTCCTATTGAACAATAATCGTGATGACCAATATCTATATATTTGGTGGATCCTAATAGAAACAAGTGGCCATGTGATAAAAAGGGCCAACAATCTACCTATGCTAGTTCCACAACATTTCCCTCGCGTGAAAATAGAAACAAGTGGGCAGAAAAAAGTCTCCGCGTTTTACACGAGAAAACATAGACATGATTATATCGTATCAGGTTTCTGGCAAATTTTGCTTTTCATCTCTCCATATTGAAGAGAACGTTAGCTTCACTATTGCTCTCTTTCAGGTTTGATCGGCCAGTATGCCGGCCTTCTATTGTTTCTCGTTCATTCTCTTCCAGAATTGATCAACTAGAACACTTTTCCTTCTATCCCCATTCGTAAATTTTACGAACAACCTTTTTGCAACATTATATAGATTGATCGGGGGTAAACAGGTATACCTAGTATCTCAGTTATCATGATTTGGTTGTTTGTCATTGAGTGGCCACCTAAGACTTCAGAAAGTTTCATGATCTGTGGGAATGGTTAATCCAACTACTGGTATTAAGATTCAAGTGTCATTTATATTTCAATCGACGATGATCTCTTTGAGCAAGAGAAGGAAGACAACATGGAACTTGAATAAGATCATGGTGAAGAACAACCAAAAGAATTACTTCAACAAATAAGTTGGGCATGATCTTGTATGGTGTGGATGATGTCCAAGAATACTACAAAAAATATGCTAAATCTAAAGGATTTGGTGTCTGGATATGAAGATCACAAGCTTAGGATGATGGCCAAATAATGTACCTTACACTATGGTGTTCTGAATATGATATGACTTAGTCCAATTAATTGTTTTTATTGAAGCCAAATGCATCACCCAAGCTAGGATATAGAGCTAAAAAATTAATATTACTCCCCGTCCTAGTGGAAAGTTTAAAATTTCAAAGGTCATTTTGGATCCCAATCCTATCTTAAGTCCACTCAAATCTCGCTTATTTAGATGCAACAAAAAGATGGACTTTCATTTCAAGCGTCGGCTTTTATTGAATGACCAGGACGAAATACGAGTAAACAGGAATTTCAATTCTTTTGTGGGGAGGTCCTTCAAAGTGAATGGCCTCAAACAGTGATTTATTCTAAGCCGCGGAGGGCTCCTTCGATAGCAGGTGAGCGGTGATCTCCTCCTTGCCGGAAGCAAAAATTGAGCAACTTTTGGTTATTGGAAGGGCAAACTTTGATGGGAGCAGCCGGAGGACATGGACACACACTGCTCTTTGTACACGATCACCACCGTCGACTCCCCTATGTGGGAGGCTGCCTCTAAAGTTTATTTATACTAATTTTCGTTACTTATTTTATACCCATTCTCACAAAATCCACTCTCCTAAACTATAGTATATTTTCAAATAATATTTTATAGAAAAAATAGCTTTTTATATTAAGAATATAAATATTTTCGTGTTTATCTTGGCTATGCTTCAACATTGTGAAAAAACAACAAATCCAACAACAAAAAATTTGGTCGTTTCTTAATCTTTATTATGTCATTTATTTTCCAATAATCTACACACACAAATACACACTCTATCGTTTACACGCCTCTAAGAGATGAATGGATATATCAAAATACCATTTCATACGATTACCATTGCATACACAGTTGTACAAATTTCAAGCTAAAGTTTTTAAGGAAATAATGTTACTTGTTCCATCTACAAGAACTACCCTTAAAACCCATGGTTGACGTAAATCCACTAAATCAAATAATAACAACAAAGAATGGATTAACTGTTGCAAGTTTGATGAAATAGATGCATATAGATTTGTTCATGTATAGTCTGATATTCTTAAATATCTAGGTAGGGAGCTCTCCAATCTTACGAGTATCTTTCCAAATATCTTGGTATTCTTAAATATCTTGGTGGTAACATATTGTTTTGTGGTCTTAGACGTTTTCCTCGTACCGAAGCATCTTTTAATGTTGGCATGTATGTTGCGAAAACCAATCGTTCTCAAGTTTCATGGCCATTTTCGTGGGTTGTAATACATCACTTTGGATTTCCGACTTGATTCTATATCAGAAGGATCACGATTATTAGGATGTCTTGGAAATTTGTGGTTTCACGTTTTTACCGTGACGTCGTGAAAACTCGTTAATTTTTCGCTTTTGCAAACTGCTTTAGTGGGAATTGCAAACCATTTGATATATCGGGACAACTTCAAGTTACTTGTAATCTTGATAGGAAGTTACTAGAATGCCATGAAAACATGTCATGTTTTCATGCTTTCTGGCGATTTTAGTTGGCAAAGCTAACTATTGTGGGGTTTTAGGTAGTTTCAAGGGGATTCTATAAACCGTTTATCATGTTACGGAAACTCATCGTTTCTTGCTCGCAATAATTTTGGGCGCTCCGGACATACTCCATCCGTTCAACAATAGATGACTTCCATTTGTCTAAAAAATGGATGTATGTAGACAATAAAACATTTCTAAATACATCCACTTCTAGAAAAATGGAAGTCATCTATGGTTGAACGGAGGGAGTAGTTCCTAGGTCGAAAGGGTCACGATAACCCACCATTTTCAGTTTGAGTGGGTAATAAGACAACATTTTGGGACGCCAAGTCGGTTGTTAGATCTAAAAGTGCTGCTCATACATGATAAATCGATGTTTTCTCACCATTTTGTTTGTTATAGCACACCGTCTCTGCTGCTCCAGAATGATTATTTAGCTTAGTGATTCTCATAAACAATTAATTTTCATTTTTTTACCTCATAGAAAACTATTTTTTTGAAACGAGGCAAAAGTTTTGCCTTTTGTATTGATATAGTAGAAGCAAACAGGAAGGACGAGGTCTAAAAACAAAAAAGATACAACTCGAGTGATGACCATGACGCCCTAGCGGCCAAAGCCAACGCTAAACACGGCGGAGACGACTTCAACACAAGACGAGACCCGGAGCCTCCGCTCCGACATCCACGCTGGCCCCAAGGCCACGCCCCTAACGAGCCGACGACCATGTCGCCCTAGCAACCATAGTCGACACTAAACACGGCGGAGGCAAACCTCAACGCAAGAAGAAGCCCGAAGCCGCCGCTCTGACATCCAGGCCGGCCCCAAGACCGCGACCCAAAACGAGCCGTCGACCATGTCGCCCTAGCGACCATAGTCGACACTAACACGGCGGAGGTAAAGCTCAACGCAAGTAGAAGCTCGGAGCCGATGCTCCGACATCCACACCGGCCCCAGGGCCGCGCACCGCCTAGCCGAAGACGAAGAATCGCCACCGCCGACCACCAACACCCAACAGCTCCCTCTGACCAGTGGAGCATCCAAGGCGAGGCCCCAAGAGGCAAGCGACGCAGCAGCGCCCGATCCCGAGCGGGACCAAGGGTTCCCCCAGAGGACCCGACGTGGAGAAGCGAAAGCATCACCTCGATGACGCCTTCAAGAAGAACGCGATGCCCGAAGGCGTCGCCGTCATTGGCCCTGGTAGACCACAAAGGCGGGGCTTTCGCCCGGTGATGCGTCGTGAACACCACAAACCGCCAGACGAGGACCGGCCAGACCACCATCCCCGCCCGCCGTAGCAACTGCGACACCTCACGCCACGGCAAGCGCCGACCACGACCATTGCAGCTCCGAGGCCGCTTCCCCGATTTCCTCTTCTTCTACCCGGGACTGTTGTCCCGTCATCCACCAACCCCATCTGCAGGCCACCATTGCCATCCCTGTACAATCTCCATGCAGCAGCCACTAACGCCCAAAGGACCAAGGCAACACCACCCACCCAGCCGGCCCGAGTGGAGACGTACCAACAGGAGGCAGAAGGACTAGCCGCCTGCTCCAGGTCCACGGTGCCGCAAGGCACCGCCGAGCCGTGCCGATGCACAAAGACGAAGGGGAGGCGCTGCGTTCACAGACAACCACCGCCACCGCTGCCAGATCTGCCGCCGCACAAAACCGGGCCGCCACCTGCGCCCCGTCTGCAGCCATCGACGCCACAACAACCTCCAGCCGCAGATCCGCCCCAGATCACCCCCTCCCACCATAGCTCGACGCACCTCCACCGCGTCGGCCCGCGGCCGACCTCCATAGCGCCCACGCCCGCGAGGAAACGAGCATGAACCGCCCGCCGCCACCATCCTAGGGTGCGCGGTTTGTGCCGGCGCCTCCCCTCCGGCAGCGGCGATGCGTGGGTGAAGACGGGAGAGAGACGACCGGCGGCGGCTGCTAGGGTGCCCCCCGTGTCGCCAGAGGAGGAGGGCGACGCAGGGGTGTTTTTCGTGTGGAGCATTTTGATCTCTACCCCGGCCCTCATAAAAAACTTTCAATTTTACGTTTCCTTTATGTTCGCATGAGTAATAACAAGCCGTTTCGTACCTCGAGACTATTTGTAGATCTAGAAGAATACACGTAAATAGTTACTGGATAAGTCTCAGTCACACTGTATGAGTCTAGAGACGATTCCCTTGTACAACTGATCACTGGAATTGCTAAACACGTCGATTTTTTTTTTTAAAGAATACTCGTCCAGTTCCACATCTTCTTGTCTTTTTGGTTGCAATAGCTAGCACCCCAAAACGTGTTAAGAAGAACACGAAAGCCGAAATGTGTTAAGAAGGACACGAGAGCCCTGGAAGGTCCATCACAAGGTCGACACGTAGTCTGCTTGTTCCGGTGTCAGGCAGATGTCATCAGGGCAGTGATACCCCTGCCACGTCAGCCCCAGTGCCCAGCGACATACCAACGACACACACTCACGAACGCATGTCCTTACTACAGTGCATGTTCGTCCCAGTCCGACCAACCGGAGCTGGCCGTACGCCGTGCACGTTAGGGTGCATGCCGTACGTAAAGATGTGTATACATCGTTGAAAGCAACGGCTCAAAGCAAGAAGACAACAAAATAGACAAGTATATCTACTGCTACTCCCTCCGTTTAACAATACTTGACTTCAATTTATTTAAATGTGGATGTATCTAGACATGTTTTGATGTATAGATATATTCATATCTGGACAAACTGAAGTGTACTCCAGTCAAGTGAACGGAGAGAGTACAAGGCCTAGTACTTGTACGTACGAAGCTGGCACGCAAAGCTAGCCAGCCAAACGCGTATATACGCCAAACACGAGCGACGACGTTGCACGCCCGCCAATGCGCTGCTCTCCGCACGGCAGTGAAAATGAAGTGATTCTACCATCTTACGATAGCTTGCAGTAGTCCACTGTAGATATCGTACGTGTACCATTTCGATATGGGCTATTGTACTTGTGGTAGATAGCTTGCAGTAGACCACTCAGTATGCAAGCAGATCTTCACCGGTCTATTTCCATAGATCTTCTCCCTAGCTGCTACTACATCTACATTTCCTTGGAAAGATGGAGCTGCATGTCTACTACCCGACACATATGTACTACTCCGTATACACTGTCTTGTACCCACTGTAGCGATTAGTACGTAACATGATTTTTTTTTTAGATAAAAGGCTTTACGCCCAACTTTGAATTAACAAAGCCAAACAAGGTTCGCCAAATTCGAAACAAAATGCTGGGCATACAGCTTAGCCAACAAGCAGGGAAACTACTACTCAGACAGACATCATGCTGGGAATACAGCTTAGCCAAAAAAAAAAAGATAACAAGCTAAAAAGCTAAAAGGTAGGGTAGAGCCGTCAGAGGAAAACGGCCCCACGGCTAGACACGGCGCTGGAGGCAAAGGCGATGAATCAGCTTCAGCTCCGAGATGATACGTCTAGCGTCCTCCAGGTCCTCCCCCCGAAGCGTGGGAGTCCAAAGCTGCAGAAATAAGGTGGTTTTAAACACAATGTCAGCAGGGTGATTAATAATCTTTCCTTCTATTGCATGTTTATTACGAATGTTTCACAGGGCCCAAGATTGGGCAATGAACAACAACCAGCCGCGCCTGGACTCTCTCGGATTCGCCGCACTAATCAGATTTAACCATTGCAGTCTGGAATTAGGATTCCAGGCCCTCCCTAGGGCTTGTTGCGCAACACTCCAGGAGTACGTAACATGATCGTGTATCGACATGGAAAAGGAAATATGCAGCATGCCATATATTATCATGCTTTATTAGTTGTTGGCCCAGTTACCACTGCAGCAAAAATATGCTGCTTCTCCATATATGGTCCATACCACGCGCGCGCACGCGCCCCACCTCTTTCCAGCTGCATGCACTCTGTTTATTTTTTTGCGATAAATTTTTTCAATCTATTCATCAATTGTCAAGACAGTACAAAGAACATCAGAAATAATGTAAATTACATCTAGGTCCGTAGACCACCTAGCACGACTACAGTCACCGGAGCGAGCCGAAGGCGCGCCGCTGTCATCGTCCCTCCGTAGTCGTAGCCGGGCAAACCTTGTTGAAATAGACAGTTGAGAAGTCGTCCTGCTACGGCCACATAGAACTAGCGCACCAGATGAAGAGAAGCGTAGATCGGAAGGATCCAAAATATAGACACACGAATACAGACGAACGAAGACTAGATCCAAGTGATTCCAGCAAAGACAAACGCCGACCGGATCCCACGAGCTACGCCAGAGACACACCTCCACACGCCCTCCGATGACGCTAGACGCGCCATCGAAACGGGGGCTAGGCCGGAAGATCCTTATTCCAACTCCATGGAGCTGTCGCCTCGCTATCCTGAGTAGAAGACAAACCCTATAAAAGCACAAAAAAAAAACACATGAGAACGGAGCCCTTCCACAAGCAAGTACCGAGACCGACCTAGTCTCCATGGCCCTGAGGCCATAGGAGACTAGGCAGATCGGCAGCCGCCGCCGACAGGAGGCGAGAAGCCGTAGTCGCCTTTTTCCTAGAAGAGTACCTGGTCCCGGTTATTCAACGTGGACAACAAAATTGGGACTAAAAGCTTCCCCTTTAGTCCTGACCTTCACGTGGCTATGGTTGAGAGTAAGGGTTGAAAAACCTTTAGTCCCAGTTGCTGTCACCAATCGGGACCAAAGATTATATATATTGGGGTTAGGGTTTAGGATGTATTTTTTTCTAGTTCTTTTTTATTTCAATTGTTTAACCGTTTAATCGCACTAGACATATTTATGTTTACTTCTAATCATTTTTAGTTTCAGTTTAAATCGCTCACTTCTAGTGACACTTCCCGATCGGTCACTCATCCTCAGACTGCTCTAGATCCCGCACGCTTAATTTGTTAGTTCGCACCCATGTCCAGGCAGGATCGTAGCAAACGGGCTTGGGATCTCTAGCATCGCCAGGTCCTCGTTGACTCGATTAATCGACCAGATTGGTTCTAGTTGTCCATCATCGTGCACCTTCTTATTTCTTTAATACCAAATGGCCCACATGACAACAATATTTTTTGTTGGGCCGAGGCAGACAAACGATCATCACACATAATGTCCTTATCCCAGATTGATGGATGGAGAGTTGGGATATGAAAATCAAACCTGGATTGGGGTAGTCATCCGATAATCTTTTTGTGTGCGAACAATGTAGCAATGCATGCATAAGGCCTTTCTCTTCCGCTAGGCAGATCCGACATTGGCTAATCGGTTTTATATGCCTTTGCTTCAAAGTGGGTTCATCTAAAAGAATATGCCTAATGACGCGCCACCTGAAGACTCTAACCTTGGGAACCACGTTTAACCCCCAAAGCGAACTGTTTTTCCGTCTCTCAGGATTCTGTAGACGTCCCTTCATTTGGAGAAGAAGCCTCCTTTTTGATTCACGAAAGAGCGGCACATCGCTTTAACAGTGTAGATTCCTTTAGATTTGTGTGCCCAAGAATACGAGTCCTCTCCACCGCCATGAAGCAAGGGGATATTCAAGATGGCATCCGCGTCAGGCATTGAGAAAGTACTACGCACAATATCTGTCCTCCAAGACCAATTATCAGGATCTATCAACTCATTTACAGTGTGAATACGAGTATTGACTGGAATAAATATTGTTGCCATTTTACTAGTGGAAGGAATCCACTTGTCATGCTAGATTGAGATACTCTAGCCATTCCCAATGGTCTGGTAGAGGCAAGTATCAAGAGCTTCCCTTCCCGTGATGATAGCACGGTAGATCGTCGAGGCCGATTGCGGAATTGTAGCTTCCATAAAAACACAGTTTGGGAAATATCAAGTTTTCATCACCTCAAGCATAAAGAGGTAGGATTTTCCATAAACCTCTAGCCGTGCTTACCGAGAGTGCAATATTGAACAGTTCTACGTCACGGAATCCCATCCCTCTACGAATCTTTCGCATTGGCAGTTTCTTCCATGAGACCCAATAAAGTGACCTCTTGTTGGTTGAACTGCTCCACCAGAATTTAGCCACATTGGAAGTAATACTTTCGCATACCTTCTTCGTCAGCTTAAAACAACTCATACTATGTGTGGGGATGGCCCCAATAACCGATTTGAGGAATATCTCTCCCCGAACAAGCAAGGTTTTTTCAGACCAACCCTGCATTTTACCACGGCCTCTATCGCCAATATGATCAAAAGTACCGCTGGTGATCCTCCCCACTGCTGTAGGCAATCCCAGGTATCTATCATCGAAAGTCTCCACCTCAATGCCCAGAATTTGTTTAATTTCAACACGACACATCATCGGGGTATTAGGTGAGAAAAAACACCACACTGTTGCTAAAGCCAAAACTAAATAGCGTGGCCTAAAAATAATGCCACTCAACCCGACTATAGGCCTGCATATCTAGCTTAACTGCACATGAGTAATTATTTCCTTTCTTTCTCCTTCTCATAGAATGAATACTCTCAAAAGCAACTAGAACATTGCCAGTTATCGGACGCCCGGGGATGAAGGTGCTCTACTCTTCACTAAGAATTTCATTCATCCAAACTCTTAGCTTGTTTGTAACTGCTTTGGCTGCAATTTTGTTGGAAACTTGGCACAGCAAGATAGGACAATACTATATAATGGACTGTGCGCTAAAGACCTTCCTAATCAAAGTAACATAAGTGTCATTCATGCCTAGCTCACCTCCATTCAGAAAGTCCAGAATAGCTGGTACTAGATGACCGTGAACAATTTCCCAATGTCACTGGAAGAAGCCTACTGTGAATCCGTCCACTTCGGGGGCTTTTAAGCGTGCCATCTGGAATAGAGACGTTTTTATCTCGGCAGGTTCAAACGGTCTATCAAAGAAATCACTCATAGCTGGTGTAATCCTTGTCGGTATCAGATTGAGCAACTCATCCCATATTACAAAAGCCCAGTGAAGAATACAGGTTTTGATAGAATGATTGCACTTCCTCTTTATCCTCCATTTCATTTTGACAGTGTGAACCATCCTTTCTTGCAAGACTGATGGTGAAGATCTTGCACTTGTTGGGAGACCCCAAGAGGAAGGTACGAAGAGCAAAGCAGCAAGTTTTCCCTCAGAAAGAAACCAAGGTTGAATCGACCAGTAGGAGAAAGAAATCACTTCTGAAGGTTGATGCAGCTGAGGTGGCAGGGCGCACAACCAGTTCAGAAGCAACGTGAAACCTACACAACACAATCAAATCACTTTGCCACAACGAAGCAGTAAGGTTGTCAAGCTCACCGGTTTTGGTGAAAAGAAAGAGGTTAAATGTATGGTGTGGAAAACAGTACTTGTTTGCAGTAGATGAAAAGAGAACAATGATGGCAGTAGCAAGACAGTAGTAGTGCAGTGGTTTTATTATCAGTATGAGAAAAATGGACCGGGGTCCAAAGTTTACCAGTGGTGTCTCTCCAAAAGAGATAGATAACATGTGTGATAAATAAATTACATCTGTGCAATTGACACATATAAATGCTGCATCGTAGTGCATATGCATGACATAATGATTACTATGTGATTCATGCGTATATTACAACAAGATACATAAACCGTTATCCAACTGCATCTATGACTAATAATCCACCCTCAGAATGTCATCCGAGCAAACCTTGGGTATTATGTTGCAACCAACAGATAATCGCAGTAACCAAAGTGTGTAATGTAAATAATGTAAACATCATTGTTTTCTCCCTAACGACAACACGTAAGGATTACTTCAACACGTAAGTTGGGCATGACCTTTTATGGTGTGGATGATGTTCGAGAATACTACAATAAATTTGCTAAATCTCAAGGATTTGGTTGTCTTCATAAGAAGCTCACATGCTTAGGAGATGGAAAAATAAAGTACATGCTTACACTATGTTGTTCTTGTATGACAAGATTAGTGAAAACTTTCAACTTTCAAATGTCATTTTGAATCATAATCATACATTATGTAAACTCAAATATCGATTATTTAGATGCAAAGGTGATGTGCTTTCATGTTAAGCGTAGTCTTTTATTGGATGACCAACCTGGTTATAGAAGTAAACATGAACTTCAGTTAATTTGCTGTGGGAACCGATGGTCATGAGAACCTAACTTGTGGCAACATTCTCTGAAACGAATGACCTAAAACAATGATTTATTTTGAGAAGCATGGCAGGATCCTTCGTCAACAGCGGTGCGGTGTGCTCCCCTCGTCGGAAGAGGCGACTCCGAATATTGGTCAATATATATTTACTGGAATGGACACCCGTGATGGGAGTGCCCGGAGGAAATGAACACACACTGCTCTCTATAGAAGATCACGGTTGGACACCCCGGTGTAGGCGGCCACCTGTGAAGTTTATTTATACTAATTTCTGTTACTTATTTTATACTCATTCTTTCAAGAAACATACTTAACATTAGTATATTTTTTAAATCGTAGGTTGTACAAAAAAATTAAATAATTTGTTTATATTTTTATGAAGAATATAAATATTTTTGTGTTTTATGTTGGCTAGGCTTCAACATTATGGAAAAACAACCAATCTAGCAACAAGAAATTTGGTTGTTTCTTAATCTTTATTACGTCATTTATTTTTCAAGAATCTCCACACACACACACACACTCTCTCTCTCTCTCTCTCTCCCTCTCTCTCTCTCTCTCTCTCTATATATATATATATATATATATATATATATATATATATAAAAATATATATATATATATATATATATCGTTCACACATCTCTAAGCAATGAATGGAGATAACTTAGTGCCATTTCAGACAACTACCATTGCATATGCAGTTGAATGTTACTTATACCCTTTACAAGTACTACCCTTAAAAAACCTTGGTTAACATAAATCCACTAAAATCAAAGAAGAACAACAAATAATGGATTAACTTATGTAGTTTGAAGAAATATATGCACATAGATCTGTTCATGTCAAGTTTGGTATTATTAAATATCTTCGCAAGTAGCTCTCCAGTCTAACGAATTGACAAATATCTTGGTATTCCTAAATATCTTGGTTGTAACATATCATTTTGTGGTCTCAGAAGATTTCCTAGTCCCGAAGCATCCTTTTAATGGTCATATATATATTGCGAAAACCATTACTACTTTCTTGGCCATTTCCATGGGTTGTAACACACCACTTTGAGGTACCGGGTTGATTTTATGTCATAAGGATCACGATACATGATTGTTAGGATGTTTTCAAAATTTGTGGTTTCACGTTTTCGTGGTAATTAAGGATCACTATAATATGTTACTGTGACGTCATGAAAACTCGTTATTTTCCAATTTGTTGGCCTCTTTAGCTGGCAATATCATACCATTTTGGTGTCTTGGGGCAATGTCAAGTTTTTTTGATTCTCGATATACGGTTACTAGGACGCCAAGAAAATGTGTTGTTTTCAAGCATTCTGGCGAATATAGTGGTCTAGTTTTGAGGGTTTCCGTAAACTGTTTCTGTCATGTTACGTAAACTCACCGTTTTCATGCCTTTTAACCCTTTTCATCGGCTATTGCAGGATATGTTGGAGGTCCTAACATGGTTCCTAGCTGGGTCAAGTGGATCACGATTCATTTTCACATTTCTTGCTGTTTTAGTGGGTAATAAGACAACATTTTGAAACCCAGAGTGAGTTTTCAAATCCAAAATCGTTACTTGTACATGGTAAATTGTATGTCTTCTCGGTGTTTTTCTTGTTATAGAACACCGTTTGTGCTGAATGATTTTTAGCTATGGGATCCTTGTAAACTGTTAATTTTTTTATTTTTTACCTTGTTTATAAGAAGAATAAAACTTTCAATTTTACATTTCCTTGACGTTCTCTGTAACATCCCAATTTTGCTAACAAAAGTGTGTGGTGCTGTGTTCATATCATACATGCATGAAAACAAAAGTTTAACTCGTGTTTGAAATAATTTAAATTGTGAATTTAAATGGTTTGAGAAAATACCACAAATAGTACTTATTTTGGTTTCCAAAATGTTGTATTGGAAAATATTTCAATTACACCAAAGAAAAATATGGTTTTGTTGGAAATTTCATGAGCTTTCCAAATCTTATTTTTGCCAAATTTTCTGTTTGCAAAAAGACCCTCAAATCAATGGGTTTTTTTTCTATTTTTATAATGGAAAATGGTCTCTCTGTAATTTCCAAAACTTTCGAGGGGTTTTCTTGAAAAATCATTTTTCCTCTTTCTTCTACCTTGGGACAGAAGTATGCAGCTGCGTGTCCTGCATGCCGACGATGGTGCCACGTCCCGCTAGCCCCCTTGCGCGGATGGTTCCAGGACGACGCCGTGCCCTCTTTCTCCCCCTCCTCCATCCCCTCGAAATCCCTTTCTCTCTCTCTGTGTCTCCTGCGACCGAACCCTAGCTCGTTGTGGCCGCCGTCGATTGCCGCCTCTCCGGCTGCCCCCGAACTAATTGACGCCGCAGGAAGCCCCGTCGCCCTTCCCTTTACGTCTCCCTCAGGCGAATCGAGCACGGGAAGATCGGAGACGCCTCCTCGACCTCGTCTTTTCCAAGTCCGGCCGCCGGCCGCCGGACTCGATGCGGCCGACTCCGGCCTCCTCTGCCTTCCCCGAACCCCTCCGGCCGTTCCTGGTGAGCTCCCGAGCATGGCAGTGCTCTTCTCTGCCTCCCTCCTTCTCTGTTTTGGCCCGCCACCGTGCATCTCCCACCGCCGCCGCGGTTCTTCACGCCGGCGAGCGTTCCGGCGACCATTCGGTCCGCCGAGGCCATCTCTAGGTTCCCCTCCACCTCCTCTGTCCCGTGGTGTAGTTTGATTTGAACCTAGCGCGCGAAATTCGTCCAATTTGAATTCATCTATGAAGAACAGAGCACTGTGATGTCACAGTGACATCACAGTGATGTCATATCTCCTCTGTTTAATAATTTCAGAAATGAATTAATTTTGTAAATTGTATAACTAATAAAATATTGAACAGAAAAATAAAGTAAAAGTATGGCGTTGATCAGAAAAATGTAATCTACCCAAATATGCCATTTTCAATTATGTTTGAGAAAGTTGATTTTTGAACATTATTTAATATTGTTTAATTCATTTAAAATAGAGAAAATAAGTTTTTATTCAAGAAAATTAGAAAAATACAAGTTATATATCAAAATGCTCAAAATTACAAATGCAATCTAGTTATGGTCTTTTCAAACCCAATTGAGATTTTAAATAGTACCTACTTTCATAATCACCCGAATGGCCTCTGGTCTATTTCGGGATAAATTCAGTAAAAATGCATAACCGACATACGAACCCTAGCAACCCAACGACCATGTTTAGGACTTTTTTTAAGTGCATTAATTTGCTCATCCATACATATTGCGCATTGCATCGATGCCATGTGTTGATTGTTATTCTTCTTTTCGGTGTTTGTCCCCCCTCGATAGAACGTGACTCCGAGGAGAAGGCCAGCAGTCCAATGGCGAATACTTGATCTTAACCAATAAGTCAAGCACTTATTCCTGAAGCCTCTATCTAGTTTTCTTATAACCAAGGCAAGCATAACCTCTTATCTGCTCATATATGGTTTTCAAAGTGATTTGAATCTCGTACTTTGCATTCGGTTCCAAACTATTTAATGTCAGTAGATAGAGTTCTCCTATATACTGCATAACCTATATATCCTGATCCAGTGCTCCTAGCAGCCATAGGTTTGTTTGTGCGCGCTCCGCTAAACCCTGTGAGTCTTGCTTAGCCATGCATTAATTTGCTCATCCATACATATTGCGCATTACATTGATGCCATGTGTTGATTGTTATTCTTCTTTTCGGTGTTTGTCCCCCCTCGGTAGAATCCGACTCCGAAGAGAATGCGAGCAACTCCAAATGGCGAATACTTGATCTTAACCGACAAGTCAAGCACTTATTCCTGAAGACTTTATCCAGTTTTCTTATAACCAAGTCAAGCATAACCACTTATCTGCTCATATATGTTTTCCAACAACATTTGGTTCTCGTACTTTGCATTCGATTCCAAAGTATTTGATGCTAGTAGATATAGTTCACCTATATACTGCATTGCCTCAATTTCCTGACCCACTGCTCCTAGCCGCCATAGAATTGCTTGTGCGCATCGCCAGAGCCTCATATCTGCTTCGCTTAGTCATACATGTTTGTTACCTCTGCTCCATCCGGTTGATGAATCAGAGCTGCGATAACCTAGTATGATATGATGACGTGGTGAGATGAGCATTGTGTGGTTAACATGACTAAGGCTTGGAAGGGATGCCACTTGGGAAGTGGTTGTTTGTCCTGTACTTGCCAACCCTAGGAGTAAGGTCTCGCCGCGGAAACCAAGACTGAGCGTGCAACCACACGCGGGGCCTAACAGACCGCGCTCGACTAACTAACTTGTTTGGTTCTATCCGTGAGTCACGTAGTTTGGGATTTCCATCTGCGTGTGAGTCAAAAACCTTTTGGAGGTGTTTAGGGCGTGACCGGGACAAGTGATGGACGTACACGGACTTGATCCCGACTCACAGAACAGGTGCCGTCAGGAGGTGGCCAACTCCCTGTTGACGGGGTGGCCCTATTTGGGTTGACTCATGGATTGGGCTCGACAAGGTAAAAGTCGTGGCCAACCACCCTCTGCCGCGCTCCATGGACGAGCGTACATGTGGCGTTAAGAGTCGGATGGTACGTGTGGTTAAAGTGTACCACCCTGCAGAGATAAATCTTTCGGAAAGCCGTGTCCACGGTTAAGGACGACTTGGTGAATGCCACGTGGCCATAGATAACTTGAACGTGACGTAAAGATGTTGACAATGCATCGAGGCAGTAGATCAAGGGTGCCTCCTCGGAAATGCCGAGAGGGGTGATCCTTGTAGCATTTGAGATGCTGGGAAATAATGTTGGTGGATTCAAAAGATGATGATTACAGTAGTGAGTTTCTCATCTGTTTTGAAAACCTTCTATGAGACGTGATATTCCTCCCCGATTTGGAAAATAAAGATTGCTTTACGCAAAACAGCCTTCATAAAACCTTTCTGAAGATAACAGATATATAATAGGTTAACTAAGTCTTGTTGAGTACCTCCCGTACTCAGTTTTGCTTAAATTTGGTTCAGGTGAATATCTCACACCAACGGTGGTGATTCAACGTGGACATCGACGAGTAGTTTGGGGTTCCCAGGTAGCAGCCTGGAATCTACGGGCTGGGACGTCGCCTTATGTAGCGGCCTCTTAGGCCTTTTTGGTTCTTGTTGATTAGCAACATAATTTGCCTTTCGTTGTCTGATGTAAAGTTGGGTCGTGTGACCTCTGCTTGTAAGCTATACTCTAGTAACATCTGTTTAATAAAGCTTCATGTCTAGAGTACTGCTTTGATCGGTTGTTGACACTCTTGGCGGGATCCTTTTGATTCCTAGAGAAAACACAGGCTATTGGAGCTGAGATTACCTAGCCACCCTGAGGTAAAACAGATTCCTCGGGATCCAAAGGAACGGAACTTGGGTTAAAAGTCAGCATCTTGTACTGATAGCGTGAGCATCACATGGTTAAGAAACCACACGATCCAACCCACTGCAATTCAGCACATTCCGGGACCTTCGGTTCAAGTCGAAGGTTAAAACATTGAGAAAGGAATAACTAATATCTTAGTGCCTTGAAGGACACTATGAGTAGCAATCACGAAGTAACTTTCAAAAGACAAACATAGCTCCGGAAGAATCTGATCAAAAGGCAAAGAATACATTCGAGATGAAAAGCAGATCTCGAGGTTCAGGATTTGAGACTTTTGAACATGTAAGAATGTGGAATCCATACAACTTTGAGAGATTATGAATGGAAGGAAATCTCCCAGTTTAAGGGATTATGAATGGGAGGCAGAGCAATCCTGGCCTCGGCTGACGTCAGCATGATGTCATATTCCCTTTCTTTAGATATTCTAGAAAATGACTTAAAATTGTAACTTTAAAAACTCCTAAATTATTAATCAGAAAAATGTGTTCAAGATACCAAAATGTTCAGAAAATTCTTCTCTACCCAATTATGTCATTTTCATATATGTTTGAGAAAGTTGAAAAATGGCCTTTATTTAATATTGTTTAATCTTTTAAAATAGAAAAATAAGTTTTTATTCACCAAATTTAGAAAAAAAAATTATATACCAAATTGCTCAAAATGACAAATACAATCTAGTTATGGTGTTTTCAAACCCATTTGAGCACTTTAAATTGTACACACTTTCTTAATCGTCTGAATCGCCCCTCCGGGGTCTATTTCGGGCTAATTTCAGAGAAACTGCATAACTGACATATGAACCCTAGCAACCCAACGAACATGTTTAGGGCTTTATTTCAGTGCATTAACCTGCTCATGCATACATATTGTGCATTGCATCGATGCCATGTGTTGATTGTTATTTCTCTTTCGGTGTTGTTTCCCCCTCGGTAGAACGTGACTCCGAAGAGAAGGCCAGCAATCCAATGGTGAATACTTGATCTTAACCGACAAGTCAAGCACTTATTCCTGAAGACTTTATCTGGTTTTCTTATAACCAAGGCAAGCATAACCTCTTATCTGCTCATATATGTTTTCCAACAACATTTGATTCTCGTACTTTGCATTCGATTCTAAAGTGTTTGATGCTACTAGATATACTTCACCTATATACTGCATTGCCACAATGATCTGATCCACTGCTCCTAGCCGCCATAGATTTTCTTGTGCGCATCGCCAGAGCCTCATATCTGCTATCGCTTAGTTTCATATGTTTGTCACCTCTACTCCATCCGGTTGATGAATCAGAGCTGCGATAACCTAGTATGATATGATGACGTGGTGAGATGAGCATTGTGTGGTTAACATGACTAAAGCTTGGAAGGGAGGCCACTTGGGAAGTGGTTGTTTGTCCTGTACTTGCCAACCCTAGGAGTAAGGTCTCGCCGCGGAAACCAAGACTGAGCGTGCAACCACACGCGGGGCATAACAGACCGCGCTCGACTAACTAACTTGTTTGGTTCTATCCGTGAGTCACGTAGTTTGGGATTTCCATCTGCGTGTGAGTCAAAAACCTTTTGGAGGTGTTTAGGGCGTGACCGGGACAAGTGATGGACGTACACGGATCTTGATCCCGACTCAGAGAACAGGTGCCGTCAGGAGGTGGCCAACTCCCTGTTGACGGGATGGCCCTTTTTGGGTTGACTCATGGATAGGGCTCGACAAGGTAAAGCTCGTGGCCAACCACCCTCTGCCGCGCTCCATGGACGAGCGTACATATGGCGTTAAGAGTCGGATGGTACGTGTGGGTAAAGTGTACCACCCTGCAGGGATAAATCTTTCGGAAAGCCGTGTCCACGGTTCAGGATGACTTGGTGAATGCCACGTGGCCATAGATAACTTGAACGTGACGTAAAAGATGTTGACAATGCATCGAGGCAGTAGATCAAGGGTGCCTCCTCGGAAATGCCGAGAGGGGTGATCCTTGTAGCATGTGAGATGCTGGGAAATAATGTTGGTGGATTCAAAAGACGATGATTACAGTAGTGAGTTTCTCATCTGTTTTGAAAACCTTCTATGAGACGTGCTATTCCTCCTCGATTTGGAAAATAAAGATTGCTTTACGCAAAACAGCCTTCATAAAACCTTTATGAAGATAGCAGATATATAATAGGTTAACTAAGTCTTGTTGAGTACCTCCCGTACTAAGTTTGCTTAAATTTGCTTCAGGTGAAGATCTCACACCAATGGTGGTGATTCAACGTGGACATCGACGAGTAGTTTGGGGTTCCCAGGTAGCAGCCTGGAATCTATGGGCTGGGACGTCGCCTTATGTTGCGGCCTCTTAGGCCATTTTGGTTCTTGTTGATTAGCAACATAATTTGACTTCCGTTGTCTGATGTAATGTTGGGTCGTGTGACCTCTGTTTGTAAGCTATACTCTAGTAACACCTGTTTAATAAAGCTTCATGTCTAGAGTACCGCTTTGATCGGTTGTTGGTTTCGAGCTCATTGTTATACAGTTTTGGCTATGCCTGCATAGTTGTCGCAGTCGAGGGGTTGTGGAGCCGATGATCCATGTCCGAGCCCGCCTGCCGATGTGATTTGGCCTGGGGCGAGGTAACCCCAGTAACCCTCGATGAATTTAAATGGTTTGAGAAAATACCACAAATAGTACTTATTTTGGTTTCCAAAATGTTGTATTGGAAAATATTTCAATTACACCAAAGAAAAATATGGTTTTGTTGGAAATTTCATGAGCTTTCTAAATCTTATTTTTGCCAAATTTTCTGTTTGGAAAAAGGCCCTCAAATCAATGTGTTTTTTTCTGTTTTTATAATGGAAAAGGGTCTCTCTGTGATTTCCAAAACTTTCCAGTGGTTTTCTTGAAAAATCATTTTTCCTCTTTCTTCTACCTGGGGACAGAAGGATGCAGCTGCGTGTCCTGCATGCCGACGATGGTGCCACGTCCCGCTAGCCCCCTTGCGCGGATGGTGCCAGGACGACGTCGTGCCCTCTTTCTTCCCCCTCCTCCATCCCCTCGAAATCCCTCTCTCTCTCTGTGTGTCTCCTGCGACCGAACCCTAGTTCGTCGTGGCCGCCGTCGATTGCCGCCTCTCCGGCCGCCCCCGGACTAATTGACGCCGCAGGAAGCCCCGTCGCCCTTCCCTTTACCTCTCCCTCAGGCGAATCGAGCACGGGAAGCTCGGAGACGCCGCCTCGACCTCGTCTTTTCCAAGTCCGGCCGCCGGCCGCCGGGCTCGATGCGGCCGACTCCGGCCTCCTCTGCCTTCCCCGAACCCCTCCGGCCGTTCCTGGTGAGCTCCCGAGCATGGTAGTGCTCTTCTCTTCCTCCCTCCTTCTCTATTTTGGCCCGCCACCGTGCACCTCCCACCGTCGCCGCGGTTCTTCACGCCGGCGAGCGTTCCGGCGACCATTCAGTCCGCCGAGGCCATCTCTAGGTTCCCGTCCACATGCTCTGTCCCGTGGTGTAGTTTGATTTGAACCTAGCGCGCGAAATTCGTCAAATTTGAATTCATCTATGAAGAACAGAGCACTGTGATGTCATAGTGACATCACAGTGATGTCATATCTCCTCTGTTTAATAATTTCAGAAAATGAAATAATTTTGTAAATTGTATAACTAATAAAATATTAACCAGAAAAATAAAGTAAAAGTATGGTGTTGATCAGAAAAATGTAATCTACCCAAATATGTCATTTTCAATCATGTTCGAGAAATTTTATTTTTGAACCTTATTTAATATTGTTTAATTCATTTAAAATAGAGAAAATAAGTTTTTATTCAAGAAAATTAGAAAAATACAAGTTATATATCAAAATGCTCAAAATTACAAATTCAATCTAGTTATGGTGTTTTCAAACCCAATTGAGCTTTTAAAATGGTACATACTTTCATAATCACCCGAATTGCCTCTGGTCTATTTCGGGATAAATTCAGTAAAAATGCATAACTGACATACGAACCCTAGCAACCCAACGAACATGTTTACGACTTTGTTTAAGTGCATTAATTTGCTCATCCATACATATTGCGCATTGCATCGATGCCATGTGTTGATTGTTATTCTTCTTTTCGGTGTTTGTCCCCCCTCGGTAGAACGTGACTCCGAAGAGAAGGCCAGCAGTCCAATGGCGAATAGTTGATCTTAAACGACAAGTCAAGCACTTATTCCTGAAGCCTCTATCTGGTTTTCTTATAACCAAGGCAAGCATAACCTCTTATCTGCTCATATATGGTTTTCAAAGTGATTTGAATCTCGTACTTTGCATTCGGTTCCAAACTATTTAATTTCAGTAGATAGAGTTCTCCTATATACTGCATAACCTATATATCCTGATCCACTGCTCCTAGCAGCTATAGGTTTGTTTGTGCGCGCTCCGCTAAACCCTGTGAGTCTTTCTTAGCCATGCCTAGTTGTGATCTGATCCATCTGGTTGATGAATCTGGTCAACGCGTGAATCTATTATGCCAGATTGTTGTGAATTGTTTTACCCTTGATAACCTGAATAATCACGGCATGGATGTGAGGCCACAATGGGTTCTGGCGTTTTGTCCTGTTCATGCCCTAGGAGCGAGTTCTCGCCTTCGAGCCAAGACTGAGCGTACAGCCACACGTGGGCCGATGAACCCCTCCCGGCTAACTAACTTGTTTAACCTTATCCATGAGCCACGTAGTTTGAGATTTCCATCTGCGTGTGTCGGAAAATGTTTTGGAGAAAACTAGGTCGTGACCGGGACAAGTGATGGACGTACACGGATCTTGATCCCGACTCACAGAACAGGTGCCGTCAGGATGTGGCCAACTCCCTGTTGATGGGGTGGCCCTGTTTGGGTTGACTCATGGATATGGTTCGACAAGGTAAAGGCTGGGAATCGTCCACCCTCTGCCGGCACTTCCCGAGCTAGTGCTAATCATGTGGCACTAAGAGTCGGTTGGTACGTGTGGGTAAATTTGTACACCCCTGCAGGGTTAAATCTTTTCAAAAAGCCGTGTCTGCGGTTAAAGACGACTTGGTGACGGATTCTGTGATCATAGACAACTTAAACGGAATGATTAAAACTTTTTGATAACGAATGAAGGATGCCTCCTCGGAGATGCCGAGAGGGGTTACCTTGTAGCATGAGGTAGTGGAACAACTGGTGGTGGTGATATTTGAAGCACGAGGTGCTGAAATGTTTTGGTGGATTAAAAAGATGATGATATCAGTAGTTGATGCATGTAAAATGCATACATGAACTTTGCATGTTATTACTTGTTTTTCCTACATATTAGCAACTTATATTCATGTTTTATAATGATTTAGGGGATTTTCTAAATAATCCCCCTTCTTTTGGTTCTAACCCTGTTTTTCTAGAAAAAGTACTTTTTAGTCTTTCAGACTTTCCGGGAGCTTCGGGACTCCAGAAAGGGCAAGGCCAAAGAACACGGTTCAGAATTTTTGAGACGAAGACCATGGGTAAAAGTAGAGGGCCAAAAGGCCAACCAGGTGGCAAAGAGGACCCTCCACGCGGCCAGATTCCTTGGCCGCGTGAGAGGCCCCCTTTTTGCCCCCGTGGCTCTGATCTCGTCGATATTTCTTCTCCCGAGTGTCTTGTGACCTAAAAACGACTATATAAAGGATCCCCTGGCCTTTTCGAGGAGGAGGCGGCACCGAGAGACGAAACCGCGAAACAGAGAGATAGAAGGCTGCCGCCGGAGAAGATCGGAGGGGGGAAACGCCGCCGGGATCACCCCCGGAGGGCTCCACCCCCCTCCGGCGTGTTCATCATCAACATCTACAGCAAGATCAGATCCATCTCTCCACTGTAATCTCTTGGCAAACACGATGTATGATGCAATACTATATTCCCTTGATGTATTGTGTCTCCCCGTCTATGTTTGAGTAGTGAATTGTTCTTGGCAATGGTGAAATAGTTCGTTGATTGGTTGCATACAAGTTTGTTATCTTCTATGATTGTGTTTATGTACAATATATGAGTGCACGCATATGTTGGGGAATGCATGTAAGGTGATCACCGGTAGCATAATGGAGTGGTGGTGACTTGGGAGTGACAGTAACCTGAGACCGAGCCACAAAGTTAAGTTATTGGGGGATATATATAGGGGACCTTAAAACGTAAGGCTATGGTGGGACTTTATGTCTTAATCAATATTGTGCAGTCATTTACTTGGCCACATAATCCATCATAAGGGGTTGTAGATCATTTACTTGACTATACCTATTCATGGCTCCTTCCTAGAAGAAACAACTAAGACTAAAACATGTGCTTCACTAATTGTGACAACCACACGAACGAAACACCTATTGCTAGAACACTTGCTCCCTTGAGATACTTGAGATATTTGCTGCTTGCTACTTGTGAAACTTGCTTAGAAACTTGCATTTTAAACTTGCTTCACTAGTTACTAGACAAACCACACTCCACGTCACTTCCTTTTAATTAGTTAGTTCCTTTTAGTCAAACTTATTGCTTTGCATAAACAGCCATATAAGAGGGTTATAGGGCTTTAGAGAATAGATAGCTTACCTTCAGCTCCTCGTGGGTTCGGCACTCAAATACTTATCGAAAGGTACTACAATTGATCTCCTGCACTTGGGAGTCATCAAGCACTTTTCTGGCGTCGTTGCCGGGGAGCGTTGTGCTAAGATTTTATTCTTGTTTGCATTGCATACTAACATATAAACCTAAAACACAAAAAAAAATATAAAATGGAAAACAACCAAACAATTTTAGAACTGTATAATATCTACCTTGAATTAGGACATGAAGTGTTTGAGGAGAAATTGAAAATTTATTTGCACAACAATCATATTTGTGGTAGTACTAATTCTTTGAACACCTTTATTGCTAAGGAAAACCTTGAGCTTGGGGAAGTTTGTCTTGATGAATATGATATTTTTAGTCCCCCTACTATTGAGGATAAAAATGATATACTTGCTGATTCTATGGAAAGTTTTAAGCTTGGGGAAGTTGGTTTTGATGAGCATGATATTTCTAGTTCCCCAAGCTTGGAGGAGAAAATTCACTTTGATGATACTATGCCTCCTATATATGATGATTGCAATGAAAATTATGAATGTTTAACTCCCACTATCACTAATGAGGATTTTACTTATGTGGAGAGTAGTGATTCTTTTATGCATGTGTCTCATGATAAGAATGTTTTATGTGGTATTCATATTGTTGAATCTATTCATGATGCCACTGAAAATTATTATGAGAGAGGGAAACATGGTTACACATATTTCAACAATATTAAGTTTCCCCTCTTTATGCTGAAAGTATTGAAGTTGCACTTGATCTACCTTTCTATGCTTGCTATTATGTGCTTCTTTTATTTGTTTCATTACAAAATGCCAATGCATAGGAAATGGGTTAGACTTAAAAATAAATTGTTTAATATTTTTTTGGTGTGTTCTTTGTGCTTTAATTTCCTATTCGGTTTGAGCACACATTTATGTCTTTACAACATGTAAAATGCCTTTACCTACTGTTATGTATCATTTAGTTTAAGATTTTCATTTTATAAAAAATTTTGGGAAAGTAAATGAGAAGGATGAGTAATGGAGAAGTTGGGGTCGACCTTGAACATGTGTTGTTCATGCCAATGAAACCATTGCAAAGTCTCTATAATTAAAACTTTTTCCAAAGCTAAAAACAATAAAAATATTAGTTCACTACTGTAACATCACATTTCTGTCTTATTTATCATCTTAAATGGCAAGAATAATCTTATATGAGAGATAGTATTAAACAATAGTAATTAGCTGTCAAGAAAACAGATTCCTGAACTTCACTGCAAAAAATGTTTAAAATCACAGAAGTGGAATTTTGACCTGATAATTTATGAAAGCAATATTTAGTTATCACTACATATTTTATTAGTTTTAAATTTTCTGATTTGAGCAAGTTAAGTGCCTCTAAAAATTCACTCTTTACGGGCTGTTCAGTTTTTGGCAGATTATGTCTTTATTTTGCATTGCTCTCATTACTTGTGTTTTGTGTGGTTCTTTTGATCAAGGAGCAATGCACAACTGTAGTAACAGTAGTTAATATTTAGAATCAACTCATGATGTGTCTTTGCTGTACCTATGTGGATTTTATTTATGGAGGCACTAACCCCTCTAATCAAGTTTTATGTTGAGATTTGTGTAAGAAGAATTTTTCAGGAGGAAGAGTTGAGTGAGATGAACAAAGATCAAGAGGGACAACCAATCAAGCTTGGGGATGTACCCCTGGGCTCACCCTACATGTATCAAATAAGTACAAAAATCCAAGCTTGGGGATGCCGAGCCACCTCACTCCAACCATCATGATGTTAAGTAAGTAAAGCCTAGATATATGGCTATAAAGAAAACGCTTTACGGGAGGCAACCCGGTTGTTTTTGTTTGGATTTTCCTAGTGTCCTATTGCTGTCTCAAGAGATTAGTTTTTTTTTAATTCTGGAGTTTTCAATAAAGAGTCAAGTCAAACCCATTTGGACTTATAAGTTGCTATCCTAGTGCATGAAATTTCTGTTTCAGCACGAGTCTGCTCACCGTATGATTTTACGTTTTTGATTGGTATGTCGGATTGAGCTAATTTTTTATTATGTTCTACAACTTTTCGTCCTCTGTACGCACAAAATTTTTCTTAATTTTTTGATGAGTCCAGCTTAGGCAAAAACGTTCGTTTTGCTGCTGCTACTTTTCTGGACAGATTCTGCCTTCTTTTGTTTTATGCACTCTTTGGGCTTGGGAATCGAATTTTCATGATTCTTTCAAGCAAGAGAGTGAATATACAACATAATGAACCTTATTTTATATCTACTGGATCATTTGATTTGGAATTTTGCACATCAAGCATGTGATTTGTTTGTCCTTGCTAATCTCACCCCACAGAAAAAGAATAGGAGAAACATGTTTTGTGAAGTTTTTTTCACAGGGAATAGAGGAGGTGCGCCTCAAGACATCCAAGAATGGTGAAAGCTATAAGCTTGGGGATGTGATGAACACCCCACTGGAGCTACACTCTTTTGGTTAGCACACGTCTACTTTCTGTTTTTCTAAGCAAAGCATTTATCGTAGAGACTTGAAGCGCCTAGTTTTTTATTTTTATTTTTGTTTTGATAAGACCACACCCATCATTTTATATGAGATTGAGCTACTGGAGTTTGGGGTTGGAATGTATTGGATGCTAGTATTATGACTTGGAATAGGGATGCCATGGTTGATTTGAAGAGCTACATATGTTTGCATGATTTATAGTCTTTTTATGTGTAGAAATTTGAAATAATGTTGTCTTGAGCTATGTCTTATTCATGTCCTTGATGTTAATTGCTGGTTTATTTAGTTTGTCATGAAATGAGTAGTTCTATGGACATATGCATGCATAGTATCTTGTCAACTATCTCCCTCGTGCTAGCAAAAAATTTAAAAATTCCAACAAGTAAAAACTTGTTTCCAACACTCCTTAGCCAAGTATTTCCAGTGAGTCCACCATATCTTCCCATTAGATTCACTGCTATTCCGAGTATGTTCACCACGCTATTGTGTTATTTATGTTCTAAATTAAGATATTCACTTTATTAATTGTCATGGGTTGAACTTGGTATAGGACTCTCACGAACTTTTGAAGGCACACTTTACTTTTTATGCATCTAATAAACATGACCCAATAATGGGAGCCACAAGTTTTGCGTTTGAAAAGTGTGTGGTTGGGAGCTAGCTATAAACGTGTATCATCGGAAAGCTTTCAACATTGCATAAAAATTTACATTTGGTTGATATCATGTATTTTTGTTTTTGGACTCCTGCCATGCCAAAATGAAATAGAGAAATAGTAAGTTTTGATGAGTAAGTATCTATATGACTAGAGAAACGCATTGGGCCGCTAACCCAAGCCATGCTTTATCATGGTGGAAATTTACTTACAGCTTGAGTGACTCTACAACACATCCTACAATAAAATAAGAAGCTACGCATAATAGTGAATGAAAATAAAAAGGTTGATGAGTCTACTCCGTTTTTTTGTCTTGTCATTGTGACATGGGCTTGTTTCCATGTCATGGGCAAGAAGTACCTATTTGCGGTTCTCTATGATGTCATTAATACTTATTATGATTGTACAAAGCTTATTAGGAATCTTAAGTTGAGTATTAATGGAGTAGGTTTTCACACTCACGGGGCATGAGGCTTTCAACCACCTTGTCATTCACATTACTTCAACATTCACCGTTTAAGATGCTAGTGATAAAGGGGCAATGAGAGTCCTAGATCAATGGATACCACATTTCAATTAGTAATTTTAGTTGAATAATTTAGAGGCTAAATAAGACTTGATCATGTTTTACCTCTACTCAATTTTCTCCAAAGTGTCCACCATATTTTCTATTTTCCATTATGTTATTCTTTGACTTATATAGGATTTTATTTTTCATTTTCTGTATGCATTTGGTCCATAGTGCTTTTATTTCATTATTATACACTTTGTGAACTTTCATGAAGCATCTTTTCTTGCATATTTGATATTTCTTACAACATGAATTGTATATTTCTACTCATTTCTAGTATTAATCATTTGATTATATGTAGCATGAATAATCCTCCTTGATATCCCATGATTGTTTCAATATGCAAAGTCCATGTTAGTTTTATCACCTTCATACTCGAGGACGAGCATGGGTTAAGCTTGGGGATGTTGATGCATGTAAAATGCATACATGAACTTTGCATGTTATTACTTTTTTCTCCTACATATTAGGAACTTATATTCATGTTTTATAATGATTTGGGAGATTTTCTAAACAATCCCCCTTCTTTTGGTTCTAACCCTGTTTTTCCAGAAAACGTACTTTTTATTGTTTCAGACTTTCCGAGAGCTTCGGGACTCCAAAAAGGGCAAGGCCAAAGAGCACGGTTCAGAATTTTCGAGACGAAGACCATGGGCCAAAGTAGAGGGACAAAAGGCCAACCAGGTGGCAAAGAGGACCCTCCACGCGGCCAGATTCCTTGGCCGCGTGAGAGGCCCCCTTTTTTCCCCCGTGGCTCCGATGTCGTCGATCTTTCTTCTCCCGAGTGTCTCGTGACCTAAAAACGACTATATAAAGGGTCCCCTGGCCTTTTCGAGGAGGAGGCGGCGCCGAGAGACGAAACCACGAAACAGAGAGACAGAAGGCTGCCGCCGGAGAAGATCGGAGGGGGGAAACGCCGCCGGGATCACCCCCGGAGGGCTCCACCCCCCTCCGGCGTGTTCATCATCAACATCTACAGCAAGATCAGCTCCATCTCTCCACTGTAATCTCTTGGCAAACACGATGTATGATGCAATACTATATTCCCTTGATGTATTGTGTCTCCCCGTCTATGTTTGAGTAGTGAATTGTTCCTGGCAATGGTGAAATAGTTCGTTGATTGGTTGCATACAAGTTTGTTATCTTCTATGATTGTCTTTATGTACAATATATGAGTGCACGCATATGTTGGGGAATGCATGTAAGGTGATCACCGGTAGCATAATGGAGTGGTGGTGACTTGGGAGTGACAGTAACCTGAGACCGAGCCACAAAGTTAAGTTATTGGGGGATATATATAGGGGACCTTAGAACGTAAGGCTATGTTGGGACTTTATGTCTTAATCAATCTTGTGCAGTCATTTACTTGGCCACATGATCCATCATAAGGGGTTGTAGATCATTTACTTGACTATACCTATTCATGGCTCCTTCCTAGAAGAAACAACTAAGACTAAAACATGTGCTTCACTAATTGTGACAACCACACGAACGAAACACCTATTGCTAGAACACTTGCTCCCTTGAGATACTTGAGATATTTGCTGCTTGCTACTTGTGAAACTTGCTTAGAAACTTGCATTTTAAACTTGCTTCACTAGTTACTAGACAAACCACACTCCACGTCACTTGCTTTTAATTAGTTAGTTCCTTTTAGTCAAACTTATTGCTTTGCATAAACAACCATATAAGAGGGTTATAGGGCTTTAGAGAATAGATAGCTTACCTTCAGCTCCTCGTGGGTTCGACACTCAAATACTTATCGAAAGGTACTACAATTGATCTCCTGCACTTGGGAGTCATCAGTAGTTGAGTAGCTTTCTCATCTGTTTTCAAAATACTCTATGAGACGTGCTATTCCTTCCTCAACTTGGAAAACAAAGATGGCTTTACGCAAAATAACCTTCATAACTCTTTCTAAAAGAAGCAGATATATAATAGGTTAAATAAGTCTTGTTGAGTACCTCCTGTACTCATGTTTGCTTCAACTTGGTTCAGGTGGAGTTCCTCAGTTCGGTGGTGTTTCGACATGGACATCGACGAGTAGTTTGGGGTTCCCAGGTAGCAGCCTAGAATCTATGGGCTGGGACGTCGCCTTATGTTGTGGCCTCTTAGGCCTTTTTGGTTCTTGTTGATTAGCAACATAATTTGCCTTCCGTTGTCTGATGTAATGTTGGGTCGTGTGACCTCTGCTTCTAAGCTATACTCTAGTAACACCTGTTAATACAACTTCAATGTCTAGAGTGTTGCTTTGATCGGTTGTTGGTTTCGAGCTCATTGTTATACAGTTTGGCTATGCCTGCATAGTTGTCGCAGTCGAGGGGTTGTGGATCCGATGATCCATGTCCGAGCCCGCCTGCCGATGTGATTCGGCCTGGGGCGAGGTAACCCCACTAACACTCGATTGTTGTTGCACTTTCTGAACACATAGCAGCTCTGTATAACTTTGGTCCCGTTCCTTCAGTTTCATCCGACTCGTGGATGCTTGGGTATACATATCTAGTTATGACTAGCATGGACACAAGGAGTAGTAGACCGGGGATCCGGACTACGTGCCGATGAATCCGGTCTGCCTGCCGTTGTTTGTTGCGGCCGGGGCTGGTAACCCTGGAGCCCTTGTAAGTCCATTTCTAGGAGCACATGACAGTTTGTATATCTCTGGGTCCGGGGTCTGACATTCTCGCAGGAAATAACAACCGTTTCTGACCTCGGGCCTCGTGACTATCTTTGATCTTGAAGGATACACGTAATGACGTAAATGGTTAGTGTTACGTCTCAAGGACAATGTATGAGTAATAGAAACGATTTTCTGAGTCAACTGATGATCATTTGGATTGCTACTGGACATGCCCTAAAACTTGTCCATTTTATCTCCAAAGAGAGAAAAAAATAACTCATCCATTCTCACATCTTCTTTGACCTTTTGGTAGGTTCCCAAATCGTGTTGAGAAGAACACGAAAGCACGTGGAAGTACGTAGAGTAATGCGCAATGGACGGACACCCGAGTGGATATGTCTATTTTTTTTACTAATTTGCGAAATAATACACAAATTTTACGTTTTTCATAAATAATACATAGTCACAGTAGACGAGTGCGACTAAGATTAATAGCAGCATATGATTGCGACTGATCATAGGCATGGGATTCACAGTGGGGGAATGCAACAAGAGACTAGTTGCAGCCGGGGACAGCCAGTAGTCACAGCTTGATTAATTCACTTGATTAATTAAGACCCATGCATGCATGCCGGGTGTTGCTACATCAGCTCAGCGGGTTGTCGGCATCTTGATTAATTAAGACCCATGCATGCATGATGGGTGTTGCTACATCAGCTCAGCCATGCTGGAATAATTAAGTTTAAAACCACGTACAACCATGCAGCCGACCGAAGCTAGCAGCAATATTTTGCAAAGAAAAAGGACGAGGAGAAAACAAGTAGAAGAGGTAATTAGGGCAACTTCCATGGAACTGCTCAATTCGGCACGCGCAGCAGCGGTGTTGGGCGGCGCGGGGTAGACTGGGCGCTGCCGCCGCCGATGTGCAGACCACCAGCGCGGCGCGTCGACACACGCGGCTCCTACTTGACGCGCAGGTGCGGCGGCGTCGACAAGCGCAGCTCCATCTTGGGCACGCGCATCGTCGGCGTGGGCGTGGAGCTGCGCGAGGAGGCGCCAGCGGGCGAAGAGGAGGAGCGGGAGAGAAAGGAGGACGGCGTCGCCGTTCGGCGTCTCGGGTCCCAGACGGTGGGGGGCGGGCCATGGGAGGCGTGGCGAGTCGCCGGCAGATGTGTGCCATCACGAAGTTCAACGAGATGTCCTTCTATGCCCAGAAGACCTTGCGTCCGTACTTGTTGCGCTCGGTTGCGGGCGGCGCCGGCCCGGGGCCGTTCCACCGGTTTCAGCGCTCGTCGTGGATGCGCTTGAAGACCTTCTCATAGCGCGCCGTGCTCGCCGGGTCCCAGGCTAGGTCGGCGCTTTTCGTAGAAGTGGGCGAGCACTTCGACGTTCCAGGAGGCGTCGCTCACTCATGGCATGTCCGGGATGGGAACGCCAGCGCGCCCGAGGGTGAACCCGTGCTCGGCTCGCATGTCCGGCGGGTACGGGTACCAGACGGCGAAGAGGGCGCGCGCTTGGTCTTTGAGAAGGGAGCGGCGAGGGAACCCGTTAGCAGCGAGGGGATCCATTGGCGCTGGTCAAGAAGGAGAGAATAAGAGCGGCACGAGAGATGAGTGGCGGGAGAGGAGGAGGGCGAGCAGAGTGGCGCGGGACGGCGCTGAAGCGGCCCCGTTTATACCCGCGGCGACAGGCCAAAGGGTCGCTCGCGCATTTACTCCGCCGGCTGCGTGGGGAAGCGGCGCGCCCGCCGCGTGGGCGACGCGACTGGCCGAAGCGACGGCTCACTGTGGCGCCTGCGTTTCTGCGCCGCCTCGGGAGAAGACGAAGACCGGGACGCCGCTTTGACTGCGTGCGCGTCTCACTAATTGATCGGGCCCGCGGACACCACGCGGTGTTTTTTCTTCCCGTCCGGAGCCCCCACGAGAGTCTCTACGCGGCGGGCTTGAGCTGGGCTTCCGGACGGAAAATGCCTTGGAAACTTTGGGGCGCGACTGGAGATGGTCTTAGTGGTACGTCTCAAGCACAAGTATGAGTCTAGAGACGTTTTTCTGGTCCAACTAGTTCACTGGAATTGCTACCGGACGCCCCAAAACTTGTCCATTTTATCTCCAAGAAAGAAAAACACCCGTCCATTCTCATCACATCTTTTTTGTCTTTTTGGTCGCAACAGCTAGCACGTCAAAACGTGTTAAGAAGAACACGGAAAGAACGTTGATGTGAGCAAGACGTAGAGCAAGGTGAGTCATGCTCATGGAAGGCCCATCGCAAGGTCGACACGTAGTCTGCCTGCTCCGGGCAGTGATGCTTGCGCGCAGAGAGGCCCATCTGCCACGTCAGCTCCAGTGCCCAGCCTGCTGACCGCGCGCGCGGTGTGACCTTGTGACGTCCTTGCTACAGTGTATGTTGTTCTCAGTCCGACCAATCGTTCAACTTGAACGCAACGTCCCAAAGCGAGAAGACAGCAAAATAGGCGAGTACTGTACATCTACAGCTACTAGGCCTAGTACGACGCTGGCACACAAAGCTAGCCAGCCAAACGCGAGCGACGACGTTGCACGCCTGCCGATGCCTTCTGCTCTCTGCTCTGCACGGGGTGTGAAAAATGAAGGGATTCTACAATCTTACGATAGCTTGCAGTAGTCCACTGTAGATAGCTAGCTTCAAGCAGCGCATCAAAGGATAGATGGATGCATGACCACTCAGTATATATGCAAGCAGATCTTCACCGGTCTCTTCCCGTAGATCTCCTACCTAGCTACTACATCTACGTTTCCTTGGAAAGATGGAGCTACGTGCCTACTATCCACAGCACATACGTACTACTCCGTATACACTGTCTTGTACCCACTGTAGCGCTCAGTACGTAACATGATCGTATATCGACATGGAAAAGGAAATATGCAGCATGCCATATATTGTCATGCTTTATTAGTTATACTGGCCCAGCTAGCACTGCAGGATAAATATGCTGCTTCTCCATATATGGTCCATACCAAAGTTTGGTTCCAAAGTACATCGTACAGACACGCACGCACGCGCCCCACGTCTCCCCAGCCGCACTCTGTTTATTTTCTTGCACTACCTCAAAATTGTCAAGGGCATCTCCGGCCGTGTCGCCTCACAGTGTCTAAAACGCCGCTGTTTTGGGGCCGCCGCGGCGCTAAACGGCGCTAATCTGAAACCTGATGCGCAGGGCGCCCGGAGTTGAGAATGGGAGGGGTGAGGGAAAGAGACTGGGCACTGAAGAAGCTCGAGGTGGCCAACGACGACCCACCAATCCGCCGCGGTGTCCACGAGGGGTGCGGGCAGGGCGGCTTCTGCAGCCGGGGCTCGTTGCCGGCATCGATGTAGTCCAGCACCCACTCGAGGGTGCGGTGCTGGCCTCCCCACCACAGCTTGCGTCCCATGATGTTGGCGCGGCCCTCGACAGGGCCATTGTTGCCCTCGGCGGCAAGGTCCGCGTCGTGGCGGCGTTGCAGTTCCTGCCACCAGAACGCGTCCTGGCCGTGCGGCCTCCAGTGAAGCCGTGCGGCCTCGTCCACAGGCAGCCCTCGACGGACCTCGTCGATGGCCTGCCGGAACTCTGCGTCGGTGGAGGGGATTGGTAAGAGCGGCGAGCGGCGAGGAGGAAGAATGACGAGAGCGGCGAGCGGCGAGGGGCCTTTTGTAGCCTGGCGGGCATTTAATGCGCCGCGTGCCCTCGCTGCCGCCCGCCACGCCATTACTCCGGCAGCCTTTGAACGGGCGCATGCACTGGCCGGCCGCCACGCCATAAACGCCGGCAGCCTTTGACCGACGCGGGAGCCGAGAAGATGATCACGGGCGGGGGTTTCTGTTCCCGCGGTTTTCCCACGCGTCACTGACAGTGTTGGCCCGCGTGGGCTGTAGCGCCTTTTCGCCCCCCAAGCCGAACCCAGTGGGCTGGGTTTCGCCTGGGTGCCGCGACGCAAATTAGCGTCGTTTCAGCGCTATTTGGGTTTAGGGGGGGCTCGGCTGGTGCGAAAACGGCGCTATTCGCCTCTTTCGGCGCTAAAAAGGCCGCCTGGGGGCTCTGGGGGGGGGGGACGACTGGAGATGCCCTAAATCTAGGGGCTGCTTCTTTTTCCCTTTTTTTTTTGCAAAGTAATTGGGAGCTCTACTCAAACAAAGGCATTCCTGGGCACTCAGCCAAGAGGCTTGTAACCAGGAACGGAGGTGCAGCATCCAGCCAACTATCCGTAAGCATCAACGTACAAGCACGCTCGGCGTTAAGATGGGCTGCACAAGCGGAAAACGGGTCTTCTGTCCCGATTGTTAATGGGCTCTAGTTCCGGTTATCTAACCTCGACAACGAAATTAGGACTAAAAGCTCCCCTGTTAGTCCCGACCTTCACGTGGCTATGGTCGAGCGTTGGGGCTGAAGAACCTTTAGTCCCATTTGGTGTCACCAATCGTGATCAAAGATTATATATTTTTTTTCATTTCAGGGTTAGAGTTTAGGGTTTATTTTTGCCAATTTTTTATTTCAATTTTTTAACTCGTTAATCGCGATAGACATATTTATTTTTACCTATAATCATTCCTAATTTCAATTTAGATCACTCACTTTTAATGACACTTCTCGCTCGGTCACCCATCCTCAAACTGCTCTAGCCCTAGCACGCCTAACTTATTAGTTCGCCACTCATGTCCAGGCAGGATCGTAGCAAACGAGTTTGGGGTCTCTAGTATCGCCAGGTCCTCCTTGACTCGATTGATCGGGGAGATTGGTTCTAGTGGTTCTTCATCGTGTGCCTTCTTATTTCTTTAATGCCGAATGGCCCACATGACAACAATATTTTTTTGTTGGGCTGAGGCAGAAAAACAATCATCACACATAATGTCTTTATCCTGGTTGATGGATAGAGAGTTGGGATATGAAAATCAAACCTGGATTGGGGTCATCCCATAACTTTTTTGTGTGCAAACAATGTAGCAATGCATGCATAAGGCTTTCCTCTTCCGCTAGGCAGATCCAACATTGGCTAATCGGTTTTATATGCCTTTGCTTCAAAGTAGGTTCATCTAAAAGAATATGCGTAATGACACGCCACCAGAAGACTCTAACCTTGAGAAGCACGTTTAACCCCCAAAGCGAACTGTTCTTTCGTATCTCAGGATTCTATAGTCGTCCCTTCCTCCTTTTGATTCACGAAAGAGCGGCACACCTCTTTAAAAGTGTAGATTCCTTTAAGTTTGTGTGCCCAAGCAAACGAGTCCTCTCCAGCGCCATGACGCAAGGGGATATACACTAGTAGAAAACGTGTCTTTTTCTTACTGGCGAGCACCTCTTTCGCCCCGGCTCGGCCACCACCCGGTGCAAAAGGCTGCAGAGGTGGGGCCAGGGCGCGGGGGGGGGGGGGTCTTTTGCCCCGGTTTGAGCCACAAACCGGTGCTAAAGGCCCTCAATGAGAAGGGCGCGTTGTGCGGGGGTCTTTTGCCCCGGTTGGAGCCACCAATCGGGGCAAATGACCCCCCACTATATAAATCCTGCCAACCCTCTCCTCTACTCATGCCACTCACTTTGGAGGACATATTCTGGTTATGTGGTGTGTGCTCACTTGTTTTTTCCCTCCGATGCACAAGAGGTGTTCAATGTAATGCCCGAGAGAATAACACAATCTCCCAGAAAACAAACAAGATTTAATTTGTCCGAGCCACACTTAATTAAATAAGCTTTCTCGTCCTTCTTTCCTCCTCGGTCGAGGTACCAAATTTAACCTTTTATCTGTCGATGTAACATTAGTCATTTCTCTATTTAAGGTGTTCTATAATAGTTCTTAATTAATAATCATATAATGCAGATGAACCGACAATGGATGTACGCTGACCGACGCTCTGCCGCGTTCATGAAAGGCGTGGGTTATTTTCTCGAGGTGGCCGAGGCAAACAAGCGGAGTAATTTTATGTGTTGTCCATGTGTTGTATGTCGGAATCAGAAGGAACACTCTTCTCACAGAGTCATCCACTTCCACCTGTTTCAATCCGGTTTCATGCCCGGCTATAATTGTTGGACCAAGCACGGAGAAAGAGGGGTTATGATGGAAGACAACGAAGAAGAAGAGATTGATGAAAACTATCATGACATGTTCCCTGAATACGATGCCGATACTGGAATGGAAGATAACAAAGAAGTAGAAGAAGAAGACCGGGCAACAGATAAGCCCATCGATGATCTTGGCCACGCTATTACGGATGCAAAGACAGAAAGCGATATCGAAAAGTTGAGGGTGAAGTTCGACCAGATGTTGAAGGATCACAAAACATTGTTGTATCCAAATTGCGAAGACGAGCAGAAAAAGCTGGGCAGCACACAAGAATTGCTCCAATGGAAAGTCGAGGACAGTGTGACTGACAGCGGATTTACAAAGTTGCTGCAAATAGTGAAGAAATAACTTCCTAGAAACAATGAATTGCCCGACATTACATACCAAGCAAAGAAGCTTGTATACCCCGTAGGATTAGACATGGATAAGATACATGCTTGCATCCTCTACCGCGGTGAGAAGTACGAGAATTTGGAACAATGCCCGGTATGCACTGCATTGCGGTATATGATCAGACCAGACGACCATGGCAATGTTGAGGGTGAGCGCCCCGGGAAGAGGGTTCCGGCAAAGGTGATGTGGTATGCTCCTATAATACCACGGTTGAAACGTTTGTTCAGAAACAAAGAGCATGCCAAAATTTTGCGATGGCACATGGAAGATCGTAAGAAAGACGAGATGTTGAGACACTCCGTTGATGGGTCGCAGTGGAGAAAAATCGAGAGAAAGTTCCCGTGCTTTGCAGGTGACGCAAGGGACTAATGGTTTGGTCTAAGTATAGATGGCATGAATCCATTCAGTGAGCAGAGCTGCAATCATAGCACGTGGCCTGTAACTCTATGTATCTATAACCTTCCTCCTTGGTTGTGCATGAAGAGAAAGTTCATTATGATGTCAGTGATGATCCAAGGCCCAAGACAACCGGGAAACGACATTGATGTGTACCTAAGGCCATTAGTCGATGAACTTTTACAATTGTGGCGTGAAGAAGGTGTATCTGTGTGGGACGAGCACGAACAAAAAGAATTTAACCTACGAGCGCTGTTCGTAACTATCAACGATTGGCCTTCTCTTAGTAACATTTTTGGACTTACAAACAAGAGATAAAATGCATGCACACACTGTTTAGATGACACCGAAAGTGTATATCTGGATAAATGTAAGAAGGTTGTGTACCTCGGGTATCGTCGTTTTCTTTCGCTCAAGCACCCCTTAAGAAAAGCTGGCAAGCATTTCAATGGTGAGGTAGATACCCGGGAGTTGCCTATCCTCCGACCTGGTGATGATGTATTTGATATGGTGAAGGATTTCAAAGTAATCTTTGGAAAGGGTTTGGTCAGACAAGCTGTTCCGGATGATGCTGACGGACACGCACCCATGTGGAAGAAGAAATCTATATTTTGGGATCTTCCGTATTGGAAAATCCTAGATGTCTGCTCTGTGATCGACGTGATGCACCTGACGAAGAATCTCTGCGTGAATCTGCTAGGCTTCTTTGGATTGTATGGGAAGTCAAAAGATACATCTGAAGCACGGCAGGACCAGCAACACACGAAAGGACGAGACAACAAGAATCCTGAGCGGTTTTAAGGTGGTCCTGCCAGCTACGCTCTTTCCAAGGAAGAGAAGGAAATCTTTTTTGAAGCACTAAGTAGTATCAAGGTCCCGTCAGGCTTCTCGTCGAATATAAAAGGAATAATAACTGTGGCGCAGAAAAAAAATCCAAAACCTGAAGTCTCATGACTACCACGTGTTGATGACACAATTGCTTCCGATTGCGTTGAGAGGGATTCTACCAGAAAATGTTCGACTACCCATTGTGAATTTATGGGCATTCCTCAATGCAATTTCTCAGAAGGTAATCAATCTAGAAAGTCTATCATCGTTAAATACATATGTGGTCCAGTGTATTGTCAGCTTTGAGTTGGTGTACCCACCATCCTTCTTCAATATTATGACACACCTCCTAGTTCACTTAGTCAAAGAGATTACCATTCTCGGTCCTGTGTTTCTACACAATATGTTCCCCTTTGAGAGGTTCATGAGAGTCTTAAAGAAATATGTTTACAACCGTGCTAGGCCAAAAGGAAGCATCTCCAAGGGTTATGGAACAGAGGAGGTAATTGAGTTTTGTGTTGACTTTCTTCCAGACCTTAAGTCAATTGGTATTTCCGAATCGCGGCATGAGCGAAGAATGAGTGGAAAATGCACGCTAGAAAGGAAAGCAAAGATGTTTATGGACGGACATTCTTTCACTAAAGCACACTACACAGTTCTACAAATGTCCACCTTGGTGGCTCCTTATATCGAGGAACACAAGAATATTATACGGTCCAAAAAACCGGGGCTTTCTGAATCCTTCATTAATGATGAACACATGGATAGTTTTAGCGCGTGGTTGCAGACAAAACTCATAAATAACAACATAGTTGGAGATCAGATCTACTTGTTGGCCAGGTCACCATCTTCGACTGTACTAACTTTCCAAGGGTACGAGATAAATGGGAATACATTTTACACGATCGCACAAGATAAAAAAGCACCAACCAGAATAGTGGTGTCCGTTTCGATGCAACCGGATACAATGGGAAAAGGGACACATATTATGGTTACATAGAGGAGATATAGGAACTTGACTATGGACCTAATTTTAAGGTCCCTTCTTTTCGGTGCAAATGGTTCAAGATGACAGGAGTAAAGGTATACCAGCAGTACGGAATGACAACAGTGGATTTCAACAATCTTGAGTATAGAAACGAACCATTCGTCCTAGCCAAAGATGTGGCTCAAGTTTTCTATGTGAAGGATATGTCTACCCAACCGAGGAAAAGAAAAAAATAAGAATTCTAATACATCATGCGGTGAGCCGAAGCGACACATAGTTCTTTCAGGGAAAAGAAACATTGTGGGAGTGGCGGACAGGACAGACATGTCAGAAGATTACAATAACTTTGAATAAATTCCGCCCTCCAGAGTGAAAACTGACCCAAGCATCGCGTTAAATAATGAAGATGCTCCATGACTATGACAGAATAGTAAACAATGGCCGCACTAGTTGGTGATAACGTATTAAAGTTCATGTAATATTGGTAGACTATTTTATAATAATATATCAAACATTGCAGGTTATCCATATCATGTGTGAAAACATTACAGATCTCTTCCTCTTCTTCTTCCTGCTGTGGGTCGCACTTGGATGGCGTTTTAAAAATTATTACTAGTTTAAATAGTTAGAATAACTATTTTTTTTAAATAGAAAATATATTTGAAGTGTTTATGAAATTTTAAACACTTTTCATATTGAAAGTTTCTCCAAATTCGAAACATTCATAAACTAGGTTTTATAAAATGTTTAAAAATTAAAAAATTGTTACTAGTTTAAATAGTTAGAATAAATATTTTTTTAAACAGAAAATGTATTTGAATTGTTTATGCAATTTTAAACACTTTTCATATTGAAAGTTTCTCCAAATTCAAAACCATTCGTAAACTAGGTTTTTAAAAATGTTTGAAAGTTCAAAAATTATTACTAGTTTAAATAGTTAGAATAATTATTTTCTAAAACAACAAATTTATTTGAAATGTTTACGCAATTTTAAACACTTTTCATATTGAAAGTTTCTCCAAATTCGAAACCATTCGTAAACTAGGTTTTTTAAAATGTTCGAAAAATCAAAAAATGTTACTAGTTTAAATAGTTAGAATAATTCTTTTCTAAAATAGCAAATTTATTTGAAATGTTTAGACAATTTTAAACACTTTTTATATTGAAAGTTTCTCCAAATTAAAAAACCATTTGAAATGTATTTTAAAAAGTATTTGAAACGTGGCAGTGAAAAAAATAGCGGCAGGAAGAAAAAAAAAATAAAATTTTGGGTCTTTTTCCCGGTTGGTAACACGAACCTGGGCAAAAGGGGGGAGGCGCGTGGGCAAACGATGGCTCGCCTCCCCCCTTTTGCTCCGGTTCGTGTTACCAACCGGGACAAAAGACCCCCACCTATATAACCCCGGGCGGTTGCTCCGCCAGGGGCAAAGTAGCATTTTTCGCTAAGTCCCCGGCGCCGAAATCCAGAGCGACGCCGTGAGGCTGCCCGATTTTGCCGCCGCTCCTCGCCTCCTCTACTCCCGTGCCCGCGTCCGTGCTCCTCCGCGCCTGCGCCGCCGGCCTCCTCGCCTCCTCCCGCGCCTAAGCCCTCCTCCTCGCCCCTTTGCCCTCCTCCTCAAGGTGAGATCGCCTCCTCACCGCGGTGCCCTCCTCCTCCACACTTGTACGTAATTTTTTTAGTTAATTAGTTTAATTACATTGTTAGTTTAATATTAGTATAAGTGTTAATATTAGTGTTAGATTAATATTACCACTGTTAGTAATATGGTACTGTTAGTATTAGGTAGTGTTAGTAAATTTGTATTAGTGTTAGTATTAGGTAACATAAGTATGAATTATTAGTGTTAGTTAGTTTATCTAGCAATATATAGTATATATTTGAAACCCTAGTTGAACTAGCTAGTTACTTTAAGTAGGTTTTCATTTTATTATTTTTGCAATTTTGAATGTTAACTAGGCATCATCGATCATTAACTAGTTGAACTAGTTACTATTAGGTTGCAACTTATGATGTTATAAATTTTTGTAGCCATGACGAGAGCTCTGAGACGCAGTGCGCGTGTTGGCGGTGGGCGTGCCGTCCCCGTCGAAGAAAACGCAATCGTACCACGTGGTGGACGTCCACGTGGATCGCGTGCAGCGCGTGGACGTGGTGGTGGCGTAGCCATCAAGGAGGAGGAAGCGACGCCTCTAGATCGTGGACGTAGGTGTAGACGCGGAGCATGGCGGGTAGCACGCGGAGCACGGCGCGACGCTGTTACTGCGGCAGAGGAGGCTGCGGTGGAGGAGGAAGTGGAGGATGACGGTTTCCGGCTACCGGTGTTCTACGTCCACCTGTTCCACCCACTGCGGAACAGGCTTCGTCTGCCACAGCAGATATCAGAGATCCTCCTCGAGCGCAACGATCCTTTAGGTTCAGCCTCCAGTTGGAGGGCTGCCACAACGGGCCCGTTCACGTGGTCCTGCAGCGACGTGGCGATGACCTCTACATGCGCAACGTGTTCCAGCGCATGCACAACCTGAATGTGGGCAACATGCTCACATTCAGGTACATCAACGACGAGGAGGTGGACGTGCTGGAGGTGAAGATCTTTGACGACACCCTAGTCCGCCCCCGTTGCTGCCAGGATAGCTCGGATGACAGCAGCTCCGATACCAAGGTTGGCGAGTCTAGCTCCGACGAGTCTGCCTCCGACGCAGAGGCGTAGTATGCCGAGCAGTGTATCGCTCTCCGTGTCCAGTCACATGTTATTTTGTTACCGCGTCAGACTATGTCTTCAGTTTTATGTCGTACTATGTTTAATTATGTCATTGTGTCGAACAATATTTCTATTCGTGGAACACTATGTTTATATTATTGTTGGTTTTCATCTATGTTTTTGTTCGATAATTTGTCATCTTTTTTACTATAAATGTTTATTATTTGAAAGATCATTGAATTTTTAGTGCACTTGAAGTAATGCACTTGAAGTATTAGTGCACTTGAAGTAATGCACTTGAAGAAAAATAGAATTTCTAATCTTTTGCAGAGAACAGGAAAACATGGGGGAAAAAGCAGAGAACCTTTTGCCACGGTTGGTGTTACCAACCGGGGTAAAAGGACGACGGCATGCTCGCTGAGCAGAGCCCATGTGCGCACCTCGTTTACCCCGGTTGGTATCAACCACTGGGTCATTAGGGGGGTCTTTAGCCCGGGTTTGCGAAACTCGGTTGGGCAGCCAGTGCGTAAGCCCGCCCCCCCCCCCCCCCCGGGGCAAAAGAGCTGCCCTCCACTAGTGATTCAAGATGGCATCCGCGTCAAGCCTTGAGAAAGTATTCCGCACAATATATGTCCTCCAAGACCAATTCTCACGATCTATCCACTCATTTACAGTGTGAATACGAGTATTGACTGGAATAAATATTGTTGACATTTTACTAGTGGAAGGAATCCAATTTTCATGCTAGATTGAGATACTATGGCCATTCCCAATGGTCTGGTAGAGGCAAGTACCAAGAGCTTCCCTTCTCGCGATGATAGCACGCCAGAACGTCGAGGCCCATTGAGGAATTTTAGATTCCATAAAATCACAGTTGGGGAAATATCGAGTTTTCATCACCTCGAGCATAAAGAGGTAGAATTTTCCATAAAACTCTAACTGTGCTTACCGAGAGTGCAATATTGAACAATTCTAGGTCATGGAATCCCATTCCTCTACGAATCTTTGGCATTGGCAGTTTCTTCCAGGAGACCCAATAAAGTGACCTCTTGTTGACTGAACTGCTCCACCAGAATTTAGCTATATTGGAAGTAATACTTTTGCATACCTTCTTCCTCAGCTTAAAACAACTCATACTATGCGTGGGGATGGCCCTAATAACCGATTTGAGGAATATCTCTCCCCACACAAGCAAGGTTTTTTCAGACCAACCTGCATTTTAACACGGGCTCTATCACCAATATGATCAAAAGTACCGCTGGTGATCCTCCCTGCTTCCGTAGGAATTCCCAGGTATCTATCACCGAAAGTCTCCACCTCAATGCCCATAATATGTTTAATTTCAACACGACATATCATCGGGGTATTAGGTGAGAAAACACGGCACTATTGCTCATGTTAACACATTGACCTGAGCACTTCGCATAGATCTCCAATATTTGATTCAATCTGTCTACACTCTGGTCACATGCACTCATAAAAATAAGGCTATCATCAGCGAAGAGAAGATGATTGACCTGTGGCGATCGATAAGACAAACAAATTCCTCTATCAACATAGTTCCCCCAAACAAATTGAGAAGGGAGGTAAAACCTTCTCCATAGAGGGGAAACAGAAATGGTGATATGGGATGTCCTTGTCGTAGTCCTCTGAATGGTGAAAAGAACGGTAGAATCTCTCCAATAAATCAGACAGAGAATCTAAGCGAAGTTACGCACTTCACAATCAGGCAAACAAATGAGATGCTAAAGCCCAATCTAAGTAGCGTGGCCTCCAATAATGCCACTCAATCCGATCATAGGCCTCCATATCTAGCTTAACTGCGCATGACTAATTCTTTTCTTTCTTTCTGCTTCTCATAGAATGAACACTCTCAAAAGCAACTAGAACATTGTCAGTTATTGGACGCCCGAGGATGAAGGTTCTCTGCTCTTCACTAACAATTTCATTCATCCAAACTCTTAGCCTATTTGTATCTTCTTTGTCTGCAATTTTGAAAGAAACTTGGCACAATGAGATTAGATAATATTGTAGAATGGAATGTGGACTAAAGACCTTCCAAATCAAAGTGACAGAAGTGTTATTCATGCCCATAGGTAGCTCACCTCCATTCAAAAAATCCAGATTAGCTGGTACTAGATGACCGTGAACAATTTCCCACTGTCACTGGAAGAAGCCTAGAGGGAATCCGTCCACTTCGGGGGCTTTTAAGGGTGACATTGGGAATAGAGACGTTTTTATATCGACAGATTCAAATGGTCAATCAAAGAAATCAGTCATACCTGGTGTAATCCTTGTCGGTATCAGATTGAGCAACTCATCCCATATTACAAAATCCCAGCGAAGAATACATGTTTTGATTGAATGATTGCACTTCCTCTTTATCCTCCATTTCATTTTGACAGTGTGAACCATCCTGTCTTGCAAGACCAGCAATGTGGTTCAGTATTTTCCGTTGGGGATCTTGCGTATGGAAATATGAAGTATTTCGATCCCCTGCGCGTAACCATCACACACGTGAACAATGTCTCATCCTTACCTCTTCCTAATTGAGTGCTTCTCGTAGGTGCTTCTCTATGTTCTGCTCCTCCTTAGTGGGTCCTCGACCAATCGATCGAGATCGGCATGACAACATTTCCAAGTAAGCCTGCCGTTCTTGAACTTTCCGATTTAAACACCAAAACTCCCGAGTTCCCCATGCTCCCAAGTCAAGCTGAAGTTGCGATAGGGTTTCCGAGATCCCATCAAGTCCCGATCAAATATGCAGGCATTTCCATGTATCGACAACCATCTGATTGTAGTCGACATGATATTGCCAAACATTTTCATAGTGGAATTGGCGTGAGTTTCTCTGATTTAATTCCCATTTGAGTGCACTCACCTCAACCACTACAAAACAATGATCTGACTCCAGAGAACTTACATGTCGCACAAGAGTTTCCTTGAACCGCTGACAAAACTCTGCATTGCCCGGTGCTCTGTCCAGTCTCGCTTTCACGTTCGCTTCCCCTTGACGTTTGTTATCCCAAGTGAAGTCGACTATGCTCCACCCCAAGACTTGGAGTGAGGAATCAGCTATAGCTTCACGAAAATTCCTCATTTGCCACTCCGGCCTAGCTTCCCAGCTGATGTGTTTCGAACCATGCATTATCTTGTTGGAATTCGAGAGACACCGCCAAGCAGAGTGATGAACATCAGCGAATGTGCACAAAAATCTCCATGAATGATGTCTATTCTTCACCCTGGGTTCCCCGACCAGTGAATTTCCAAGCCGAAGACGAGTCAACCACTTTTCTAACCAAGGCATAGATGTGGTTAACACTGACATTCTGAACGTCCACCGATACCTCTTTCGACCAAAATAGCCAAACACCGCCGCTCAGGCCATCGTTGTCCACTGCCAAGCATCAAGAAAATCCTTTAAGGCTTCCACTCTTTTCGCTCTAATCTTTGTCTCCATGACAAAGAACAAAGTGGGCGCTTCCTGCCTCACAAAATAGAAGCTCTAAAATGGCCTCGGGGTTCCCAAGCCCCCGTCCGTTCCATCCGACGTCATTCATTCCTCCCGGTAGGGCTGCATTCACATCCGCATCGGAATCACCCACACCTTCCTCTTTTGGAACTACATGCCTCTCTGAATAAATGACAAGAGCACCTGCATTAGAATTCTCCTTTCCCACTGCATCTGTCGTCAGAACAGGCTTAAATTACTGTATCATCGGCCCCGCCTTCCTTTTGTTATTTGTTGCCACATTAGATTTCTTGGAGGGTGATGTAACTTCAAGCATAGAGTTGGATGCCGAGGATGAGCCCGACTGTGGATTCTTCCCATTATGGGCTGACTCCTAATCTTTGCTTGAATATTCACTATTTGCATTCCTTCTCTTATCATCCGGGCCCTCAAACTAGCTGAGAAAGGTAAGTACCCCTTCTCATCCCTAGGCCCTGGTCGTGGGCATACCGTATCTACATGTACCAGCCTACCGCATGATAAACACAAATTGGGAATGTGCTCATACTGTAGATCATACCAGTCTTGCCCCTTTCTCCACGACAAGTCAATCATCACACCTCTTCTTAGAGGTTTTGTCGTGGTGTGGCGAAGACAGATGCCATGGGATGGCTAAAGTTGGGGCTGATGGACGCTGGAGGTATCTGGGGAGGGATCGCACGGCGAGTAGCCGCGCGTAAGTAACACTGCAAACAACAAGATCTACCCAGGTTCAGGGCCCTCGTGTGGAGGTAACACCCTACTCCTGCCTACCTCTCTGTATGTATGTTTTCCGAGTAGCCACAGTACAATGTTTGCCTCTTGGCCGAGTAGCCACTCGGCTGTTCTCTCTAGCTCTAGTGTTGGCTCTTGCAATAAATGCGATCTGAGGCAACGTCCCTCGCGCTGGAGGGGGCAGGGCACCTTATATACTGGTGCCCAGCCGAATAAAGAAAGACTATAAGGTACACTTGATGGGACATGCCCACTGCAGGACAGCGCACACCTCCGGCTTCTCGCTGACGCGGTGCGGGAAGTCGCCGCGCCGTTCGGCAGATGGGACCTATCCACCCTGTCAGTGACATAGAGTAGGCCCCTAGGCATGTCCTGTCCCCTCTGTCAGTGACAGGACTTGACATGCGCCTACCTCACTGTAGCCACGCCGTAGCACGGATAATCACGCGCTCCATAAGTTGAACCGCACGCCGGTACGGCCACAGGATATGCGGGATCCTGTCAGAACGGCTCCATTGACTTCTTGCCCGAGTAGGAACGCAGTCCATCTACTCGGACCACTTGACCGCTATCCGAACGAGTACAAACTTTCTCCTTAGCGCCTTTTGGCCTTCAATACTTATGACCAGATAGAGACTACCGGGTAGAGGGTACCCGGGTAGCCACCAACCTGGCCAACAGTACTCTGATCTTCGCCTTTACCACTTGCCTTACCCCTACTCGGGGGTAGCCCCCCGACATTAGTCTCGAAGCTGGTAGAGTCCAGCAAACTTGTTCACATGGCCCTGCCAGTTTAAACCAAATTGTCTTCTCGAAGCAGTAACGCCGAGTTGCACCTCAACTTGAACTAGTAACTCCTTCTCAAATCTCTCCAACTGTGGCTATGAGATAACTTTCCTGGTAGCCGAGTAGGGCCATCTTTCTACTGCACGGCCGAGTAAAATGACTTAATGAAATTTTGAACGCGATCCCGCTGGATCGGACCAAATCCACCTCTCTGTGTCGCTACTAGGCACGTGTCAAGCCCCCGTGCCCCCGACGCCTCGATGCCAGTGACACAGCAGGCCACGCGCCAGTCTCTGCAACCAGAGCCCACAGCCCGTTAGGTGACGTCAAACAGTACTCGAAGGCCCACGATCTGGGACGTGGGATTAACTGCGCCCGTTACGCGCGCGTTTCGCGCTATGTGCGTTTCTAACGGGCAGTTAACCCACGCTGCACGATCAATGCCCACGATCAATCCGGTGGTAACTGCAACGCGCGGGGTGAGTTAAATACCCCCGCTCCGCCCACTTCTCCTTTTTCCCGTTCCTTTCCAATCTTTCTCTCGCCTCGCCTCTGTCGCCGCCGTCAAGCACAGCGCCACCGCGAGTGTCGAGACATCGTAGTAGAATTCATAGACGGGGGTGTCATGAGACTACTAATAGAGACGTGGGGGAACATGGTTGTGCGAAGGACAATGACACAGGGTTTTTACCCAGGTTCGGTACGACGCAGTAATGTGGCGTTCCTACTCCTGCAATCTCACTATTCAGGACTAAAGCCTGGAAATACAGAGTACAACGTGAGGTTCTATTAGCTGCTCGTCAAGGATCAACCTCTCGGCGAGTTAGCCTCTTGCTTCTTGTCTATCTATCATATCTCCCGTCCGGCTTTATATAATAGTCGGATTAGGGCATACAGAGTAGGAAACCTAGAAGACTACGGCAACTCTTTAACTTGGAAAGTAAAGAATCCGCCTTCTACTCCAAGCCAGATCACGTGGGCCGTGATCCGGGTTCTTCTAGAATCCGGCTTCTGTGCATCAGCTTACTGGGCCGCCTAACGGACCATAGCCCATTACCATTTAGGACACCCTGGGAATCCAGCACTTTAGATTACCATCTGATATACCCCTAGTTGGTATATATCCGACAGCGAGCATTCACCGCGCCACCGCGAGCACTCACTGCGCCACCGCTCCACGCATAGCGAGAGATAGAGAGAGAAGCGCATCTGCGCAACTCCGTCGAGCTTCAATCTCCACGAGCTCTTCCTCTCCGACAGCCATCTGCTTCCATGGCGCCTGGAGACAATGCGGTTCCCGCCCGAGCCGGCTGGGAGGGCTCGGATGTGACCGCGGAGGACTGCCAATGGCTGGTCAACACGCGCCGCATCCCTCCCGGCGTCGTCTGCCGGCCTCCTGGCAAGGAGCTCATCCCGGAACCCGAAGAGGGTGAGTACATGGTCTTCTTATCCCATTTCAAACGCGGCTTCGGCCTTCCCGTCTCCCAATTCTTCTCTGATTTTATCCGCCATTTTGGCGTTCAACCACACCATCTCCCACCAAACGCAATCGTGATGCTCTCCACACACGCCACCGTGTGTGAGGCCTTTCTGGGTGTCTACCCAACCATCCACACCTGGGCAAGGTATTTCTTCCTCCGTAGACAAAAGATTCCAAATCCCGACAACACTTCCGCTCCCCGCGTGATGACCCAGACGGGTAGCGCGATGATGCTGCAGCGCCGCACCGGACACCACCCGAGGGTTCTCGGGCTGGATACTGTGCGCAAGTGGCAGCGCGGGTTCCTGTACGTGAAGAACGTACCCGCCGAGAAGGGGAAGCCCATAGAAGACCGGATAGGGCTCCCGAAGTTCGTCAACGCGTTGCTCACCGGGCAGAACTGGGGCTACGACCCGAAGAAGACTGTGCCATACGTCCTCCAGGTCGAGAAGCTCCTGACCGAGCTGGTGATGGCGGGGCTCATCCAAGACTACCCCATTGCTTGTTGGATCTCGCACCGAGTACTCCCGCTCCAGCACCGAGTGCACACGATGTGCTACATGGGAGGTGCTCGCGACTGTACCTGTCGGGGGGTTACCCCCGAGTAGGGTAAAGGCAAGTGCTAAGGGCAAGATCAGAAGAGACGTTTGGCAGAGTAGCTGGCTACCCGGTACTCGCTACCCGGTCGACTGCTATTCGGCCGTACACACTGATGGCCAGGAGAAAGAATCAAGGAAGTTATCCTCCTCCGAGTAGAGGAAGTGGTCCGAGTAGAAATGGCGGTTTCCTAATCGGGCCAGAAGTCAAAGGAGCCGTTCTGACACAGGATCCCGCGTATCCTTGGTCCGTACTGGAGCACTGTTCATCTGCAGAGCGCGTGCTTATCCGCGCCAGGGTGTCAGCAGGGCGTCGCAGGTTAGGGGGGCCTACCCTGTGATGGTGGCAGTGATAACAGATCAGCTTCTTAGTTTTGCACAACGACTTTCCACACCAGACAAACCAGGAAGCCAAAGGTGTCAGCGGGAAGCTGGAAGTGTGCAGTGTGCACACTATGTCGACATCTTTTTGTATTTTCCCCCTTTGGCTGTATCCGGCTGGGCACCAGTATATAAGGTGCCCTACCTCCTCCTGTGTGAGGGTCGCATCTTTAGAGAGAACACTTAGCTTACTCGTTGCTTAGAGAGAAGGGTGGCTACCCGGCTGTAGGCCAAACTGTACCGTGGCTACTCGGTGAGACACAAATATAAAGAGAGAAAGGCAGGAGTAGGGGTTTTACCTCCACACGAGGGCCCTGAACCTGGGTAGATCTTGTTGTTTGCAGTGATTGATTCATCCCACACGAGGCTACTCGCTGCGTGATCCCTCCCCGAGCACCTCCAGCGTCCATCGTTCCCACATCTTTAGCCATCCTATGGCATCTGCCGTGACACCACCACGACAGTTGGCGCCCACCTTGGGCAACCAGCGGCGCTGGCTGGAGTTCACGTTCGGACGGGATCCATTTCTGCTACTTGGGAGCGCGTGGTCTGAGGCCTTGTCCACAGATTCGGCTCCTTCGCCTTCGTCATCGACAAGCCGGCGATTTGGCGGCAGGGCCATGCCAGAGGGCAGCTCGGTGCTCTCCTTCGGCTCGCACCTCGTCTACGTCGCCACCGTCATCAACCGCGAGTACCCCGAGCAGGTGCATGTCGCGGAAGATCCCCCTGCTGTCATCGCTGCCCGTGGAAAGCCAACTGGTTGTTCTGCGGACCGCGTGGAGGTGATGATGACCGGTCCTGCTGCTGATGCCGAGAAGGGCGCGGCCGCATCCGCGGCAGTCGTTGAGGAGCTTGCGGACACGAGCGAGCCCCCGAGGACGCACAAGCCCTACGACGCGCCTCACAACATCCCGGGCTACATCCCTCCTTCCACGACATCGACGATACCGGCATCTGATGTGCGAGTAGGCATGCCGCCTCCCACCGAGCTCGAGCTCATGACCATGAGGGCGCAGCTCGACTGGCAGCGCCAGGAGCTGCTCGCCGAGCAGGCGGAGTTGGATAAGGTTAGTCTTGAGGTCAACCTGGACCAGAACGAGTACAACAGAGCTCATGGCTTTACGCCTGTAGTGAGGAGGCCTGCCAAGGCAAGGGCTACGCGCCGCAACCTAGGCACCGAGATGGCAGCAGTTGGTGAAACTGCTGGCCAGGCTGCTAGCCAAAACACCGCCACCGCCAGACCCAAATACAGCACACCCGCCAAGACCCTTAGAGCTGCTGAGGCTGTAGCTGTTGAGTTGCCGCATCTCGCTGGCGACGCGCGCGTTAGGCAGCTGGAGAGGCTCAATGAGCTAGTGCTAGAGGCTGCTAGGCAGAACGAGGAGTTCCAGAAAGCCAACCCGGGTGCTGGAGCTTCTCAGGTGGTGCATTCGCATGCGGCCAGATCTAACGATCAGGCCTCATCACCGCATCCCAGCCGAGAGAGGGACCGAAGTGGGCACTCTGGCAGAGACAGGCAGATGCATGTGTACGACCCGGCTGTCGCCGCGAAACAGCACGCTGTGCTGCGACAGTCCGGTCAAAAACACAACACTGCAGGAGCAGGCTATCAAGCCCATAAATCTCAAAGCCAGGCGCGAGATGGAGATCGCCCAGGCCCTTCTCGGCATCAGGTTGCTCAGCCTACTCGGCAAAGGCAGCAGCCGCCTGCGGTTGTGCCAGCCGCCAACCCGGTGGAGCAACCTGCAGTCGTGCAAGTGGATAGATATGATGATGGCTACTCGGCTATGGGGCTGGCTGGCTATGATATCCTGGATCGCGTAGGTGAGCGTGTGCTGGAGCCCAGTGATGCCAGGCACAAGCTGGACCGGATCAGCCTATCCGCGCAACTCGAGAGCAAGGGGCCGCCTGGCCCAGAATGCTTTGGCCCACGCATCATGACAGAGCCATCTGTGAAGCAGTTCCAGCTCGCTAGAGGGACCAAGTGCTATGACGGCAGCACCAAGCCAGAAGACTGGCTCAATGACTATGTCACAGCCGTGCACATTGCAGGCGGCAACCGGAGATGGGTCGTGCGGTACATCCCGCAGATGCTAGAAGGACCAGCAAGAACTTGGCTCAACAACCTGCCCAAGCACATCATCAACTGCTCGCTTGACTTCGCGGAGGCCTTTGTCAGCAACTTCACCAGCACCTACCGGAGGCCGAATAGGCCGCAACAGCTATCCGCTTGCAGGCAGCGGGAAGAGGAGACGGACCGAGAATATCTTACTCGGTGGAGTACTCTGAGGAACACCTGTGAAGGTGTGAACGAGGCCCAGGCCATCACTTGGTTTGCGCAGGGTTGCAGGCATGGCAGCATGTTGTGGCAAAGGCTGCAGAGAGAGATGCCGAGTACTCTCGCTGAGACCATCCGGATTGCGGATCAGTACGCACTCGGCGACCCAACTCAGCCTCTTCTTGATGCTGCTGAGCCGAGAAGGAACTACAGCAGCAACAGCAACAAGCGCAATGAGTTCCGCAACAAGCGCAGAGGTGACCGGATTGATACCCGGTACGATCCTGAGGAGGTGAATGCTGTGGCTACCGGAGCTGGGAGTAGCCAGAGGCCAAAAACTGCTGGAGCCCAGTACGGGCAGAACCAGAATCAGGGCCAAGGCAACAAGAAGCCATACAACGCTCCCCAGCAGAGTAGCGGCAACTCGGGTCCTGCTCAGAACTTTGTCTTCAAAGACATGAAGGATGGCCCATGCAGCTTCCATACTCGGCATCCCGCTAGACCCGCCAACCACACTACTCGGCAGTGCAGTTGGTGGGAAGAGATCAAGAATGAGGGCCTGCCTCCTCCTCCTCCTCTACCAGCTGCGAATGCCGTTGTGCAGCCTGCTCGCGCACCCGCTGCTCGGCCTCCAGCTTTCCCGAGAAGAGAGAATGTGAACCAGGTGGCTTTAGGAGCCAACCGATACTTCAACAACGATGGCTACCGCAACAACAACAACAACAACAACAACTACACCCGCAACAACAACAGAAGCAACAACAACAACAACAACAACAACAACAACCAAGGTAACAACAACAACGACAACAATGGTGGTGGAGACCGCAACCGGTACCAAGAGCATCACGAGAGCTATATGATTTTCACCTCTGAGCCCGTCGACAAGCAGTCTCAGCACAGGCGTGCCATGGAAGTCAATGCTGTGATCCCCGCTGTTCCTCAATACATGCACTGGTGCAACCAAGAGATCACGTGGTCCAGAGTGGATCATCATAAGGTGATGCCCAACCCGGGTAGCTACGCCTTGGTGCTGGATCCCACCTTCTTGGGTCCTCAGAAGAACGTGAAGTTCAGCAAGATACTGATCGACAATGGCAGCAACATCAACATTGTGTACAAAGACACACTTGAGAAGCTCGGAATGGCCGAGAACATGCTGCTACCCAGCAAGACCACCTTCCACGGCATTGTGCCGGGAGTCTCTTGCAATCCGATTGGCCGAGTATGGATAGACGTGCTATTCGGCACCAGGGAGAACTGCCGCACAGAGAGCCTGCAGTTCGAGGTAGTTGATCACCAGAGCCACTATCACGCCCTACTCGGCAGGCCTGCTCTGAGCAAGTTCATGGCCTCTACTCATGCTGCATATCTGAAGATGAAGATCCCTGGTCCCAATGGTGTGATCACCATCTCTGGTGATTACAAGAAGTCTATGGAGTGTGCCTCTGCTGGTTCTCAGTTGGCGAAGTCCATGGTGATTGCTGCCGAGAAGAAGAAAATGTACGAGGTGGTGGCTATGGCGCAATCCGCGCAAGGTGGTGCTCCTGGCATGCCGAGTTCCCAACACGGGACGGCGTTCCAGGCATCCCAGGAGACGAAGAAGATCCAGGTCGACCCTGAGTTCCCCGACCGCGTTGCCATCATTGGCTCAGGGTTGGGGGAGAAATAGGAAAGCGAGCTCATCCACTTCCTCCGTGAGAATCGGGACGTGTTCGCCTGGTCCAATGAGGATCTACCAGGTGTCCCGAGGAAGTTGGTTGAGCACTCGCTACATGTGCGTCCTGACGCCAAACCAGTGAAGCAGGCTATGCGCCGCTTCGGCGATGAGAGAAGGAAGGCTATCGGTGATCAGATCACCAAGCTGCTGATAAGCAATTTCATCATGGAGGTGCTGCATCCGGATTGGCTAGCCAACCCGTTCATGGTTGAGAAGAAGAAGGAGGACCCCAAGGCCGCTACCGCATGGCGCATGTGCGTCGACTACACCGACTTGAACAAGGCCTGCCCCAAGGATCCTTTTCCGCTACCCCGCATCGATCAGGTGATCGATTCCACTGCGGGTTGTGAGCTGTTGTCTTTCATAGATGCCTACTCTGGTTTTCATCAGATAGCTCTCAACCCTGCTGATCAAATAAAGACTGCTTTCATTACCCCGTACGGGGCTTATTGCTATCGTGTCATGTGCTTTGGGTTGCGGAATGCGGGTGCTACTTATCAGAGATGCATGCAGAAATGCTTGCATGATCAACTCGGCAAAAATGTGCAGGTGTACGTAGATGACATTGTCATCAAAACGAATAAAACACATACTCTTCTTAGTGACCTTGAGGAAACTTTTGCCAACTTGCGCAAGTATAAGATGAAGCTGAACCCGAGTAAATGCACCTTTGGCGTCCCGGCTGGCAAGCTACTCGGCTTCTTGGTATCCAGTCGGGGCATTGAGGCCAGTCCTTCAAAGATAAAAGCTATTGAGAGCATGTCTTTGCCGAGATCCCTGAAGGATGTGCAAAAATTCACTGGTTGCTTGGCATCTCTGAGTCGTTTCTTGGGCAAAATGGGCGAGAAGGCCCTGCCCTTGTATCAATTGATGAAGAAAAGCGACAAGTTCGTCTGGACACCGCAAGCTGATGTAGCATTCAAAGAGCTAAAGGCAATGCTGGGTAGCGCTCCCATCTTGGCTAGTCCGCTACCCAAGGAGCCAATGCTGCTATACATTGTTGCTACCAATCGAGTGGTAAGCGTGGTGATTGTGGTGGAGCGAGAAGAGGAAGGCAAAAGTGTGCAGCGGTCAGTGTATTATCTCAGTGAGGTGTTATCCAGCTCCAAACAGAACTACCCGCAGAAGATGACTTACGGCGTGTACCTAGGCGCCAAGAAGCTAAAGCACTATTTCCAAGAACATCCCATCACCGTGGTGAGTTCAGCTCCCATCTCGGATATCATGGGCAACAAGAAAGCAAGTGGCAGAGTAGCCAAGTGGGCAATCGAGCTAGCCGCCTACGCTCCCGCGTATGCGAGAAGAGAAGCCATCAAGTCTCAGATTCTGGCAGAATTTCTTGTGGATTGGGCTGAGGTGCAGTATGAGCCTCCTACTCCGGTATCCAACTACTGGAAGATGCACTTTGATGGCTCCAAAATGAAGGAAGGCCTTGGTGCTGGCGTAGTGCTTATGTCACCTAAGCGAGATCAACTCAAGTACGTGCTGCAAATCCACTTCAAGGCATCCAACAATGTTGCAGAGTACGAGGCTGTGGTACATGGCTTGAAGGTAGCAAAGGAAGTTGGTGTGCATCGCATCATATGCTATGGCGACTCGGATCTGGTTGTGCAGCAAGTTTCTGGCACTTGGGATGCTCTGGATGCCAACATGGCGTCATATCGCTTCCTGGTCCAAACCATGACAGGATTCTTTGAAGGCTGCGAGTTCCAACACATCCACCGAGCAGAGAACGAGGCAGCTGATGAGCTGTCCAAGTTGGGGTCTTCTCGGCAGTACATCCCGGCTGGGATTGCCTTGGAGCATTTGAGAAAGCCATCCCCCAACTCGGAGTCCATTTTCGTTCCTTCTTTGCCTAATGAAGAAGCAGTTCCAATGGAGATTGACTGGGAAGGTGCAAAAGAGGACCCGGGGATTGTAGTCTCCATCCCGGGGACTGGCGCCTGCAACCCGGGGACTGCCCCTCCTTACTCGGGGACTGCCCCTCCTTACTCGGGGACTGCCCCTCTCAGCTTGGGGACTGTCGTGTTCCTTGAAGAAGTCCTTGCAAACCGTTCAGGGTTGCAGAGAGTCAATCCCAATTCAGAAAAAGATGCAATGGTGGCTGTTCCGATGGAAGTGGACGAACCAGTGTTTCCCGCGCGAGAAACGCCAAGTTGGGCCATGCCCATATTATCCTTTCTAAAGGACGGCACCCTCCCAGATGATGAGGTTACCGCAAGGCAGATTCAAAGAAGATCCAAGGGATACACCATCTTCCGAGAAGTGCTACATAAAAGAAGTCCCACTGGTGTGCTGCAACGCTATGTGGAACCGGAAGAAGCAGAAGAAATTCTGGTGGAGATACATCAAGGGGAATGCGGGCATCACGCCTCTTCTCGGGCTCTAGTCAAGAAGGCTTTTCGGCATGGCTTCTTCTGGTTCACTGCTTTGAAGCAAGCCGAAGATATTGTGAGGAAGTGCAACGGCTGCCAGAGATTCGCAAGTAAGATCCACATGCCTGCTTCCGAGCTGAAAACCATTCCCATCACTTGGCCATTTGCTGTTTGGTGTTTGGACATGGTTGGTCCCTTCAAGCCGGCTAGAGGCAACATGACTCACATCTTGGTCATGGTTGATAAATTCACCAAGTGGATTGAAGTGAAGCCTATTCGGAAATGTGATGGAGCTACTGCTGTGAGTTTCCTGAAGGATGTGATCCTGAGATACGGCTACCCGCACAGCATCATCACGAATAACGGCACGAATTTTGCTGAGGCTTCCATTGTGAGATTCTGCAGAGATAAGCACATCCGACTAGATGTCGCATCTGTCGCGCATCCCGCTTCCAATGGGCAGGTGGAAAGAGCAAATGGCATGGTGCTTGTAGGCATAAAGCCAAGGCTGATTGAGCCGCTGCTGAAAACACCAGGGTGTTGGTTAGACGAGTTTCCAGCGGTGTTGTGGAGTCTAAGGACTACCCCTAACCGGTCAACCGGCTACACACCATCCTTCTTGGTTTACGGGGCTGAGGCCGTGTTGCCAATTGACCTAGAGCATGACTCCCCCCGAGTAACCCTCTACACTGAGGCGGAGGCGAGAGAAGCTCGAGAAGATGACGTTGACCTGCTAGAAGAAGCAAGAGAGCTTACTCGGTCACGTTCAGCTGTTTACCAGCAAAACTTGAGGCGTTATCATAGCCGGAAAGTGAACCCGAGGGTTTTCCGAGAAGGAGACATGGTCCTTAGGCTCGTGGAGCGCACAACCGGGATGCACAAGCTATCCCCGCCGTGGGAAGGGCCTTTCATTGTGAGCAAGGCTCTACACAATGACGCATACTACCTTGTAGATGCGCAACCATCGCAGAAGAACAATCCGGATAAAGCTGGGGAGGAATCCAAACGCCCCTGGAATGTAGCTCTACTCTGTCGCTTTCATTCATGAGAAAAAGTGTGTATGTACTCTCTTATCCGAGTTAAAATCCTACTCTGCAATCTGAAATTGAACTCGGGGACTGCCCTCGTCCAAACTGTTCCTTGTGTTTACTCTGCTTTATTTTGTCTACTCGGTTGAAACACTTAGAATTTCAAAAGCATGAAAAGTAGTGTGCTTAAACTCACCGGACACTCTGCGACTCTGCTGCTGTCCGCAACCCGGCTTCATGGCAAGCCAGAGAACAAGCCAACGAGTCAATGAACACATGAAAAATTGCAAAGGAAAGGAAGCGTGTGGCAACCGAGTGGAGTGTTCTTTGCTACTTGTCTGTTAACTGTTTTCGGCTAAGTGGTGGGTAGCGTTACTATGACTGTTTCTAAGTGGCTAAGTATTTGAAACTCCAACTTTGAACTCTTGTGACTCGAATACCAAAAAAGCAACAAGTTGCAGGTAAGAGCTGAAATAAAAAGGAAGAGTGGATGAAAAATGCAACTCGGGGACTCGCATGATAACGCAACCCGGCATCAAGCCAAAGCTGCTCAAATTGCTAAGTATAAAGTATCAAAGTGGAATAAAAACTGAGTAGCAACGGGAAAGATAAATTGTTTGATACATATGCACCCGGCATCCCGGGGATCTGATAAAAGCTTTAAAGCATGAGTGTTTCAGGAGGTAACTAGTTCGAGGTAGCGGTGTTCTCCAAGTTGGCATTGGTGGCGTCCGCTCCGGGGTTGGCAGCAGCTTGATCTGAGGTGGCGGTGGCCACCGAGATGGGGTCCGTAGCGGATGTAGAAGCATTGGACTGAGTGCGGGGTAGCGCCGCGTCGCCGAGTGCCGCACCGGAAGATGAGCCCAGCTCGGGAGCCGCACCCTGGGTGGCGTCCTGGTCTCGGTTTCCTCGTCGCTACCCGCGGCAGCCTTGCCCTTCCCCTTCTCGGCACCGGTGTCTTCAAAGCAGCCAAAGTCTTCTGACTCGGTGTCCTTGTCGTCATCTTCATCCTCACCCTCGCTTTCCGCCTCGGTGTCAGGCTCGGTGAGGCCGTCGATGAAGAGCGCTGTATCCGCGTAGGAGGCGATCTCGTACGCGACTGCCTGGCGGCGAGTCACGCACTCGGGATCTTTCTCCCACCTCGAGTCCCGGCGCATCTCGAGGATGGTATTAAGATTTAGATTTTCATACCAACTGCAAATGAAGAGGAGCAGCATGTCGGCGCCTGCCCGAGCTCCGGATGCTCGCCATTTCTTCAACTCGGCTTTGACACCGTTGAGCTTCTCGGCGAGTGTGCGGATGGTCTTCGGCACAGGGTCTTGGGGCCAGAACAGCGCATGGAGCTTGAAGGCGGTGGACGCCAAATCGGTGCCCAAGCCCCTAAGACGCTGGACTTGTCCCTGCATGTTCGTGAAACTATCCTCAATCGAAGACTTGGTGTCCATGGGCAGTCCCTTCTCAGTTCGAATTTCTTGTGCCTTAGACAGGGCAGGTTTGCAAGGCGAGCAGAGGTCGGGGAAGATTTCTGAAAATGCTATCAGAAAGGATTAGAAACGGAGGCAGAGAAGAGATACAAATCAAGACACAGAGAAGAAGAAGGAAACAAGAAGGCGCAGAGAAGCGAGAACTTACTGTTCAGATCGCAGAGTAGCGATTCCAGCTTCCTTCTCCATGCCTCCTCATCAGCAACGTGCTTCTCTTCAACCTTGCGGAACTCGGACAGCTGGTTCATGAGGTCCACGTTGCTCTTCTTCAGCACCTCGTTTTCCAACTCGAGGGTCCTCTCCTTGGCCTTAGCCGCCTCTTTGATTTTTTCCTTCTCGGCGGCCTGGTCTATGGCGTCCTGGAGGGCAGCCCTCAATTGGACTTGCAGCGGTTCCAACTCGGTGACGTGCTTGTCCTTGAACTCTGTTGCTTGGCTTTCCAGCTGCTGCTTCACCTCTGCAGGCTTCAGGCAATCAAGATGCTCCTCGCGGAACTTCTTGTACTCTTCTGCGGACAGAAACAACACGATAAGCAGAGTAGCCAAGAGAAAGGAGAGAAACAACCGAGAAGACAACAACTCACCTTCAAGCTCCTTGATCTTGCTTTCAGCAGAAGCAACAAAGACGTGGCAATGTTTGTTCTCCTCTGCCATCGCCTGAAATTTGCCTGCAGAGTAGAAGGAGTTAGAGCAAAAAGCAAATACGGGCGTAAACACAAAACGCGTTAACCGAATAGCTAGAAGCTTACTCTCGAGATCCGACAGTTGGAGGGCGCGATCCAGGGCAGCTTGCTCCGTCTCAGCATCAGTTTTGCGTTCTTCTTCCCGGGCCTCAAGGCGCCTCTTGGCGATGTAGTGATTCCAGAGCAGCCGCCGGTAAAGGGTTGTCCGCTTAAAGAGGCTATTCTGTGAAGAAGAAAGAAAAGGAGTTAGACAGTGTTCTGAAGATTTGACCCGAGAAGACGGCAACTCGGTTGAGTACCCGTCTACTCGGCCCGAATCTCGGGGACTGGGTAGCGGATAAGGAGAAAATGAAGGACAGAAGGGAAGAAAAGTACAGAAAAGAAGAAAGGTTGCAACTCGGAACAAGCAAACGGCACTTACAGCGTAGGTCTGTTCGAGGTCCTCGGCAGCTTTGCGGTGGACATACATCTTCGCGGCCAGCGTGCTGGTGGTGGACGAGATGGTCATGGGATTGTAGCCCATGTCCGCCTTGTTCCAATTAGTGCGCCAGTGGTCCAGCGGGCCCAAGGCCAGGCCATTCCAGGTCTTGTTGCCAAGGACCTCGCTATTCCACTCAGCTTCGATGAAGCCTACCCGGTCGATCATTTGCTCGAGCCCCTCGGACACCACCTCAGTCTCTTGGACCTCGCGCGAGTAGATCGAAAGGGCCTTATTCTTACTCGGCAACTTGGAGTCCACAGCCGTGGCCTGCTTGCCCTTCGTAATGGCGAGCCGCCGCTCGGTTTTGTTCAGATTAATTCCATATTGCTTGCCCATCTGCACCATGTAGGGCAGGTAGCTAGGCGATTCTTGAGCACTTGATCCCGCGGCTGCGCCTGCAGAGTTGCCAGAAACACCAATGGTGAGCTGCCCAGTCTTCGCGGCAGGCTTCACGGGTAGTTTCGGTGGCGGTATATTGGCAGCATCCAGCGCAGCATTGCGCGATGGGTTCTTGCGGATGGGGCATCAGGCTGGGTGGCCTGCTTACCGGCGGCATCCGCCTTCTTGGTGATCTGCTTGGCTGGAGGGCTCGGTGCAGTCTTGGTCTTCTTCGCGGGTGTCGCACCCGGACTTCTAGAGGATACCCACCGTACGAACTGAACAGTATTCTGATGGGATTACGGGGCTTACCGGCACCCGCGTCCTCTTACGAGTAGGCCAACACTTATGTGTGACAACCCATCGCTACTGTTCATCGTTGATGTAAACTATCCTGTAGAAATCAGGACACTACCATTGACGTACTTCATACCATACACACATGGTACGTCAACAGCTTTGAACAAGAGGATAACACAACATGCCTCTACGACACAAAAGATTGAAATAAGTTGCAAATGGCCCTCACTAGGGCAGAGATAGCAAATACAATCATCCAGAGGACACATGTCCCAACATAGCATCATTACATCTCAGCGGAAGCATTCAAAGGGGTCTGAGTACAGACAAAATCCAAATAGGATTAAGAAGCCGGAAACTGAAATAAAGACGTAGCCCATCCACGAAGTCTCGTATCCTGCCCGGGTCCGCTAACTACTCGTCCGCAGCCTCGTCATACTCCACGTAGTAGCCGTCACCTGGATCCTCGTAATCGTAGTCTGCGGAAACCACAGCCCCAAAGGGGTCAGTACATAGACGTACTGGCAAGCAAGACTCACAGTTCACCAAAGTATAGCCCGTCAACACAAGCACATATGACTTGGGTTCAACGGAAGGAAGGGGATATAAAAGATGCTGCAACTGGCTGCGCTAACCAACTACAGAGATTCTATCACTTCCAACTATCAGAAAGGGGATAAGATCGAGTATTGTAACCAACTAAAAAAAATAACATCAAACCAACCCATCCTGGATCTCGCCCCTTATCCAAAGAAGCAATCCGAGGATAACTCACACAGTTGGATTAAGATGAAGCAAGTTATTGTGACAATAATCCTATTACTAGTCAAATTGTAATCATGGGGTGTGAGATTGTGAATCATTAGGTTTAAGTTGTCCTGAGTACTTGTTAGCCAGTACTTTCACCAAGTTAACCATAACCGCGGAAAACACGGCTTCTCGAGAAGATTATCCCTGCAGGGTTGCACCAATTTGGCCGTACACGTATGAATAACCCGCCAGATGGGATGCCTCCCACCAAGCGGGGCACTCAACACAACTCAACTCTTCTTCGCATCAAGCCCAAAGCACCTTGGGCGCACGGCTAATCAACCCCCGAAGAAAAGGGACCCTCATAGCACTCTAAGACCGTGTCCCCCTATATGCCGACTACGAAAGTTCCACCCTGCGCTGGGCTCGCAAAAACATGCATGCGGCAAATAGAAAGCACGAACTAAATGAGATGATTTGGACGAGATGCGAATCGAATCAAATTGAGGGGGGCGCCCATACTCGCTTCCCACATGCGGGTAGTGCGCTCATCATGGATCAGTAGACAAGACCCTTTTCCTATTAGGGTCGACACTAGCAGGCCTCAAAACCACACAGGGCCTCCTGCCGGTGCCTTATCATCAAATTATTATTAAGTAATAACATTAGCATGATTGATTGATTGATTAAACATCGAGCCCCCAGAACATAATGAAATATATTAACTGAAAGTAACGGGTAACAGACTCGAGCAAAACAACCTAAGCATACTAGTAAGACACTGGCTCAATCAATAGGGTTGTAGGAGGGGTGGTGAGGCAATATCAGGGTTAAAGGATTCATGTGATAGGTTCGTAACAGAAACAACTACCACTAAGGCTAGCAGAAATAGACAACGGAAAGTATCGGTAACCAGGGTTGAAAGGAACACAATGGTTCATGTGAGTGATAACTTGCCTGCGAACTCAGTAGCCTGGTACTAAGCTAGATCCTCAGAAGGGGTGCTGTAAAGATCGTCTGTCTCAACGTCGTCGTCTATTTGAGAAGAAGCAAACAAACAAAACAGGAATGTAAACAATCATTATCAGGGCATTGTGCACAATCAAGATGATGCATGACAAGTTAATGGTTGCACCAAAATAAACTAGCTAACATGATAACACAATTTAAATGGACCCATATGCAATTGGATTGCATATGGAAAAGATCCATTGAAATAAGTGGAAACAAATGAGTTACAATTAATTATTATGTGAAAGTTGTTATCATGATGCATGCATGATGGTAACCACAAAATAACAACAAATGACAATAATAGATGCAAGTGATAAAAGGATTTAACAAGTTTTGGAAATCATTTATTAAGTTTGGAAAGTTTGGTTACTTAAACATGTCACACAAACAATTATTGTTTTCATCAATTTAAAGTGGTGCAAAACCATCAACAAAATTTATATTTGAAAAGAACATCAAATTTTAGTTGGATTACATGTTTCAAATATTGAAATTTGAATTAGGATGAATTTATTATGATCTAAACAATATTAGACAAGTTTTAATTGAATTTAAAACAAGTTTGAATATTATTTGAATTTTATTTGTTCAAATCATAAATTCAAATTCACATTTGAAAAGTTCACACTTTGATGGTTTGAAAATATATTTTGCATGTTCAAAAATATTTTATTTTGAGCAAGTTATGATTTTATCAAATTCTAAATGAATTAAACAAGTATTAAATTATTTAGGCAATTTAAATTATTCAAACAATGAAACAAATTTTATATTTGAATAGGATTTTCAAAATGGTATGAAAACCATATTTTATTTGCCTTATTTGGAATTAGTATGAATTATTTATGAATTGTTGCAAATTGCAGTTGAATTATTTGAATTCAAATTTAAATTGCATTTTGAAATTTCAAAACAGAAAACAAATGTTTCCAAAAGATAGAGAATTTAATTTAGACCAGTGTGGATATTTTATTTCCATTTTTTAGAGTTATAAAATAAAAGATATTAAGGTTTCAAAACCAGGGGCCAATCTGTGATTTAATTGGACCTAGTTTGAAAAACAGAAAGTTTGCAATTTGTTTTATACCCACTGGAAACGCACCCAGACGCTGCCAGGGGGGCCCCGTGGCTCACCGTGCCCGCGTGGCACACGAGTGACTGACGGCTGGGCCATGGCTGTCAGCACTCCAACGAAAAAAGTGGGGATTTTAATCCCAGGTGCCAGGGATCGAACCCAGCACCTCGCCCTCGCGCGCACGGACTGCTACCGCTGCGCTGCTCTCGTCAGTTTCGACAGATAACGAAACGCGGACAGGATATTGTTCAGATCTGCGCCTAACTGAACCTGACGACCAAAACCTTCCGCGCTTCGTCAGAGAAAAGGCACCGGCGGCGATCGCCGTGCTACCGTGCCCGTGCTGCGATCTGGGGGGTGCCGTGAAGGTGCAGATGCGTGCGGTGATTGCGACGCTGACAGAGAGGAGGGGAAGATGGGCACCGCGTGCTCACCGGGAGGTTGTCGTGGACGCGAGTGCTCGGGGTGGCGCGGCTGGCGACGATGGCGTGGATGGCGGCGGGGCTACCGAGGTTCTCCAGCTCCGTTCAGGTGTCCAACGTGGAGAGGAAAGAGTGGGGGGCTGGTTTCGGTGCTCAGCGAGGTAGACGGGGCGCTGCAACGGCGAGGAGCTAGCTAGGTTCAGTCATGGCGGCGGCGGTGGTTAACGGGGAGGTTCAGAGAGGAGACCACGGCGAGGGAGAGATGGGTGGACGGCGGCGCGAAGGGGGAATGGTAGCCTAGGGTTAGGGGTAGGTGGCGCACTGCCCTAGGGCTCTTATAGGGGGCTAGGGAGCCTCCTGGCCGTCGGTGCCGTCGTGCTGCCGCCGTGGCGCTCGGGATGCGCTGCCGTACTCCAAACAGATGGAGTGCACGTTTTACGAAGCGGTACGCGCGCGCGTAGGCGGGCTGGGCTGCGCGCTGGGATGGATTAGGTGGGCTGGGTAGTGCTTAGCTGCCGCGCGCGCTGTAGCTTTCTCTTTTTATTTTTCTATTTTACTTTTTTTTTTGCTGAGAACAGAATTGGAAGAAAAGGGTAGGTTTGTGCTTAGTAAAAATTCCAGAAAAATTAGGTTAAGCCATTTAAACCATTAGCAAACAAATGCCAATATTGGTTTGCAAAAAGTTGACATTTAAAATACTGTTTGTATTTGAAACCATATTTGAAAGAATTTAAATATTAAATAACCCTTATTGAAAACAACATTTTTAATAGGGTTACCCCTAAGAATTAATGTGATTAAGGATTACATTTGTTTGGTGAATCCCATGGATTCAAAAGGGTACTGATTTGAAATACATTTGGTTTGAATTTGAAGTGATTTAGAATTAATTGATTGGATTAATGGTTTGATTAAAACCAACAATTTAATGAGTGATCAACATGGAATAAAATGGTTGTTTTCATTTGTTATTTTTTATTCCAAAAGTTGTAACAGAGCAAGTATGAAATAACCATTTGAACTTTGTTTGATGTTTCATTATGAAAACAAGATAAAACAGATGCAAAACAAATAGTAACAAATGCAAACAAATAATTAAACATGATGACATGATGCAATACTTGAATTAAAACAAGGAACAAAACATTCTAAGGGATATTTCATACTTGGGATGTTACAGCGGGCTGCGGAGAGCTTGGTGCAGTGGGTGGAGCAGCCTGCTGGGTAGGCGGTGCAGGAGGCTGGCTACTCGGCGCAGCGTCCGGCTGCGCTTGGCTCTGCAGTTCGTGCTCCACCACAGTCGCTTCTACCCGCTGCTCGGCAGCGGGATCGGGTCGTACATCTCCTTGTTCTTCTACCCGCGGCTGGGCCGCGGGGTCATCTTCAACAGCAGCCTCAGCTTCCAGCTGCTCCTGGTTCTCTTCCTGCCGCTCAAGGGCGGCACGGTCTTGGTACTCGGCATCTTGTTCAGTGTTCTCCCCAGCTGTGGCAGCTGGAGGAGAAGAGGGGGTCTCGTCTTGAGCGGCATCCTGCGCACTTTGTTCTGCGCGGGCCTGCTGCTCCGTGTCCATGTCTTGGACACCAGCGCCTGTGTCCTTGGCGTTGGTGCCTTCTTCTTCTTCTTTCGCGGGAGAGGGTGCACGCGTCCTATCCCGTGCTGCTGGCTCATCCTCGTCCCCATCAAGATCAATGAGCGAATCGAGGTCAATAGCTGATCTTTTCTTGGAGGCGGCGGGAGCCGCAGCAGCATCGGCGTTCAAAGGATCGCTGAAGAGAAAAAGAAGTTCAGAGAAGAAGGAGGGGAAGAAGAACAACAAGAAGCAATAACAAGATGTAAATTAGAGGAAAACTACTTACCCTTTGCGGGAAGGGAGTGGCCGTCGGGTGGAAACCTTCTTCACCTTCTCGGGCTTCTTGGCCTTCTTGGCAGCAGGCTCTTGGGCACCGCTACCCGCCCTCTTCCGGGTAGAAGGAGCAGCCACAACAACCGGATCAACGTCAAGGACGTCCTCGTCCTCCTCGTCCGCATCAGCGTCATCTGCAGAGTAGAGGAGAATAATCGGTTGAGAAGCGGAAAGAAAAATTAGATCGCGCTACTCGCAATTACAGAAGCGAGCTCAGTCACCTTCTTCATCGTCCTCGGACCAAACCCGAATGGACGCATCGACGTGGTGCTTACCCTGCTGTTCGGTGCGAGGGACGCAGAGGATGGCCTGGGTGTCATAGGCGGTCTCGTCGTCCTCTTTTCGGTCTGGGTCCCAGTTGGCCTCAAGGCGCTCCTGGTTCTCAGCGAGCTGGCGGTCAAGGTGCTGGAAATGCAAGCAGGCAATACAAATCAGTTGAGCAATATAAGGAATCCTACCCGGTACGGAATGCAAACACAAAGCATATTTGGCTAAGGTGCTTTACTCGGCATGGCGTGCAAACACAAAGCACATAAAGCCTAGCGGATACTAGTAAGTGCTTTACTCGGCATGGCGTGCAAACACAAAGCACATAAAGCCTAGCGGATACTAGTAAGTGCTCTACTCGGCATGGCGTGCAAACACAAAGCACATAAAGCCTAGGAGATACTAGTAAGTGTCTCTACTCGGTGCAGCGTGCAAAGACTAAGCATACTAAGCTGGAAGGCCACCTACTCGGTATCATGATGCAGAGATAAAACATAAAGTGCTAACCTGTCCGATTGGCTTCTCGCGCCTATACGGCACGAAGCCGTATTGCCAGTTGTCGGTGAGGCCGGTGCTCATGATGGAGCGCGCCCAGACGGCCACAACCGCTTGGCTCAACTCGACTGTTGCCTCCCATCACTACTAGGGAAAAGCTTACCCGTGACGCACCAAATTTCTTATCCGTGACGCGCGGCACCTGGGCGCGTCACGGCTATCACGCCGCGCGTATGGGTTTAGCCGTGACGCACACAGCTGGTGCGCCGCGCCTATCCATACCCGTGACGCACGGCCGCGGCGCGCCGCGGCTACTACTAGGTGCGTCACGCCTAATCTCTCAGGTGCGTCACGGGTACTCTTTTTGGTGCGTCACGGCTATACTATGCTGTATTTTTTTAAAATAAGCAGTACCGTATTTATACAGGTATATACAGCTCAAATACAGAAAAATATCAGTAGACAAAATACAGAAGAATATCAGTAGCTCAAATACAGGTATGCAATTGACAGCAAAATGACAGAATAAATTTTCATAGCAGAAATATTACATAGTCTCGAAAACAACCATATATAATACTAATAAATCCAGGAGTTAGTCTCGAAAACAACCATATTACATAGTCTCGATCATCACCACATAGTTCATCTATCTAGCGGGCGCTGATGTAGTCGATGACCATCATCATGTCCAAGTTGGGGATGTCACTATTTCTCATGGTGATCAGAATAGCTCGGCCAGCCTCCATACCAACTCTTGCGGAATGGAACTGCCTCCATGCTTGAGAGTTGAGGATGAAGCGACCATCAGCATTATCCCTGGTGATCGGAACTGCGGTGACATTTCCTGATTCTCCACGGCGTACTCCAATGGTACCTTGCTCCATGCCAGCACCGTCCGCTACCGCCATAGGTATTTTCTAGAACACACAATTCCAAGAAAGAATAAAAGCACAATGTCACATACCGGCCACATTATAACATAAGCAACTATAGGAATAAGAAAGTGTTAAGAAACATACCATGACATGTCCATTGGAGATATTAGTGTTGGTGATGCGATGCACGAAAGGGACCCCGATGTAGCTATCTATCTCAGCTAGTTTCTGAAGGACACGGTCCTTCTCAAGCTCGCTAAGATTGGCTCTTTGAGCAACCACCACATGTTTCCATGGGTCCTCCTCGTCCATATAATCCTCCTCACTTTCCTCCTCACTTTCCTCCTCACTCCCGCCATCCACCTCCATACTCTCGCTATCCTCGCTCGCAATCTCGCCCATATACATAAGTACGATACGAGGTTGCGGTCCTGCCATAGAGAAGTGAAAGAGATCACCTCCGCTTAAATTATGGGTGGCGATGATAGACACCAACTGTTCCCCGTAGAAGTAGGTCTTCTTTCTTTCTTTCTTCACTCGAATTTTGTAAGTGGTCCCGTGAACATCGAAATCCACGATATTGCCTACTAACTCGTTGAACTCTTCCCGAATATTGCATGGTACAATCTAAAAAAGAAATATAAAAGAATCTTTTGTTAAGAAACATACCAATCTAAGCTGGATAGTAAAACGAAAGAACACAAGTTGCAAGTTAACATAAAAAGAATCGTTTGTTAATTACCAAAGAATCAAGGTGACCGTCTTTCAGCTCAATCATAAAAGACGACCCGGTGAATTGTCCTTGGGCACATAGGGACCGACATACATTGCAAGCCATGTTCTATTAAATTAAGAAAGTAGACATAGAGGTTAGAGCGATACAAGAGACAAGCTATCTGCTAACCAACACAGTGAACTATGCCTTACAGAAAATAATAAGTAGATAAGACAGTGAAGAATGCAAGACCAATCAAACTTAGCAGGTGATACTAGTGATAGCTAAAATTACAAGACCAATCAAACTTGTCATATTTCTAAAAGAAAATTCCGGTGTGTCAAAATCCGTTTTCCCTATACACCAATTAGCTGTTACGTGATTGATGGCATGGGAGTTCCCGTGATTCCTAAACTTCCGTCCCTGTGATTAGTTACTACCAATCATGTCCCGTAACTCACGTCGAAAGAAAAATTACAATACCTTGACTTGTGGCCTTGCAGGAATAATACTTTCCGTGATTGCCTGTTGGGAAACATATTATGTTTTGTCGCATTTAATTTTCTAGGGCGCGCAAGGGTGATTAATTGCGAGGTAATTAAGGATTGCTTTCCTACCATAATCATCCTTACAGATACACAAGACTAGGGCATTCTTATTCTTTTGGAGGGATGCATGCATAGCAATGCTTTTGCAACGCCTGCATGATTGATAGCACAGCAACACAGGGCCACGCCAAGCATCCAGCAAGAATTAATTGGGTACATAGATCATACAATTCATACTCATATCAGCAGAGACAGAAATATTTTGCACATTTAAAATTTCTGCACCTTAACAGTGATTGCAACGACCACCCTAGCTACTCACTTGCCAAACTTTAAAACGGACACATGCAATAGATGAAATAAATAATAGCCACCAAATATAACCAAGACCCGACATCAATAAAAAGATCCTCGTGACATTCAGGATATCCAAGTTTGTCAATCTCGACGATATAATACAAACAGTTTATTAGTGATACATCAAGTTAAGAGGGTACACTTCCTCCAGCTAGCCACAGAAGGTTTCTGGGTGCTTCTCAAGTTCTTTCATGGGATCAGTACGTTCTTCGTCGCTGCAACTAGCACAGCCCCCTGAGCAAAGCTTTCCTTCACTCGACACATAGTTTATCACTTGTGACATTCGGTATATTATCGGAGTTTGTCAATCTCAACGATACAATACAAACAGTTTATCAGAAACCAATCAGCTAAAATTGACGCAACCATTGGTCTATCAGTGGTAAAAATAAGATGAGATGCTGCACAATTCGGCAGCTGAATATGCTCTAGGCCACACATTTCAAATGACCACGCACTGCAGCAGCAACAGTGGTAAAAATAAGATGAAAATAAGAACGTCAACAGAACCACAATAACTACTATTCTGGCAAAACAATGAGATGATATTGAAGCGATCCATAAGGCGCACATGTCGAACGGCACGTGGGCGACGACAGGGAGCCAGCCGCGGTCTTCTTTGGCGACGAGCAGGAGCTCCTCCACGCGGCGCACCGCTGGGTGGGAGAGGACGAGTTTCACCAAGTCATTGTAGCACGACAGGACCTCGTCATGTTCGGGGAAACAAGTGATCAAACCTAGCCTCGTGACGGGGACATGGGTGGCATCGAGCGTACGGAGGGGTGGAGGAGGGGCTTACCTGGGGAAGTAGGGGAAGAAGATGGCCGGCGTCGAGGACGAACCGGACGGCAGCAGCATGAGTCCCCCCTCCTCCTCCTTGTCGTGGACGAACCGGTTCGACGGCTCCGGCTTCCTCCTCAGATCGAGATGGGCGGCGCTGGGCGGTGGGCGGCTAGGGCGATGGGAGGTGGGCGATGGGAGGTGGCGGTGGGCGCTGGAGAGGGAAGGAGATCGAGCGATGGGAGGTGGCGGCGGCGGCGGGCGACGAGAGGAAGGAGAAGAGAGGCGCGTGTGTGGAGAGAAGGAGAAGAGAGGGGAACGCAACCGGCTATACCTGTACTCCCCATAGCCGTGGCGCACCACGCCCCGGTGCGTCACGCTTATCTAACCTGTGGCGCACCACCCTCATGTGCGCCGCCCCTATACAACATAGCCGTGACGCACCAAAGGCCCGGTGCGTCGCCGGTATGCCTCAGAGGCACGCCACCCCGGCCCCACACATAGGCGCGACTCGCCTTCTGTTTGGTGCGCCACGGGTATGTCTATAGGCGCGACGCACCAAACCGTGGTGCGCCACGGGTAATAGGCGTGACGTGCCGTTTCTCTAGTGCGTCACGGGTATCATCACTCCTATAGCCATTTTCCTAGTAGTGCATGTAGCACATGAGGTGCGCACGGCGCTGTAGCGGGAGCACTCGCCGAGAAATCCAGCAGGCGATGGGATCGTTGCTCTTGAGCCCCAACTCCCTCAGCTCGGCGAGGCGTTTGTTGATCTGGGAGATGTCGCCTTGCAGCGGTGGCTTGTATCCCCAATTCTGCTGAGTGGGCGCCGTGTTCGTCCACTTGGGAAGCAAGATGCGGTCCACGATCGGCGCTCCTTCTTCATCAGGAACATTCTTCACGTAGAAGAAGGACCGCTGCCATTTGCGCACCGAGTCGAGCCCCTTGATGCGCGGGTGAGGGGTGGAGCCGCGCTGCAACATCATCGCGCTTCCGGTCTTGGTCATGCTGCGGGCGCTCTCCGTGCTTCCCGGCTTGGGCACGCTCTGCTTCCGGAAGAAGAAGTAGCGCGCCCAGGTGTGCACCGTGGGGCGCACACCCAGGAACGCCTCGCACACCACGGCGTGGTATGCGAGCATCACCATCGCGTTGGGAGGCAGGTGGTGCGGCTGAAGCCCGAAGTGGTCGAGGAAGGATTTGAAGAAATCGGAGACCGGCAGCCCGAATCCTCGCTTGAAGTGAGCGAGGAAGACGACGAACACGTCCGCTTCCGGTGTGGGAACGAGCTCGCCGTCTGGTTGCCAGCAGCGCACGCCGGGAGGAACGCGGCGGGTGTTTACCAGCCACTGGCAATCCTCCAGCGTAACCTCGGATTCAGCCCATCCGGCGCGGGCGTCATCGTCGCGGGCCATCGAGAAGAGAGATTTGGTGGACTTTCGTGGAAACTTGGCGGAAAGTGCTAGCCTTCCAGCGTCGCAGGGAGCAGCGGCGCGGCGAGATGCGTGGTGGCGGAGCGCTCTGTGGCGGCGGAGAGGCGGAGAGGCAGGAAGTGAATGAGACCAAGAAGGGGAAGGAGGAGTTACCGAGGGGGTATTTATCCCTCCCCTCGGGGTGCCGTTACAGGCGGAGTTAGTGGGATCAGTTATGCACGGAGATCGTGCGACGTGGGGTGTGGGCCGGTTAGAAACGCACACAGCGCAGGTGGCGCGCGTAACGGCCGCAATAGATCCCACGTCGAGATCGTGGGTAATAACTGCACTTGATGGGACCAAACGGGACGGTGGGCCCAAGTCTCGATGATGGGCGCGTGGCCTGTCATATCTCGGGCACCGAGGCATCGGGGGTGCGAGAACGTGACACGTGCCCAGTTGCAGTGCGGAAAGGGGGATTTTCTCTGCCACGCCGAGATTCTGTTCAAAATTTCACAAAGTCATTTTACTCGGCGACAGAGAAGAGAATTGGTCCTATTCGGAAGAGGAGAGACTCGAGCCAAAATTGAGGGCTACTCGGAGGACCTACTCAGCATCATAAGGTTCGAAGACAAGATTGGTTTTTAAGTTGGCAGGGCCCAGTGAACAAGTTCGCAGGACTCTACTAGCTTCGGGGACTAATGTCGGGGGGTTACCCCCGAGTAGGGTAAAGGCAAGTGCTAAGGGCAAGATCAGAAGAGACATTTGGCAGAGTAGCTGGCTACCCGGTACTCGCTACCCAGTCGACTTCTATTCGGCCGTACACACTGATGGCCAGGAGAAAGAATCAAGCAAGTTATCCTCCTCCGAGTAGAGGAAGTGGTCCGAGTAGAAATGACGGTTTCCTACTCGGGCCAGAAGTCAAAGGAGCCGTTCTGACACAGGATCCCGCGTATCCTGGGTCCGTACTGGAGCACTGTTCATCTGCAGAGTGCGTGCTTATCCGCGCCAGGGTGTCAGCAGGGCGTCGCAGGTTAGGGGGGCCTACCCTGTGATGGTGGCAGTGATAACATATCAACTTCTTGGTTTTGCACAACGACTTTCCACACCAGACAAACCAGGAAGCCAAAGGTGTCAGCGGGAAGCTGGAAGTGTGCAGTGTGCACACTATGTCGACATATGTTTGTATTCCCCCCCTTTGGCTGTATCCGGCTGGGCACCAGTATATAAGGTGCCCTGCCTCCTCCTGTGTGAGGGTCGCATCTTTAGAGAGAACACTTAGCTTACTCGTTGCTTAGAGAGAAGGGTGGCTACCCGGCTGTAGGCCAAACTGTACCGTGGCTACTCGGTGAGATGCAAATATAAAGAGAGAAAGGCAGGAATAGGGGTTTTACCTCCACACGAGGGCCCTGAACCTGGGTAGATCTTGTTGTTTGCAGTGATTGATTCATCCCACACTCGGCTACTCGCTGCGTGATCCCTCCCCGAGCACCTCCAGCGTCCATCGTTCCCACATCTTTAGCCATCCTATGGCATCTTCCGTGACACCACCACGACAGTACCCGGACGACGATCTTCGAGCTCAGCACAACGGAGGTGGCCATCTGGGCCAGATCCATAATGTCGACCTCGCTCACCGAGAACTGGGCTTACGGCTTCATGCCGTATAGCCGCACCAAGAAGATCACTCAGGTCAGTGCTTTATGCTTTGTGTTTGCACTCTGATACCGAATAGGTAGTCTCTAAGCTTTGTATGCTTTGTATTTGCATGCTGTACCGAGTAGGTCCTCATACCTATCTCCCTGGCTTCATATGCTTTATGTTTGCACGCCGTGCCGGGTAGAATTACTTAACCTAATATGCTTTGTGTTTGCATGTTACTCCGAGTAGAATTTCTTAGCTTAATATGCTTTGTGTTTGCATGCTATTCCGAGTAGAAACACTTAGCTGAGAACTCAACTCCCTGTGCTTTATATTTGCCTCAACATCACATCAACCGCCAGCGAGAAGAGGATAATGAAATCTTCGAAGCCAACTGGTCCAAGGACCGAGAAGAAGATGACACGACCGCATATGATACTCAGGATAGCTTGTGTATCCCCAAAGCTACTCAGCCCGGTAAGTCCCGAGCAGATGCCTCTATTCGGGATTGGTCCGAAGATGATGAAGGTGACTGAGTTCACTTCTCTGTTTGCTAGCAGTACCCTTTGACTCTCTTTCCTTGCTTGTTTTAACTCATTTCTTCTTCTACTCTGCAGAAGATCCTGAGTTAGACGACGAGGAGGAAGTCTTGGTTGTCGATCCGCTATCGGTGGCCGCTCCAAATACTCGGAAGAGGGTGGGCAGTGGTGCGCATGCACCTCCCCCCAAGAGATCCAAGAAGACAGCCGTGCCCAATACCGGCGCTTCCAAGAAGAGGAAAGCCCCCACCCGCAAAGGGTAAGTGTTCCTCCGAGTACATTTTAACTTATTGCCGCTTCCTGTTGCACCTTTCCCTTGGTTCTCTTCTCTGCTTTCTAATCTCGCCCTTTTCTTCCTCTCAGCGAGGCTCTTGACGCCGACGCGACCACCGCGTCAGCTTCTCACACGCAGAAAGCCCCGTTCCGAGGGGAGACTGTTGGGCTCTCGGATGACGATGAGAACCAAAAGCCACTGGGAAGGGCGCGTGCGTCCTCCCCAGTTGATGAAGAACAAGATGCTGGCGCCGAGAATGGTGGCGCCAGGATAGAAGTAGATCTCACCTCCGAGCAGTCGCCGCCTGATGCGCAACCAACTGCTCGGGATGCTGCCAACAACGAGATGCCGCCAACTCCCCCAGCTGCCTCAGCTGGGGAAAACACAGAAGATGCTGCCGAGCAGCAGGATGATGCCGTCCTGGAGCGGCCAGACGCCACCCCCGAGCAGCAGCAAGACACGCATGTTGCAGAACAAGATGATCCCGCGGCCGGGCCGCGGGTAGAAGACACTATTGACACAAGGCCAGATCCCGCTGCGGAGCAGCGGGTAGAAGATGACGTGGTGGAGCCAACCCGCCAGGACCATGTCCAGCCAGACGCTGCACCGAGTTGCCGGCCTCCTGTGCCGCCAACTCCACAGGTGACTCCACCCAGCGCATCTGTTCCTCCACCAAATCAATCAGCACCAACACCTCCTCAACCTACTCTGCAAGTGCCACCACCTTCTCGGCCAGCCGCTACTCCAAGCACCAAGAAGATCACTAAGACGGGAGCCGAGGCAACCCGGATACAGCCGAAGCACAGTGCTTCGCAGGCTGGGCAGCAGATGCCGCCTCCCAAGCCACGAGGTGAGCCGTCCGGGAAGCAGGTGAAGAGCACCCAGCTTACACTTGTTCCGTCTGCTTCAAACGCCAACCCGGCTGCCTCCGGGGTCACCACTGGCCCCGTCGAGAAGCAGAGTGCTGATGCTAGCGGCAGCGCGTCGCGCACCTACCCCGAGTACATGATGACCTTGTCGCAGCGCCACCAAATCTCACTATCCAAGGGAGAGAAGCGACTAGCCGCTCTCAAGGAAGGCCAAGCCGTGGGAACCTCCAAGTCCAAGGGGAAGAAGGCGACTCCTGAGCTCTTTTCTCGTGGCGAAGCAGATGAAGATATTGAAGAAGAAGGCCTTACTGCCATCTTGGACCGAGTAGGCTATGTTGATAAGGCCTGGAACAGCAAGGCGCACGGTAACCCCACTTGGAACGTTACTGAGTTGGGTCAGCTCGATCACTACCGCACCGGCTGGAACAAGGCTGATGTAGGCTCTGTCGCCATGACGGTTGCCAGCCCTTCCTGCACCTTGGCCGGAAAGCTGCTCGTCACCCGCAAGAACATCGAGGACATCGAGCAGAGCTACGCGGTAAGTATTTCTTCTCCTTCTTGCATTTTCCGAGTTGCTGGTTTCTTCTTTCTCTTCCCTTTTTCTCTTTTCCTCTTAGTCATTCCCCCAATCCCTGAGATTCGGGCCGAGTGAGTGAAGACTCAACCGAGTTGACATTTACTCGGGCCAAATCTTCCAAACCACTTACACCTTCTCCCTTCTTCTCTGCAGGATAACATCCAGAAGAGGACTAGGGTTTTTCATTGGCTACTCTGGAACCACCGCATCGCCAAAGATCGTATCCAGGCTCTTGAAGCCGACAAGAAGGACAGCGAGGCGATGGAGCAGATGGCCCTGGACCGCACTCTTCAGATCTCTGAGGTTGAAGGTAAGCTTTTAGCATCTCGGTTTGTGCGTTTCCTTTTTACGCCCGTGTTTGCTTTTTTGCTTTATTTCTTTATTGTTGTTTTCTCTGCAGGCAAGGTCAAGGACTTGGTGGAAAAGCACCGAGACTGCGAGGTTTTCGCCGCCTCCGCCCAGAGCAAGATCGCTACTCTGGAAGGTGAGCCCTCCTCTCTCTTTTCTGCAATTGTATCTTCCTACTTGGCTGCTTTGCTGATAATGGTGTTCTTCTCGCAGAAGAGTATAAAAAATTCCGAGAGCAACACTTGCAGTGCCTCACGCCCGCTGAGGTGCAACAGCAAATGCTGGCCCGGGAATTGGAGATTGAGAAGGAGTGCAAGACCGAGAGAGATGAATACGAGAAGCTCCAACTCGATCTCCAAGCCGCACTCCAAACTGCCATCAACCATGTCAGCAAGAAGAAGGAGCTCGAGAGGACATCCAAGGCCGAGAAGCAGGCACTTGAGCTAGAGATCCAGGTGCTGAAGGATCGGAACTCGGCTCTCGAGACCCAGATCACGGAATCGCGCCGCATCCATGCGAAGCATGTCTCAGACAAGACCGGCTAGCATAGGAATTTGGGAGCAATTGTCCTTGAGATGGAACGTAAGTTGTCATTATCCGCTATCATGTTTGACTTTTTTCTCTCTTCCTTCTTCTATTCTGTTTTTCTTCTTCTCGGTTTCTGTTTCTCACCTAACTTTAGGCCCTGCTGATTTAGATGTCTTCCCGGAACTCCGTGCCGCTGGCGCAACTGCTGCGAACAAAGCAAGGAAAGCCAGGGCAGCAGCCGGTCTTGGCCTTGATGACGGATCCACCATCTCAGACCTTCTCGCCAATCTGAAGACACAGGTGCATTCCCTCAAGGGCCTGAGCACCTCCATGGTGGCCACAGCAATCAACTTGCACACCCTGTTCTCGCCAGAAAAGGAGGTCCCAAAGACATTCCAAGGAATTGCCGAGAACCCGCGCGGAGTCAAGGCTGAACTCCAAGTGGCGTGCCTCCGCAGCTCGGGCAGGAGCTGACGAGTTGCTGCATTTCATCCTGAGCTGGTATGAGAACTTGGACCTCCAAAGGATCCGTGATCGCCGCGAAGACTCCAAATGGACTAAAGAACCTGACTGCATCACTCTCCGAAAGAAGGTGGCCTACGAGATCGCCTCCTACGCCGAGACCAGCGTCTACATCGACGGCCTCACCGAGCCGGACACTGACGTCGGAGAAGACGATGATGACGAGGACGAGGACGAGGACGATGAAGAGGACGAGGACTTGACTGCGTTCGAGGAGGGTGCCGGAGGGGAGGGAGCCGAGCAGGAGGAGACCAAGGAGACTGAGGAATCCGAGCAGCAGGGTAACACGGAGGAATCCGAGTTGCCGCCAACGCTGATGCCGAGCAGCCGCAGCCTACCGCCCAGGAGGCCACCATCACCACCGAGATGGTGATCCAGGAGCCAGCTCCCGAGTTGGGCGTGACTGCTGCTGCTATGGATGGTCTCTACCCGCTAGCCTCCGACTCTGCAACGGATCCCATCTTTGGGGCCACAGCAACCTCCGATCAAACTGCCTCTGCCAACACTGATGCGGACAACACGGGTTCTACTATTGTGTAATCCCTGCAAGTTTTTATCTCCAAACTTTTATCAGATCCCCGGGATGCCGGGTGCATATGTAATCAGTACAATTAAGTCCTTTGCTACTCAGTTTTTAATTTAGTTAACAGTTTAGCAGCTCTGGCTCAATGCCGGGTTGCGTTTCAATGCAAGTCCCCGAGTTGCATTTTTTATCCACTCATTCTCTTTGTCTCAGCTCTTACCTGCCACTTGTGGCTTTTTTGGTAGTCGAGTCACAAGATTTCAAAGTTTGAGTTTCAAATACTTAGCCACTTAGAAAAATGCATAGTAACGCTGCCCACCACTTAGCCGAAAAGAGATAATGAAAACAGACAAGAACACCCTACTCGGTTGCTACACCTCTCTTCTCCTTAGCAATTTTTTGTGTGCTCATTGACCTTTGGCTTGTTCTCTTGCTTGCCATGAAGCCGGGTTGCGGACAACAGCAGAGTCGAAGAGTTGGCCCTTAGGTTTAAACACACTACTAGATATGCTTATGAAATTCTAAGTAAAGCAACCGAGTAGACAAAGTAAAACAGAGTAGAACAACACAGAACAATTTTGGACAACGGCAGTCCCCGAGTTTGAATTTGGAGTGCCTACTAGAATTTTAACTCGGTTGAGGAGATACATACAAATTTCTGCTCATGAATGAAAATGGCGGAGTAGAGCTACATTCCAGGGGCGCTTACATTCCTCTCCAGCTCTATCCGGCCTGTTCTTCTGTGGTGCATGTGCGTCAACCAGATAGTAGGCATCATTGTGCAGAGCCTTGCTCACAATGAAAGGCCCTTCCCACGGAGGGGACAGTTTGTGCATCCCGGCCGTGCGCTGCACGAGCCTAAGGACCATGTCTCCTTCTCGGAAAACCCTTGGGTTCACTTTCCGGCTGTGATAACGCCTCAAATTTTGCTGATAGACAGCTGAACATGACAGAGTTAACTCTCTTGCTTATTCTAGCAGGTCAACGTCATTTTCTCGAGCTTCTCTTGCCTCCGCCTCAGTGTAGAGGGTTACTCGGGGCGAGTCATGCTCTAGGTCAGTGGGCAACACGGCCTCAGCTCCATATACCAGGAAGAATGGTGTGTATCCGGTTGATCGGTTAGGGGTAGTCCTTAGACTCCACAACACCGCCGGCAACTCGTCCAGCCAACAACCAGGGGTTCGCTGTAATGGCTCCATCAGCCTTGGCTTTATGCCGGATAGCACCATGCCATTTTCTCTCTCAACTTGCCCATTGGAGGCGGGATGCGCGACAGATGCAACATCTAGCCGGATCCGCTTCTCTTTGAAGAATCTCACGAAAGAAGCCTCAGCAAAGTTTGTGCCATTATCAGTGATGATGCTGTGCGGGTAGCCGTATCTCAGGATCACATCCTTCAGGAAACTCACAGTTGTGACTCCATCACACTTCCGAATAGGTTTTACCTCAATCCACTTGGCGAATTTGTCAACCATGACCAAGATGTGTGTCATGTTGCCTCTAGCTGGCTTGAAAGTCCCCACCATGTCCAAACACCAAACTGCAAATGGCCAAGTAATGGGAATGGTCTTCAACTCGGAAGCTGGCATGTGAATCTTACTTGCAAATCTCTGGCAGCCGTTGCACTTTCTCACTATATCTTCAGCTTGCTTCAAGGCAGTGAGCCAAAAGAAACCATGCCGAAAAGCCTTGTTGACCAAAGCCCGAGAAGAGGCGTGATGCCCGCATTCCCCCTGGTGTATCTCCACAAGAATTTCTTCTCCTTCCTCTGGCTCAACACAGCGTTGCAGCACGCCAGTAGGGCTCCTTCTATGCAGTACCTTGTTGAGGATAGTGTAGCCCTTGGATCTTCTCTGTATGTGCCTGGCTGTGATCTCGTCACTTGGTAAGGTGTCATCCGTTAGAAAGGATAATATGGGCAGAGCCCAACTTGGTGTCTCCCGTGTGGGAAATACCGGTTCGTCCACTTCCATTGGATTAGCCACCAAGACCTCTTCTGAGTTGGGGGCGAATCCCCAAGTCCCCGAGTACTCGGAAAGGACCCCCTCGATGAATGCGACAGTCCCCGGGTTGAATGGAGCAGTCCCCGGGTTGCAGCTGCCAGTCCCTGGGTTCTCTTTTGCAGCCTCCCAGTCAATCTCCATTGGAACAGCTTCCTCTCCTGGCAGAGAAGGAACGAATATAGAATCCAAGTTGGAGGATGGCGTATGGATGGCTTCCTCAACTGCTCCAAGGCAATCCTAGCCGGGATGAACTGCCGAGAAGACCCCAACTTGGCAGCTCATCAGCTGCATTATTTTCAGCTCGGTGTATATGCTGAAACTCACATCCTTCAAAGAAGCCAGTCATGGTTTGCACCAGAAACCGATAGGACGCCATGTTGGCATCCAGAGCATCCCAGGTGCCGGATACCTGCTGCACCACCAAATCCGAGTCGCCAAAGCAGATGATACGATGCACGCCAATTTCCTTGGCTACCTTCAAGCCGTGCACCACGGTCTCATACTCGGCCACATTGTTAGATGCCTTGAAGTGAATCTGCAACACGTACTTGAGTTGATCTCGCTTGGCTGACGTAAGCACTACGCCAGCACCAAGGCCTTCCTTCACCTTGGAGCCATCAAAATGCATCTTCCAGTAGTTGGTTTCCGGCAAGGGAGGCTCATACTGCACTTCAGCCCAATCCACTAGAAAATCTGCCAAAATCTGTGACTTGATGGCTTCTCTTCTCGCGTACAGAGGAGCGTACGCGGCTAGCTCGATTGCCCACTTGGCTACTCGGCCGCTTGCTTCCTTGTTGCCCATGATATCCAAGATGGGAGCAGAACTCACCACTGTGATGGGATGCTCTTGGAAATAGTGCTTCAGCTTCTTGGCACCCAGGTACACACCGTAAGTCATCTTCTGGTAGTGCGGGAAGTTCTGCTTGGAGATGGATAGCACCTCACTGAGATAATACACTGGCCCCTGCACAGTCTTGCCTTCCTCTTCTCTTTCCACCACTATCACCACACTGACTACCCGGTTGGTTGCCGCAATGTACAGCAACATTGGCTCTTTGGGTAGCGGACTAGCCAAAATGGGAGCGCTACCCAGCATGGCCTTCAGCTCCTTGAACGCCACATCAGCTTGTGGTGTCCAGACAAACTTGTCGCTCTTCTTCATGAGTTGGTAAAGAGGCAAGGCCTTCTCGCCCATTCTGCCCAGGAAGCGGCTCAGAGAAGCCAAGCATCCGGTGAATTTCTGCACATCCTTAAGTGATCTCGGCAAAGACATGCTCTCTATAGCTTTTATCTTTGAAGGATTGGCTTCAATGCCCCGACTGGATACCAAGAAGCCGAGTAGCTTGCCAGCCGGGACGCCAAAGGTGCATTTAGTCGGATTCAACTTCATCCTGTACTTGCGCAAGTTGGCAAAGGTTTCCTCAATATCACTAAGCAGAGTATGTGTTTTATTCGTTTTGATGACAATGTCATCTACGTACACCTGCACATTTTTGCCAATTTGATCATGCAAGCATTTCTGCATGCATCTCTGATAGGTAGCCCCAGCATTCCGCAACCCAAAGCACATGACACGATAGCAATAATCCCCGTACGGGGTAATAAAGGCAGTTTTTATTTGATCATCCGGGTTGAGAGCTATCTGATGGAAGCCAGTGTAGGCATCAATGAAAGACAAAAGCTCACACCCAGCACTGGAATCTATCACCTGATCTATGCGGGGTGGCAGGAATGGATCCTTGGGGCAGGCCTTGTTCAGGTCGGTGTAGTCCACGCACATGCGCCATGCGGTATCGGCCTTGGGGTCCTCCTTCTTCTTCTCAACCATAACTGGGTTGGCCAGCCAATCCGGATGCAGCACCTCCATGATAAATCCACTGATCAGCAACTTGGTGATCTGATCACCGATGGCTTTCCTCCTCTCATCACCAAAGCGGCGCATAGCCTGCTTAACCGGCTTGGCGTCATGCCGCACATGCAGCGAGTGCTCAACTAACTCTCTCGGGACACCCGGCAGATCCTCATTGGACCATGCAAATACATCCCGATTCTCACGGAGGAAGTGGATGAGCTCGCTTTCCTAATTCTCTCCCAACCCGGCGCCAATGATGGCAACACGGTCTGGGAACTCAGGATCAACCTAGACCTTCTTTGTCTCCTGGGACGCCTGGAAAGCCGTTCCGTACTGGGAACCCGGCATGCCAGGCGCACCAACTTGCGCCGCTTGAGCCATAGCAACCACCTCGTGTATCTTCTTCTTCTCGGCAGCAATGACCATGGATTCCGCCAGCTGAGAACTAGCAGACGCGCATTCCAAGGAACGCTTGTAATCACCCGAGATGGTGATGACACCATTGGGGCCAGGTATCTTGATCTTCAGGTAGGCAACATGGGTTGAGGCCATGAACTTGCTGAGGGCAGGCCTACCGAGTAGAGCATGGTAGGGGCTCTGAAGATCAACTACTTCAAACTGCAGGAACTCGGTGCAGCAATTCTCCCTGGTACCAAATAGGATATCAATCCAGATGCGGCCGATTGGAGTACAAGATACTCCCGGCACAATGCCATGGAATGTGGTCCTGCTGGGTAGCAGCATGTTCTCGGCAAGTCCGAGCTTCTCCAGTGTATCCCGGTACATGATGTTGATGCTGTTGTCGTTATCTATCAGCACCTTGCTGAACCTGACATTCTTCTGAGTTCCCAAGAAGGTGGGATCCACCACCAGAGCATAGCTACCCGGATTGGGCATCACCTTGGGATGATCATCTCTGGAGCAAGTAACCTCTTGGTCGCACCAGTGGAGGTAGTGAGGCACAACCGGGATCACTACATTTACCTCCATCGCACGCCTGTGCAATGACTGCTTGTCGTCTGGCTCGGTGGTGAAGATCATGTAACTCTCATGGTGTTCCTGGTACTGGTTGCGGTCTCCCCCACCATTGTTGCCGTTGTTGTTGTTGTTGTTCCTGTTGTTGTTGTTGTTGTTGTAGTTGTAGTTGCGGTTGTTGTTGTTGTTGTTGTTGTTGTTGTTGTTGTTGTTGTTGTTGTTGAAGTTGCGGTTGCCATTGTTGTAGTTGCGGTTGGCTCCCTGAGCCACTTGGTTTACATTCTCCCTTCTCGGGTTCACTGCAGGCCTGGGAGCAGCTGCCCGAATAGGCTGCACATTGGCATTCACAGGCGGTAGAGTAGGAGGAGGGGGAAGCTGACCAGCGTCTTCATCCTTGATACGGTCCCACCAGCTGCACTGCCAGGTTGTGTGGTTGGCTGGCCTACTCGGATGCCGAGTATGGAAGCTGCATGGCCCAACCTTCATGTTCTCAAAGATAAAACCCGGAGCAGGATCCGGGTTGCCGCTACCCTACTGGGGAGCATTGTATGGCTTCTTGATGCCTTGGCCCTGATTCTGGTTCTGCCCGTATTAGGCTCCAGCAGTTTTTTGCCTTTGGCTACTCCCAGCAGCCGTAGGGCCTTGGATCACAGCGTTCACCTCCTCGGGATCATACCGAGTATCAATGCAGTCACCTCTGCGCTTGTTGCGGAAGTCATTGCGTCTGCTGCTGTCATGGTGCTTCTTTCTCGGCTCAACATCGAGCAGAGGCTGAGTAGGGTCTCCGAGTGCATACATATCAGCAATCTTGATTGTCTCGGCGAGCGTACTCGGCATCTCTCTCTGCAGCTTCTGCCACAGCATGCTGCCATGCCTACAGCCTTGCGCAAACCAGGCGATTGCCTGTGACTCATTCACACCTTCGCAGGTGTTCCTCAGTGTGCTCCACCGAGTAAGGTACTCGCAGTCAGTTTCCTCTTCTCGCTGCTTGCAAGCAGACAGTTGCTGCGGCCTATTCGGCCTCTTGTACGTGCTGGTGAAGTTGCTGACGAAGGCTTCCGAGAAGTCTAGCTAGCAGTTGATGCTATCTCTTGGCAAGTTGTTGAGCCAAATCCGAGCAGGGCCCTCCAACATCTGCGGAACATACCGCACAGCCCATCTCCTGTTGCCGCCTGCAATATGCACAGCGGTAACATAGTCACTCAGCCAGTCTTCTGGCTTCGTGCTGCCATCATAGCACTTGGTCCCCCTAGGCAGCTGGAACTGTTTCACGGAGGGCTCCTCCATGATGCGGCGACCAAAGCAATCTGGGCCAGGTGGCCCCTTGTTCTCGAGCTGCGCAGACCGATTGATCCGGTCCAGCTTGTATCTTGCATCACTGGGCTCAAGCATGCGGTCACCCAGGCGATCAGTGACATCTCTTGGGTCAGCATACCCGGCTAGCCCCATCGCCGAGTACCCATCAACATAGCGGTCTTCATGCACAGCTGCGGGTTGCACAACCGGATTGGCTGTTGGTATAGCTGCATGCGGCTGTGCTGCCGCTGGTTGCCGCACTCTTGGCAGAGCCAGGTTGGCAGCATGATGACGCGATGGTCCTGCACGGTCTCTTCCTTGCCTCTTGCTGTGAGCTTTATTGGCTTGATAGCCTGCTCCTGCAGTGTTGTGTTTCTGACCGGGCTGCCGCGGCACAGCGTGCTGTTTTGCGGCAACAGTCGGGTCGTACACCTGCATCTGTTTGTTCTTCCCAGAGTTTACACTCTGGTCCCTCTCATTGCCAGGAAGCGGCGATGAGGCCTGATCCGTAGATCTGACCGCATGCGAGTGCACAACCTGAGAAGCGCCAGCACCCGGATTGTCATTCCGGAACTCCTCGTTCTGCCTGGCAGCCTCTAGCACTAGCTCATTGAGTCTATCCTGCTCCCTAGCGCGCGCGTCGCCAGCGAGTTCCGCCTCGGTAGCTCGTGGCATGCCCAGCTGCACGGTAGCATCACCGCGAGCAGCTGGTATCGCCGGAGACGTGGAAGGATCCACGTAACCCGGAATGTTGTGGGGCGCGTCGTAGGCTTGTGAACCCTTGCGCCAGCAGGTTCCTCGATGACTCCCACGGTAGCGGCCGCGCCTTTCCCGGCATCGATAGCCGGGCCTGTCATCATCACCTCCACGCTATCCGCACAGCAGCCAGAAGGCTTCCCGCGGGCAGCGAGTACAGCAGGAGGATCTTCCGCGACGAGCAGCTCCTCCGGGAACTCGCGGATGACGGTGGTGACGACGTAGACCAGATGCGTGCCGAAGGAGAGTACCGAGCCGCCTGCCGGCACGGGCCTACCACCGAAATCTCCGGTGTTGTCGGTGACGAAGTCGAAGGAGCCGAATCTGTGGACAAGGCCACAGACCACACGCTCCCCCATAGCAGAAACGGGTCCCGTCCGAATATGGACTCTAGCCAGCGCCGCTGCTGGCCCCACGGTGGGCGCCAACTGTCGTGGTGTGGAGAAGACAGATACCATGGGATGGCTAAAGTTGGGGCCGATGGACGCTGGAGGTATCCGGGGAGGGATCGCACGGCGAGTAGCTGCGCGTAAGTAACACTGCAAACAACAAGATCTACCCAGGTTCAGGTCCCTCGTGTGGAGGTAACACCCCTACTCCTGCCTACCTCTCTGTATGTATGTTTTCTGAGTAGCCATAGTACAATGTTTGCCTCTTGGCCGAGTAGCCACTCGGCTATTCTCTCTAGCTCTATTGTTGTCTCTTGCAATAAATGCGATCTGAGGCAACGTTTTTCGCGCAGGAGGGGGCAGGGCACCTTATATACTGGTGCCCAGCCGAATAAAGAAAGACTATAAGGTACACTTGATGGGACATGCCCACTGCAGGACAGCGCACGCCTCCGGCTTCTCGCTGACGCGATGCGCGAAGTCGCCGCGCCGTTCGGCAGAAGGGACCTGTCCAGCCTGTCAGTGACATAGAGTAGGCCCCTAGGCATGTCCTGTCCCCTCTGTCAGTGACATGACTTGACATGCGCCTACCTCACTGTAGCCACGCCGTAGCGCGGATAATCACGCGCTCCGTAAGTTGAAACGCACGCCGGTACGGCCACAGGATACGCGGGATCCTGTCAGAACGGCTCCATTGACTTCTTGCCCGAGTAGGAACGCGGTCCATCTACTCGGACCACTTGACCGCTATCCGGACGAGTACAAACTTTCTCCTTAGCGCCTTTTGGCCTTCAATACTTATGATCGGATAGAGACTACCGGGTACAGGGTACCCGGGTAGCCACCAACCCGGCAAACAGTACTCTGATCTTCGCCTTTACCACTTTCCTTACTCCTACTCGGGGGTAGCCCCCCGACAGGTTTATGGACACCGATAATCATTCGCGCTCGAAGATAGCCTAACTCCTACCGGGCGCCAATAAGGTGGAGGCGCGTAACTCCTACCAGGTGTACTACATGGCCAAGGTCGCATCCGCCAAGCAGGTAAAGCCGTATGATCCCAACCTCCCCAAAGAAGCGTACAGTGGACCCACAGGGAGTGCGAGGGAAAGTACGATGGTGCGTTTAAGGGGAGGGAGGGGCCGAACACTGACTTGAGCTCCCAAGACTTGGACCCGGAGCTGATCATTGTGTTAGGAGGCGGGAAGAGGCACGGTCCGCCTTCTCTTGGAGCCAACACCTTCCTTGTGGAGACTGATAAGGACGTGATGACACGCTCATTGGGAGACCCCGAGCGGAAGGTATAATTCAGTCTAGAGTAAGTTTCCCCCTAGTAAAGAACCAGAGTTATCGAACCAGTAGGACTTCGTAGTTTGAAGAAGGTTTATTTATCAAGGGCGCCATAAAAGTATTGATGTGTAGTTTACTGTAGCGTGGAAGCTGCACACAAACATAAACTCTCCAACTTTCCGGAAGGTTGCCAATCTTCGGGTCTTCCTGAAAACAGTAGAGTTAAACATAGAGAGTCTTGGAAAACAATAAAAGTAAAAACAGAACAACAAGGAAACAATGATGAAAGTGCTTAGAAGAAGGTTTGCAGTATGAGGAAAATGGGACCGGTGGCCATAGGTTCACTAGTGGTCTCCCTCAGAAGAAAACAAACATGTTGGGTGAACAAATTACAGCTAGGCAATTGACAAATCATGAACATATAACAATACTATTATGACGAGATAAAGTTCACGGGTTCTAACATTGTAGGTATTATGTCCCCCCGCTTTTTGACTTATTTATCTCTTTCCTTGGAAAGAAAAGGCATATGGACCACTATCAAGCATGCATCCATATCTAAGTGTCCACCTTAAGAAAGCTATCCAGGAAATCTCTTGGTATTAAGTTGCAACAATGAAGTGATTTATATGTTTGCAACAGACAAATACATTAAGATCAATACGTAATGTAAGCAGTGGTTCTCATCTGTGGACAAGAGCACCGCTGTTTTCTCCCTAGTGGCAACAACACGTCCTCCCCCGCATGTTTCTGTCACTCGAGCGCAGGCAACAATGAGGCATGAACCCACTATCTACCATATAAACCATCTCTTGGAGGTAAAAATAACTATGCGGCCAAGGTAATCATGAACACCGGAGACCATTGCAAGACAAGTTTAAACTATCTACACATATAAGTGAAGCATCTCAGATTGACATGAACAAAATAATCATAATCTCATGGTTCATCGGACCCCAATGAACACAACATGCAAAATTACATAATGGTGGTCTCGATCATGTGAGGCAACTCACGAGACTCTAAACATGGAGGCATAGGGGAGAGAACAAACATCTAGCTACTGATATGGACCCGTAGTCCCGAGATGAACTACTCATACATCTGTCCGGAGGCGATCATAGGGATGTAGAGGCCTCCTGTGTCAATCCCCCTCTTCGGCAGGGTGCCGGAGCAGGACTCCAGAAGCCCTAGATTGGAATTTTGAGGTGATGGAGCCTGTCTGTATGTTCCATGGAAAAATAACTCCGTCCTCGATGTTTTTAGGATAAAAGAAAATTTATAGGCGAAGAGGGGACGAGAGGCGGTGACCAGAGGCCCCAGGGGCCCATTGGGCATGGCCAAGGCGGAGGCTGCACCTGGCAGGCGCCTGGAGGCCCCTGGCCCCCCTTTGCCTACCCTTTGGACTCCGTCTTCGTTTTGTGTAAAAATTGATCTCCGTGGATTTTCAGCCCTTTCCAAGAATATTTTCTTAAGAGCTTTTCTGAAATAGAAAAATAGCAGAAAACAACAACTGGCCTGGGGCATCTTGTTAATAGGTTAGTCTGTGAAAACATCCGGAAAATGAAGGAAAATGGTAGAAAACATGTAGAAAACAAATGGTATTGGGTAGAAAACAAGCATGTAGCATCAAAATTATAGATACGTTTGCAACGTATCAGCATCCCCAAGCTTAACTTCTGCTCATCCTCGAGTAGGTAAGTGTCGGGGGGTTACCCCCGAGTAGGGTCAAGCTTGGTAATAAATAGTATCCATGGAGTGGATACCGAGAAGATGTTTATCGAGATGATGTCATCTGAGATCCATATGGGTACCGAGTTGAAGAGTACCGAGATGGATCTATCTCGGTATGAAGAGAAAGGAGCAATATGAAGAAACGAGTGTTCCCCCGGGTTATCCGAGATACACTTGGAGAAGCCGGGTAGACAAAGATCTATCCATTCCGGAGCAGGGTCAATGGATCAGTTGAGATCCCGAAGATCACGGGAAAGTACGCGCGTGCGGTTCAACTTACTAGGCGTGATGATGCATACGCGTACAGCGGAGCAGTGCAGGCATGGGCGAGGCCACGTCCTTTCTTTGACAAGGGGGACAAGACTGGGCAGCGGCTACGGCGGAGACGACTTTTGGCGTATGGCAGAGAGCGTGCGCTACGGCACAGTGTTCTACGCCTAACCCTGTACGTTCTGTCGGTGGCCACCAGTATATAAGGTGGCCACACCCATCCTGCACGAGGGTCGACGAACCGGAGAGAGAATTGCTAGTCATTTCATTAGAGAGAGAGAGAGAGAGAAGAAGAGAGTTCTTCTTCCTCTAGCTCCGTGAGTAGGGGTGTTACCTCCACACGAGGGGCCTGTACCTGGGTAGATCTTGTTGTTTGCAGTGTAGTGAGAGCGCCATCTCAGTGTGCATTTCCTCCCCGGATACCCACAGTGTCCATCGGCCCCAACTTTAGCCATCCAATGGCATCTGTCTCTACACCACCATGACAGTTGGCGCCCACCGTGGGGTCAGTAGCGGCGCTGGCTAGGGTCTCTATTGGGACAGGATCTTTGCTTCGTTCGGGCGAGCGCGTGGTCTGTTGCCTTGTCCACAGATTTGGCTCACTCGACTTCGTCACCGACAACGCCGGTGATTTTGGCGGCAGGCCCGTGCCCGCAGGCGGCTTTTTCATCATTTTCGGCGCGCATCTGGTCTACGTCGGCACCGCGATCATCCGCGGGTACCCCGAGGTGGTACTCGTTGCTGTGGATCCCCCTGCTATTCATGTTGTACGCGGCCAACGTATCAATCGCTCCGCGGGCAGTGTCGAGGTGATGATGAACGGCCTGGCTCCTGCAGCCGGAAAGGGCGCGGCCGATGTCACCGAGGTTGCTGCCAAATCGACTCGGCCGGCTCACAAGCCACTGGAGAAACATGAGAACCAGACCGACTACAAGGCTCCCTCTACACCAACCCCGAGGCCGCCTCCATTCGCCGACATTATTGTGAAGCTGAATGTGCGAGTGGCTACCGGTACGGATCCGGCGCTGGTACATGCGCAACTGGAGGAGCAACATGAGGCCATCCTCGCGGAGGCTGTCGAGATGTCCAAAGCCAGGCACGAATTCACTATCGATATGGATGAGTACAATAAGGCTCATGGTCTTACTCCTGTTGGAAACAACCCTAGTCGGATAGGAGCTATGCGGCACCGAGGTCGAAATCTCGGTGCCGAGATGGCTAGAGATGGTAGAACTGCTAGTAAATCTGTTAGTCGTACTTCTACTGCTAGGCCCAAATATAGTTCTCCTGCTAAGAACCTTAGGGCTGCTGAGGCAGTTGCTGCCGAGTTGCCGCATCTAACCGGTGAAGCTCGTGCTAGGCATCAAGACTAGGTTAATGAGCTTTTTTATTGAAGCTAGCAAGCAGAATGAGGCTTTCCGGAAGGCGAATCCGGGGGCAGGCGCGTCCCATGTAGTTCATTCGCATGGGGGGAAATCTGGAGGCCAGGCCTCCTCCCCTCATGTCTGTGGTGGACGATCTTGGAGTGTGAACTCCCGGAAGCACAAGCAGATCCAAGTGTATGACCCGGTTGTCGCTAGAAAATAGTTAGCTGTACAAGACCAGCCCGGGCAAGAACACATTTCTCAAGGTGGCCACGATGCTACCCGAGTTCAACAAGGAGGACCAGGCCACAACCAAGATAATCCATCTCGGCACCCGGTAGTCAACCCGGTTCATCCTCAGCCCGGTGCCGGGCTTGTTGTTTAACCACAAGAAAATGTTCTTGTGAACAACCGACATGATGATGGCTACTCGACAATGGAGAAAGCCGGGTACCCGAGATATGATTACCTGATGGATGAGGGAGCACTCGCTGGTCGATTGGGACCCCGAGTACTCGGAGCCAATGACGCTTGTTACAAGCTTAACCGGATTTACCAATCCGAGATAAAGGAGGAGCAAGGACCTCCTGGGCCATTGTGTTTTGGGTCCAGGATAATGAAGGAGCCAACTGTTCCCAAGTTCCAGCTAGCTCGGGGGACAAAAACTTACGATGGCAGCACCAAGTCCGAGGATTGGTTGAATGACTATGTCAATGCCGTGCACATTTCCGGTGGTAACCGTAGGTGGGCGGTGAGGTATGTGCCCCAGATGTTGGAGTGCCCATCTCGAATCGGGCTGAACAATTTGCCGATGCATAGAATTGATTGTTGGTTGGACTTCTCAGATGCCTTCATCAGCAACTTCACCAACATGGACCAGAGGCCGAACCGTCCTCAGCAACTCACCATGTGTAAGCAGAGGGAAGAAGAAACTGACCGAGAAAATCTACTCGGTGGAGAACTTTGAGGAACACATGTGAGGGTGTGAATGAGTCCCAGGCCATCACATGGTTCACTCAAGGGTGCAAGCACGACAATATGCTTTGGCAGAAGCTGCAGAGGGAGATGCCTCAAAACTTGGCCGAGACAATCAAGATTGCCGATATGTATTCTCTGGGAGACCCGACGCAACCCCTACTGAACTCGGTTGAACCGAGTAGAAGGTATCCCAGTAACGATGGTGGCGGATCCTCCCGGCGAAATGATCGCCAGGATTTCCGGAACAAGAAAACAGATGATAGCCTGGATATCTGCTACCTCTCAAACCATGTAGACGCAGTGGATCTGGATCAACCTGATGCAGGAAGCAGCCAGAGGCAAAAGAACACTGGCCCCAGTACGGGCAAAACCAGAACAACAAGAGGCAGTGGACTGATCAAAAGAAGCCCACAGAGGACCAGCAGAGGTTCACATTTGAGACAATGAGAGATGGACCATGCAGCTACCACACTCGGCATCCGAGTAGGCCGGCTAACTATACTACGAGGCAGTGTAGTTCGCGGGACCGGATCAAGAGCCAGGGTTCGGCCAATTGCCTCCTCCCCACCTCTGTCAGCTCCGGGTTTAAACATTCAACCCATCCGGGTGATGCTCGTGATACACACGTTTGTTGGGAGACCCCAAGAGGAGGGTGTGATGAGCACAGCGGTAGGTATTTCCCCTTAGTTAGGAACCAAGTTATCAATCCAGTAGGAGAAAGAAGACCTTCGGAAGGTTGATGCCACTGACGGTGGTGTTGTCGCTTCACCGGTGTCAGCAACAACGTGGAACCTGTACACAACACAACCTAAATACTTTGCCCCAATGGTACAGTGAGGTTGTCAATCTCACCGGTCTTGCTGAAAACAAAGATTAGACGTATAGTGTGCAAAACTGTGTATGCTTGCAGTAAGTAAAAAAAGCAGGAAATAGTTGTGGTTTGTTTTAACAATGTGGAAAAATGGACCGGGGTTCATAGTTTCACTAGTGGTGTCTCTCCATAAAAGATAGCATGTTGGGTGAACAAATTACAGCTGGGCAATTGACAAATAGAGGTTGCACCGTAGTGAACAATATGACATGAAGATTATTATGGTATTTAGTGCGGGCATTACAACAAGATACATAGACCGACATCCATCTGCATCTACGACTAATAATCCACCCTCTATCATCCGAACCCCCTTAGGTATTAAGTTGCAAGCAACAGATAATTGCATTAAACAAAGTGTGTAATGTAAGCAATGATTATGCACGCGGGCACTCTCACCGTTGTTTTCTCCCTAATGGCAACGGCACATCCTCCCCCTTCACATTTCTGTCACTCGAGCAGGGCGACAAGGGGGCATGAACCCACTATCGAGCATAAATACTCCCTCTTGGAGTGACTAGCAACTACTTGGCCAGAGTAACCACTAGAAAAAGAAAGCATGCAAGATCACAAATGCATATGCAAATAAAGACAATACTCAACTTGGCATAAGTTCAGTATTCATCGGATCCCATCAAACACTGCACAGAGAATTACATAAGATCAATCTCGATCATGATAGGCAGCTCACGAGATCTAAACACGGAGGCATATGAGGAGAAGACAACCATCTAGCTACAACTACGAACCCGTAGTCCAAGGATGAACTACTCACGCATCACTCCGGAGGCAGGCATGGTGATGTAGAAGCCTCCCGTGATGATCTACTCTCCGGCAGGGTGCCGGACACAGCTTCAGAACCCCCCTGATCTAGGGTTGACGGTGATGACGGCTACGAAACTTTTCGGGGATTTTTGATCAGGTGTTTAGGGTTTTCCATCCGGGGGGGGGGGCTTAAATAGGCGAAAGGGCAAAGGCGGTGGAGGCCAGGGGCCCCACACCCATAGCTGGCGCGGCCAAGGGGGGCGCCACCCTATGGTGTGCCCCACTGTTGCCCGTCTTCGACTCCTCTTCGGTGTTCTGGATGCTTCCGGGGAAAATAGGATCTTCGGGCTTTGTGGGTAGAATTCCGAGAATGTTTGCAGAACAACTTTTCTGAAACAAAAAACAACAGAAAACATGCAACTGGCACTTGGCATCTTGTTAATAGGTTAGTCCCGGAAAACGTATAAAAATGCTATAAATAAGGGAGACAACAAGTAGTAATTGGAAAATATGATCATGGAGCATCAGAAATTATAGATACGTTGGAGACGTATCACCGGGCAGCGGCCCCAAGACCTGTAGAGAACTAGAGGAGGCCCGAGAACGTGAATCAAGTGGCTCAGGGAACCAACACCACCACCACCACCACCACCACCACCAACAACAACAACAACCGTTACAGCAACAACCGCAACAACAACAACAACAACTACTACTACTACTACTACTACTACTACAACAATGCTCGCGACAGAGGCCGAAATGATTACCAGGAGCACCACCAAAGGAGTTTGGATGCACGAGTAGAGCTCATACTCAGTATAGGTGGAGGCTAGCAAAAGACTGGGAGCGACAAATCAAGAGAGCATAAGAGCCATAATCATGCATAGCGACATAAGCATCATTAATTAAAACATAAGCAGTATCACAAGTTCAAAAACTAAGTGGTCATGGAGTCTATTCGTGACTGGTTTGTAGTCATAAACATGGTGTGAGGATGCGCCAAGTCAACCAAATAAAACATTCGAAAGAGAATACCATATATTGATGCTTTACTATGACAAGAACAACTCATGAATCTTTCAATACATATTAAACACTCTCAGCTATTTGAGGCTAATCATGCTACTCAATAACCACAACTTTTAGAACTAAAATAACATTTAGCATGGCATGAAAAAGTCCTAGCCACAGTAAGCTTCTACTAGTACTGTTATAAATTCTACTTCAAGAAACAGTTTTCTTCTCCCAACAAGCACCATACAAAACATGGTTTAACAAAAATACTCTTTATGATACAGCAAGAAAACATGAGAGTAATCACATAACACTACTAAAAATAACAGCTCTAATAAGAGATGCATGCAAAACAGAAGCTAAATAAATGCAGCAGCTAGATAGAGATTAAGAATACAACACATTCTCATGAAAAAGCGGAGCGTGTCACTCTCCAATAAAAGAATGCTGGGGTCCAACCAAGATTTTTGAAAAAGTAAAAAAAAAAAACTGAAAACAAAAGGAAAAACAAACTGAAAACAAAATTAAAAGACGCTCCAAGTAAAGCACATAAGATGCGACCGAATAAAAATATAGTTTCACTAGAAGTGACCTGATAATTTGTTGATGAAGAAGGGGATGCCTTGGGCATCCCCAATCTTAGACGCTTGAGTCTTCTTGGAATTTGCTTGGATGTACCACCGGGGCATCCCAAGCTAAGGCTTTTCACTCTTCTTGATCACATCATATCCACCTCTTCTCTTTAACCTTGAAAACTTCCTTCACATCAAAGTTCTCACAATCTTCATTAGCAACGTTAGTGCAATTGAAATAATAAATTCACATGGTTCAGTTTCAACACAAGTCTAACAATAAAAAACACATTATCCACTGTCACAACTTCTTTTAAAACTCTTTTTCTCAAAGAACACCAAAAGAAAGAGATTAAGATGCAAATGCGATAAATGTCAGAAATCTGTCAAAACAGAACAGCTAACAAAGATCAATTTTTTCAAAAATCTTCTATTGATAAAAAAAAGTGTTATTCTAAGAAAAGTTTCGTATATAACTCAGGATCAAGCACAAAAAATCTCAGGTCATTTTGAGTTTTCTATGATTTTTAACGGAATTAATAGTGGACAGCAGAAATATGTTTCCTGCGCAGAGATCCGAAATATAGGCTCAACTTTCCACTAGAGGCTTTACTTGTCTCAACAAAAACTCAAAAGAAAAGATACAGCAGGGTTTCTAAGGAAATAGACAACACCCAGGTGCAAAGCACACCAAAGAAAACGAAGACGGGTTGAAAACAGCGAAATAAAACGGGTTGTCTCCCGGTAGCGCTTTTCTTTAACGCCTTTCAGCTAGGCATAAAAGGGAAACTCAAGTGTTTTCAAGTAAAGAAGCATAAACATCATATTTTTCTCTAATAATAGAGTCAAAAGTTAACTTCATCTTCTTTGTAGGAAAGTGTTCCAAACCTTTCTTGAGGGGAAATTGATATTTAATACTCCCCTCTTTCGTATCAATAATAGCACCAACAGTTCTAAGAAAAGGTCTTCCCAAAACAATAGGACAAGAAGCATTGCATTCAATGTTCATAACAACAAAATCAACAGGGGCAAGGTTATTATTCACCATAATAAGAACATCATCAATTCTACCAAGAGGTTTCTTCTTAGCATTATCATCAAGATGAACATCCAAATAACAGTGTTCTAACGGTGGTAAATCAAGCATATTATAAAGCTTTTGAGGCATAACAGAGATACTAGCTCCAAGGTCACACAAAGAATTGCAATCAAAATCATTTACTTTTATCCTAATGATAGGCTCCCAACGATCATATAATTTTCTAGGGATAGATGTCTCAAGTTTCAACTTTTCTTCCTTAACTTTCATGAGAGCATTGGTAATATGTTTAGTAAAGGACATATTCATGACACTAGCATTGGGAATTCTAGCAAGATTTGTAGAAACATAATAACTTCAGAGATATTTCAATCATCGAAATCAATATTATTATCATCAAAAGTAATGGAACTATTATCTCCCACATCTCTAAAAATTTCAGCACTTTTATGAGGAGCAATTTCAGCAGTTTGAGGCAATTTAGCACGTTTCACCAAAGGAGTAGGGACTTTATTAACACCAACTACTTTATCATTGATAGTAGGAGGTTTACTAGCAGTAGGAGCTTCAGTTTTACTAGTGATTGTAATAGTGCAAACTCTAGCAATATTATTCTTTTTAGCCAATTCATCTTCTCTTTCCCACCTAGCACGTAATTCAGCCATCAACCTAACATTATCATTAATTCGAACTTGAATGGCATTCAAAATTTTATTTTGTTTAACATCTTGTGGCAAAACTTTTAGTTTTTGAAAATCAACATCAATAGCAAGGCTATCTACTTTAGAGGCAAGAACATCTATTTTACCAAGATTTTCCTCAACAGATTTATTAAAAGCAGTTTGTGTGCTAATAAATTCTTTAAGCATGTTTTCAAGATCAGAGGTAGTGTCGGATATATACCGAATAGGGGTATATCAGATGGTAGTCAAAAGTGCCGGATTACCGGGGTGGCCCAACTGGTAGTGGGCTATGGTCCATTGGGCGGCCCAGTAAGCTGACGCGCAGAAGCCGGATTCTAGAAGGACCCGGATCACGACCCGCGTGATCCGGCTTGGAGGAGAAGACGGATTCCTTACTTTCCAAGTTACAAGATATCGTAGTCTTCTAGGTTTCCTATTCTGTATGCCCTAATCCGGCTATTATATAAAGCCGGACGGGAGATGAGATAGAAAAAGAAGGAAGCCACAGGCCAACTCGCCGAGAAGTTGATCCTCCGCGAGTAGCTAAACCTAACCTCACATTGTAATTGTTTGCACAGGCTTTAGTCCTGATTAGTGAGATTGCAGGAGTAGGAACGTCGTATAATACGACGTACCGAACCTGGGTAAATCTTGTGTCTTTGTCACCAACGCGATACCGTTTCCCCACGTCTCTACCCGTAGTCTCATGGCACCCCCGTCTATGAAAACTACTACGATGTCTCGACAGTTGGCGCCCACCGTGGGGCAAACGACGTCAGGCGTTAAGTTCCGATCTGGGATACTCGGCGGAATCGGCAGTTCCATAACTGTCGGAAGCCTGGAGTTCGACAATGACGTCGGACGCTTCCTCGACAACGGATCCTACATACCGGCGCAAAATCATCTGGTAAGTGCCTACGTGTTACCGATTGGATCTGCTAATATCTTTATCGGATTAACTGCAGAAGCCATGGGATTTTGCGGTGGAAGCAAATTTATCCCACCCGCCTTGTACCCAGTCGAACATGACTACGATCCCGGATTTTGCTCAGATCGCCGACATAAAAGTGATACACACTTTATCGGTATGGTGCAACCGAAGTCGCCGAGAACACGGATGACGGAAATCCCGTGCAGGAGGCAGAAAGCAACAAACCCACTACAGAGGTGGACGATCCAGCTTTCGCCGAAAACACGGATGAAAATAATCCCGTGCAAGAGGCAGAAAATAGCAAACCCACTACAAAGGTGGAAGATCCGACACCCGCCAATCCAGCGATGAACTCGGAAGCTGACTCTGTGCTAGCCGCCATTGAGGCGAGATTAGAGTCAGAAACCGGATCAGATGATTTCGATTCCGAAGACGAAGACGTGGACGCCTTCGAAAGAAAAGTTAAATCTTTCCAAGAGGGATTCCATGAAGTACTAATGGCGAAACCGGCTGAAACCATGGACGCCGGCAGTCAGGAAAGCCCTAAAACCCCTCCGCCAGAGGAAGAGAGAGAAGATGGAGAAACCTCTCCTATATTTCCCAACGTCAAGGAATTGACAGAGGACGAACCTGTTAAAAAACCTCCTTCTTCCAAGAAAAAGAACAAGGCCACTAAAAAACTCCAATACAAACTCCGGAAGAAGAAATTGGCTGATCCAGCCGATGAAAACCCGGAAATAGGAGATGCAAGCGGAACAAAGCCCGCGGAGAAGAAAACAAAAGAAATCCTTGTTCCGCCAATGACAGAGCAAGAAGAACAGGATCTGTTACAAACGCCAGTGGGACTAAACGAATCCCCTGAGATGCTGGAAGCCAGGAGACGAGCCTTTCAAAGGCAACAACAACATCTACTCAGATCTCGTGAACACCTCCAAAAAACCTAGGATGACATCAAGCTCATGAAGGAAGAAATAGAGGAGTACGAGAGAAAGAATAGATCTGGCATTAAACCTACAAGGTTACCCGGAATCGTAAGACCGGAAGTACTGCCGCCAAAAGAAAGGTTCCACAACCCATCTTGGCAAAAGCAGGTAAAAGGTAAAGATGCCAGGGGCGAACCAATATACAAAACCGCAGCAGAAAATGCGGAAGCAGTGTTTGCCATCCTCAACAATGACCTGTACTCCAGTGGTAAAAAACTCCAGGGGGTGTATGCTTTCCTAGGAAAAGCATTGCAACAACAAGAGCGGGCCCAAGAGCGATCAGGGAAGTTGCACGATAACTCCACCCTATGCAAAACAGCTACTTGCGCTGCTGGAGCACTTGGACCGGAAGAACCTGGAGATTCCGGCAATTCAAAGGATAAGAAAGCGGATCCAAGGAAAGATAAGAAAAACCCCGACAATAGGGACGAAGCGTCTAGAACCGGATCCCATCTCCCGAAAGGTGGAGGCAAACCCCACGATCGGGAAGAAAAACACCGGAATGACGGCAAAGCAATGCCACCTCCGAGAAACCCTGCCGAAAAAGCCGGAAGACATGATGTACCTCACAGGCGTGAGAGATCTCGGACACCTCCTAAGGATAAAGAAAGGTACAGGAGTAGAACTCCGCCTCATCCAAAAGGGCGTGATCTTGAAATAAATAGAAACGATCCCGGAAAAGCGCGTCCGCGCAACAATGGAAAAGAAAGGAGCAGATCCCCTTCTGTCCATTCAGCCGGAAGATATTCCGCACACATTGATAGGGCGGAAAAGGATGATCTATACTTTGGGCCTAAGTGTTTCACTGATAGGATCCGAAGGATAACCCTGCATTCTGGCTTTGCCAAGGTCGGTCCAACGTACCAGAAATACACCGGCAGTACAAACCCGGATACCTGGCTCTCAGACTACTATACAGCCGTCCAGATTAACAATGGGACAGACCTGGAAGCCGTAAAGTTTCTTCCCCTAATGATTCTGGAGGGAGCCAGAGATTGGATCAATGGATTGCCATCAAGAACTGTCGACAATTGGGATGATATGGCTCGAGTATTCACTCAGCACTTCCGGGGAACGTACAAACGCCCGAACAGCATCAACCAGCTGAACCGTTGCACCCAATTTGAGGATGAACCATACGTGGATTTCATCTCCAGATGGACTGCAATGAAGAATAGTTGTTCTGGAGTAACTGACGTACAAGCAATGCATGCTTTCGTCAATGTCCTGAAACCCGGACTTGTACCGTTCATGGTCGGTTCCAAACAGCACAAAGATCTCGGATCTATGCTTACAACCGCCAATGAACACGCTGCAGCCGAAGACGACATCAGAGCAAGAGGAGGCAATATCGACACACTGATACTGGCCAAGAAAAATCCTCGCACTGAGAAAAAAGGAACTTCAGAAGCAACACCAAAACCCAAAGAAGTTAATATAGCCTTTGGAAGTGAAAAAGGGAACAAATGGAAAGGACGCAGTTCAGAACCAATCAACTACACTAAAGAAGAGTGGGAGAAGATTAAGTCTGAACCCTGCATCCACCATTCACAATTTGGCAAACCCACCCATACCAACGCGCAATGCCGGCTGAATAACACATGAAAGGCAGTGCAGGATCCGGAAATAAGGGGAAGAATCCCAAAAGGAAGTTCTCCAAACAAAAGCCAGAAGCTGAGAAAGAAGACAGTGAATCGGACACTGATGAAAAAAATCCAGGAACAACAACGAAAAGGCGAACCCAAATTTCCGAGAGTTGATGGAGAGGCACTGTTAAAGTTCCTCGCAACTCCGTCAGCAAAGGTGGCCAAAAGAACACTTTGAGAGATAAACGCGGTTGTTCCGGCAACCCCGAAATTCTTGAAGTATTCGAACACACCAATAACCTGGGACCAGTCTGATCATCCCGGAAATATCCCTGAACCAGGCACACAAGCTCTTATCGTAAGCCCTATTATCCAGAACACTAGGCTAAGAAGAGTGTTGATGGACGGAGGATCTAGCATCAACATAATGTACCTGGATACATTGAGACATCTGAAGATCTCCGAGACCCAGCTCAATCACAGCAATATACGCTTCCATGGCATTGTTCCCGGCAGGCAAGCACGATCCCTAGGAGAAATTTCCCTAGATGTCACTTTCGGAGAAAAAGATCACTTCCGTCAGGGAAAAGTATCCTTCGAGGTGGTGTCGTTCGAGAGCGTGTATCACGCAATACTCGGACGTCCAGCTTTCGCCAAATTTTTGGCAAGATCATGTTATATCTATAACAAGCTGAAGATGCCAGGGCCCAAAGGAGGGGTAATCACCATAACTGGAAACTTTAAGCTGGCGAACAAGCTGGAAAAAGAAAACGCCCTTTGTGCTGAGAAAATCATAGCAAAGGAAGAGCTGAAGGAGCTGGCTAAGGAGGTATCGCCGACAGAAATGCCGGCAGGAAAAGAAACTCGGAAGCCAGCAGATAGCTTCAAGGCATCCGAGAATACAAGACAGGTAATCCTAGACCCTAAAGATCCGACAAAGTTTGTCGTAGTAGGGACTGGGATGACCGACAAATAGGAAGGCGAGCTCATCAAGTTCCTCCGTGAGAACTGGGATATTTTTGCCTGGTGTCTGGCTGACATGCCAGTCGTACCCAGGGAACTTGCTGAGCATCAACTCAAGGTGATTCCAGGCTCCAAACCCGTCAAACAAGCTCTCCGTCGATTTGACGGAAGAAGACGGAAGGCTATTGGCAAGGAAATTATCCAGCTTTTAGCAGCAGATTTCATTCAGGAAGTAATCCACACTGATTGGTCTGCAAATCCGGTATTAGTACCGAAGAAAGACACTACTGCTCTTAGAATGTGTATAGATTACACTGGTTTGAACAAATTGTGTCCCAAAGATAGGTTCGCGTTACCGCGAATTGATCAAATAATAGATGCCACTGCAGGCTCTGAGCTTTTATGCTTTTTGGATGCTTACTCCGGGTACCACCAAATACGCATGAAAAAAGAAGATCAAACTAAGACTTCTTTTATAACCCCATACGGGACGTATTATTACGTAACCATGCCATTTGGCCTGAAGAACGCAGGTGCAACTTACCAGCGTTGCATGCAGCGTTGCTTGCATAGTCAGATTGGCAAAAACGTCCACGTTTACATAGACGATATTGCTGTCGTATCCAAGGAAAAAGACACACTCCTTGAGGATCTGCGAGAAACCTTCGAAAACATGCGCACTTACAAGATGAAGTTAAATCCATCAAAGTGTGTATTCGGGGTTCCCTCAGGAAAACTTCTGGGTTTCATCGTTTCTCACAGAGGAATAGAAATTAACCCGGAAAAGATCAAAGCCATCTTGAACATCTCCAAACCCACGTGTGTGAAAGATGTCCAAAGATTGACGGGTTCCGCCGCTGCCGTCAGCAGATTCATTAGTCGGCTGGGGGATAAAGCCTTACCACTCTACAAGTTGCTGAAAAAATCCGACAAGTTCGAGTGGACAGAAGAGGCCGATGCAGCGTTAACTCAGTTAAAAGAAACTTTGATGAAAGCCCTGATTTTGGCATCCCCAAAAGACAAAGAACCTATGTTATTGTATCTCACGGCTACAAACCGGGTTATTAGTGCAGTAATTGTTGTGGAACGGAAGAAAGACGAACAAAGCATACCAGATCAGCATCCGGTATATTATATAAGTGAAGTTTTCTCCGAGTCCAAGCAAAGGTATCCACACTACCAAAAACTGGCATATGGCGTACTTTTCGCATCTAGAAAATTACGTCATTACTTCCAAGGACATTCCATAACAGTGGTATGTAAAGCACCACTAGGGGATATAATAAACAATGCAGAGGCAACTGGCGGAGTAGCCAAATGGGGTATCGAGCTAGCAGCCTTCGACATTAAGTATCAGCCAAGGACGGCAATAAAATCCCAGGTTCTGGCAGACTTTGTCGCCGACTGGACGGAAGCAATGGAAAAAACACCAATGCCGGAGTCTGAGTACTGGATCATGCACTTTGACGGATCCAAGATGAAGGAGGGCGCAGGAGCTGGTGTAGTCTTAAAATCCCCTAAAGGAGATACAATGGAGTACGTATTACAAATACACTTCAACGCCAGTAACAACGTGGCAGAATACGAGGCATTGCTTCATGGCTTTCACATTGCAAAAGAAATAGGGTCAAACGCATCTTATGCTACGACGACTCGGATTTGGTGCAGCATCAGCTCAACCAAACCTGGGATGCAAAGAGCCCTATAATGGCCGAATATCGGAGAACGGTGGATGAGTTCGCCATTTGTTTCTTTGGATTCGAAGTACTCCACGTGAAAAGGGAGGAAAATTGGAACGCGGATGCATTAGCCCGCATGGGGTCAGAAAGAGTAAAAATCCTACCACCAGGTGTGTTCGTCCAGCATTTGTACGAGCCACATATAAAAGGTGGAGATATCGATTACCCCCTGACTTCCGAATCAATTGAAGTTATGCTCGTTAACTCGGAGTGGACAATACCATATTTAAACTTTTTAGTAAATCAGAAGTACCCGGAAGGAGCAGACGAAGTCTTGCAGAGACAAATTCAGCGTCGATGCAAATGATACACGGTAATTGATAATTGCCTGTATAAACGCAGTACTTCCAGAATTTTTCTACGGTGTATTTCACCCGAAGAAGGACGAGAAATCCTGCAAGAAATCCATGCCGGAGATTGCGGACACCATGCTCAATCAAAAAGCATAGTTAAAAAAGCATTCCGTGCCGGGTTTTTCTGGCTAACAGCCAAGACAGATGTTGAACACATAGTTAACACATGTGAAGGGTGTCAATATTACGCCAAACAGACCAATATGCCGGCCCAAGCACTCAAAACTATCCCAATTACATGGCCGTTTGCGGTATGGGGGCTAGATATGATGGGAGCATTCAAAACTGCGCGAGGCGGACTTACACATCTACTTGTTGCTGTGAACAAATATACCAAGTGGGTGGAGGCTAAACCCATCAAAAAATTGACGGTGTAACTGCCAGAAATTTCATCATTGACATAGTCATGAGATACGGCGTTCCACATAGCATAATAACCGACAACGGGACAAATTTCTCCATTGGAGAGTTGGCAAAATATTGCCGACAAACGGGAATCCGCCTAGATCTCGCATCTGTGGCACACCCGCAATCCAATGGCCAGGTCGAGCGAATGAATAGCTCAATCCTGCAAGGAATACGCCCAAGACTCGAATCTCCTCTTCATAGAGCGGCTGGAGCATGGGTAGAGGAGCTACCTTCTGTGCTTTGGAGCATTCGAACGACGCCAAACAGGTCAACTGGGCAAACCCTGTTTTTCCTAGTTTATGGTGCGGAAGCTATCCTTCCAACGGACATGATCCATGATAGCCCAAGAGTACGGGATTTCGATGACTCGGATGCCGAAGAAGCACGACAGGATGCCGTCGATCTCTTAGAAGAGGAACGAGAACTTGTGCTCCAAAGATCCGCCATTTACCAGCAAGGTTTACGACGTTATCATAGTCGGAAAATCAGACATCGTTCTTTTAAAGAAGGTGACTTAGTGCTAAGATTGGTGCAGCAAAGAAAGCACAAATTGGCCCCAGTATGGGAAGGACCATTTGTAATTAGCAAAGCTATGAAAAATGGGTCATATTATCTTGTAGATATTCGGGACACGGAAGATGATCCCGAAAAGCCGAATCGCAAAAGAAAGAGAAAGATAGATGATGAACTAGGAGAGACAAAGAGGCCTTGGAGCATCCAGCAGTTACGTCCCTTCTATACTTAGTTCAATTTCTATGTAAACATCTTTGAGATCATGAAATAAAGTTGTCGGAATTTTGGTATCCATGTTTTTACAAGTTCATTATAGTACAAAGCATGATTCCACCTTATCTATTTCCCAATGATCTTACAAAATACTCAATGTTAACCCGAATTGTGCCTGCGTGCTCGGTGTTTAAAAACTGAATGATTTTCAGCCTGCTAACGGCTAAAGGAAACTCGGATTGTGCCTGCGTGCCCAAGTTTCAAAAAATTCCTTGCTTTTCTCTAAGTATTATCTGATTGTTTATGTGTTGGGTCACTGGAGCTAGTTAGTAAAAATGCCTTTAGTATGATCCATGTTTCCGAGTTCAAGCTGATCGGTTATACCCAGTTACTCGGCATGATGATTCACAATACTATTGAGCCATTTCAAACACTAAGGACAGTTAAAACATATAAGCCAGAGAACTTAGAAGATAAAGGAATACTAAAATCCGGAAACCTTGCAAAGAATTTCATAATTAAAACTGCAAAGGGCGGAGTTCTTGTTTATACAAAAGAATAGAAGCATTACAATATGAATTACATTGTAAAAAATGCTCCTATTATCCACCATCAAGGATCAGGACAGCCCTTCAAGCATCCGAGTCTTCGTCGCTGCTGTCATCCTCGGGGGCTTCGGGGATCTCCTCTTCCGGATAGGTGATAGAAATGTTCACCATAGAAGCAATCTTGGTGGCATGGCCTTTGATTTCATCAAAGATGCTGGTTCGTTGATTTTCCGTATATCCTTGAGGGATACCGGACGCCACGCGCCAAGATTTGGCACCAGGGTAATGCATACGCATAAGGCCGAGAGCCATGCGTGCACCACCCCGTGCAGCGGAGCGTAAGGTGGATTCCCTAGATTCCGCCACCTCCAGGATAGCAGCCGGAAGTTTATAAACTTCCGAGAATTCTATGGTACTTGTAGGGAAGAAATTGCTGATCAGCCGCATCCCAGCGTTTCTGATAGCATTCCATACCTTCCCAAAGGCTCGGATTTTTTCCATACGAGAAAGACCTGGATAATTTCCTGTTTTGTCGGAACAAGCCTCCAAAAAGGTTAAGAGACAAAACAGAGAAAGAAAGCTATACATGGAAAAATCGGTAAATGAAATAAAACTTACCGAGAACCTTGTCAATTTCGGAACATTCCTTTAGGCGAAGGATTAACATACTTTCCAAGTCGTGGATAGTGGATTTATCCTTTTCCGCCTGATCGAAAGCCTTGGATTGAGCAATACCAAGGGCCAGATTACTGGCTTCCAGATCTTGTCGAACCTTCATAAGCTCCTTATGAAGATCTAAATTTTCCTTACGAATACGTTCGGCATTGCCGGCATCTTCAGCTACTTCCTTGGCCTTAGCCAAAGCAACTGGAAAGCAAGGAAAAAACTCCGAGTTTAGAAATATCTCGAGAAAATACTTATTGATAAATCGGATAAAACAGAGTAAAAAATACCTGTTGTTTCCGATAGCTGTTGCTGAGAAGAGGCCAGCTCATCATCCTTAGACTTAATAATAGATTGAAGGGTCTTCACCTCTTCATTCTTGATGTTAAGTTTATTAAAAAGTTCCAAGTTTATTACATCAGCAGTATGCTGAAACACGGAAATAAAAGCCAAACGCTTAAGTTAGATCAAGCGTAATAAAAAAAAGCATTAAGATGAAACTATGTTTCAAACTTATTGCTTGGGGGCTAGAGATATTACCTGGCTCATTTCCCGCAAGTTTGACAAAGTCTCGTTGAATTCTCTGGCATATTCAGAAAAAAGAATCCCAACGTGATGAAGGCCATCTTGTATGACCTGACGAGGTGAAAATACGAAGTCATTTCGGATAATCAGCCCGCCCTGTGGCCAAGGACGAATTAGAGGCGCGGGAGCGAAGAACTTCTTAGCTTCTGGACGGATATATCCGAGTTCATCAAAGGGTTCTTCCTTTATCCGGATATTCCTGTCCAAAGTAGGGATAGGCTCGTCCATCCCAGATGCAGCAGAACGAGGTTCTTTTTTCGTAGCAGCAGCTTTATGTTTCTTCAATTTCTTTGTTTTCAAAGGAGTTGGAGCAAGGCTGAAAAGAGAACATCCGAGAAATAAATATCTCGAAGAACTGGAGGGGAATAACGATAAAAAAGTCCCAGCAGAATACCTGGATGTGGCGACAGGAATTCCGTCAACAGTTATCGTTTCCTCAAAGGTCACATGCCTTTTACGTTTCCGGTCGCTGTAGAAGCTGACATGTATTTCGTTAAGCTTGGCGTCGGAAGCAAGATCATCTCCTTTAAGTTCGTTGAACTAGGAAAGTAGCAATGATGCGTTAAAAGTCAGACAAGGAGGATAAATCCGAGAAAAACCTAAAGGTAGAGAAAAATATAAATACCTTGGGGGCTGGATTCTCCACGTGGTATATTGCCAGACTTTCGGCGTATTGTTTGCTAGCGGCGACCAGGTGGTTGAGTCGCTTTATGAAATCCTTTTTGGTATAGGCCTTGTCCGTCCCCCTCATGCTATCTTCTGGCCCTTCGTATTCGCAAAGGAGCCGGGAACGAAAGGAAAGAGGTTGAACACGGCGTCCAAACCAACATAAAACAGTATCCTTCCCGGTTAAGGGAGGCTGGGAAGAAGTAAGCTTGGCAATACGCCGTTTTATTTTCATCAAGTTTTCCGGCAGTATTTGCACTGCTTCAACTGTCCAACTTTCTTGGGGAGAGGCGGCGGAATTAATAAATGGAGGAATCCCGTTTTCTTTACCGGGGAATGAGAGGTCCTGATGGTAAAAGAAGGAACCCATCCAAGATTTGACGGGTTCCGATGTTTTTATCTTTGGATACCAATCTTCCCTAAGCCTCCGAAGAGTGAAAGAAATAGTTCCGCAGATGGGAGAAACACCTTCTGTGAGGTTATGCTTCACCTCAAAACAATATTGCCAAAATTCTAGACTAGGAGTTATTCCTAAATACCCTTCAAAAAGGGCTTGGAAACTAGCTAGATAGAGGATGGAGTTTGGAGAAATATTGTGTGGTTGGACGCCGTAATAGTCAAGGACCTCTGAGAAAAAGGCGGAAGGCGGTAAACCCATACCTCTCTTGATGTGAGAAGTAAGGAGGACGCGTTCTCCGTCCTTGGGTGCAGGCTTGAGATCACCTTCCGAGTTCCGCCATTTGCCTTTGACTATTAGCCCTTCCTTTTCCATTTGTGGAAGAAGGAGAGGAGGAACATTACTCGGACTCCAATCGCCGACAAATTCCGTCCTCTCGTCCGCTCCGGCAGCGGCGAGCTCGTCGCCGAGAAGCGTGATCTTCTCCTCCGCCGTTTGGGGAGCGAACGGCGGAGAGAGCGCGGAGCTTGAGCCCGCAAGATCCGCGGTGGCGGAGAGGTTCCCTCCGTCTACCGCGGAATCCATCGTCTTCATAGGCTCGTCGCCGGCGCGCGTTGGGGAATCCAGCTGCGGATCCATGTCGTTGATGATTTGCTCGATGTCGCGCATCACGGTGTGGGCAGGGGAGGACGGTGAGGATGCCATCAGGTGGCGGCGCAGCTCGTCTCCGGTGACGATTTTGGGCGTAGTAGGCGTTCGGTGTTTCTCTGCTTGGGAGCTTGGGCGCTAATGGCGTTCGGAGTGAGAGCGGAAGGTTTGCTGGGAGGACGACGAAGGCTATTTATAGCCGGAAATCCGTCACGATACGTGCTAACGGCTCTTTTGACCGTTGGATGTTCAACGCGTTTCACTCGTCGGAAAATCCGGGAAATGAATCGACAGGGTGATTATGGTTATTTCCTCGTTTCCCGCGAGATTCTGTCAGAGATATGTTTCTGGGTTTCCCACTCAAAACCCAAACGTCCCTCACGTCAGCAGGATTAAAGTGCTGACGTAGGAAGTTCCTTCTCCGCGAAGGATCGTGTGAGAACAGCCGGATTTCCCGAATTCCGAGTTTTACGTTACCATCTCTTTTCAAAAGTAGAATAAGAAGAATCAAGACTGCTGGCCAATATTTCTTGCACAATATACATTTGGCGAATGACGGCAAATCATAGTTTTAATCCTTCTTGGGGGCTACTATCGGATATATACCGAATAGGGGTATATCAGATGGTAGTCAAAAGTGCCGGATTACCGGGGTGGCCCAACTGGTAGTGGGCTATGGTCCATTGGGCGGTCCAGTAAGCTGACGCGCAGAAGTCGGATTCTAGAAGGACCCGGATCACGACCCACGTGATCCGGCTTGGAGGAGAATACGGATTCCTTACTTTCCAAGTTACAAGCTATCGTAGTCTTCTAGGTTTCCTATTCTGTATGCCCTAATCCGGCTATTATATAAAGCTGAACGGGAGATGAGATAGAAAAAGAAGGAAGCCACAGGCCAACTCGCCGAGAAGTTGATCCCCCGCGAGTAGCTAAACCTAACCTCACATTGTAATTGTTTGCACAGGCTTTAGTCCTGATTAGTGAGATTGCAGGAGTAGGAACGTCGTATAATACGACGTACCGAACCTGGGTAAATCCTGTGTCTTTGTCACCAACGCGATACCGTTTCCCCACGTCTCTACCCGTAGTCTCATGGCACCCCCGTCTATGAAAACTACTACGATGTCTCGACAGGTAGAGCTTTTATTACTATTGTAGGAGTTGCCATAAGAATTACCATAACCATTATTAGGAGGATAAGGTTTATAATTGTTTCCACCAAAATTATTTCTATAAGCATTGTTGTTAAAATTATTATTTCTTTGGTTGTCAATCTCACTGGTCTTGTTGAAAACAAAGATTAGACGTATAGTGTGGAAAACAGTGTATGCTTCCAGTAAGTAAAGAAAGCAGGAAATAGTTGTGGTTTGTTTTAACAGTGTCGAAAAATGGACCGGGGTTCATAGTTTCACTAGTGGTGTCTCTCTATAAGATAGCATGGTGGGTGAACAAATTACAGCTGGGAAATTGACAAATAGAGGGTGCATCATAGTGCACAATATGACATGAAGATTACTATGTTATTTAGTGCGGGAATTACAACAAGATACATAGACTGACATCCATCTGCATCTATGACTAATAATCCACCCTCAGGTTATCATCCGAACCCTCTTAGGTATTAAGTTGCAAGCAACAGATAATTGCATTAAACAAAGTGTGTAATGTAAGCAATGATTATGCACGCGGGCACTCTCACCGTTGTTTTCTCCCTAATGGCAACAACACATCCTCCCCCTTCATGTTTCTGTCACTCGAGCAAGGCGAAAATGAGGCATGAACCCACTATCGAGCATAAATACTCCCTCTTGGAGTCACTAGCAACTACTTGGCCAGAGTAACCACTAGCAACGGAAAGCATGCAAGATCACAAATTGCATATGCAAATAAATACTATAATCAACTTGGCATAAGTTCAATATTCATCGGATCCCAGCAAACATAGCACAGAGAATTACATAAGATCAATCTCGATCATGATAGGCAGCTCATGCGATCTAAACATGGAGGCATATGAGGAGAAGACAACCATCTAGCTACAGCTACAAACCCGTAGTCCAAGGATGAACTACTCACGCATCACTCCGGAGGCAGGCATGGTGATGTAGAAGCCTCCCGTGATGATCTCCTCTCCGTTAGGGTGCCGGAAACAACTTCAAAACCCCCTAATTTAGTGTTGATGGTGACGGCGGCTGCGGAACTTTTCGGGGATTTTTTATCAGGTGTTTAGGGTTTTCCATCCGGGGGGCTTAAATAGGCGAAAGGGAAAAGGCGGTGGAGGCCAGGGGGCCCGCACCCATAGCTGGCGCGGCCAAGGGGGGCACCCTATGGTGTGCCCCCACTGTTGCCCGTCTTCGACTCCTCTTCGGTGTTCTGGCACTAGTACAGATCCCTTCATCAGTGGCGCACCAAAAAGAGATTCTGTGGCGCACCCCGGGGCCACAGGGGTGCGCCACAGAACACACGCCACAAAAATATTTTCTGTGGCGCACCAATCCCGTGCGCCACAGAAATACTTACTTCTATGGCGCACCAGAAACATGCGCCACAGAAATATACAGATTCTTGGCGCACCCGTAGGGATGCGCCACAGAAATAAGGTGCGCCACAGAAAAATTTACTGGTGCGCCACAGAAAAGGATGATGTTTTTCGAAATTTAATTTGTTTCTACTGTATACAGTTTGAATATACAGGAATTATACAGGAATTATACACAGCAGTGATATTTGACAACATATAACATACTACTGATATTTTACAAAGTTACTTAATCACAATAGTGATACATAGTGCAAAGTATCGATTTTGTCTCAAAGTGAACACATAGTTACTCGAGTTGTCAAACACATCATCGAACAATTATTGTCACCACATAGTTACTCGAGTTGCCAAGTTACAAATGCCTAAGCTAAGATGAAATAGACTACAAGCACGGCAACGATGGTGAGCAAGAACGGTAGCTTGATGGAGGTCTTCATCTTGTTCTTCTGTTTCGACTGGTGGTCCCTCCACTTCGCAACCGCCTCGTGTCTAGTCTCGTATCCTTTATAGCAGTTGCCGCTGAACTTGTCCACCTGTGCTTTACAGTCCTTCCACTCGTCATAGACTCCTGGAACCCGACCCTCGAACACCACGTAGTACGTCATCTATATAGATAGACACAAAGCATATTAGTAAGTATAATGCAAAAAACAACTAAGGCATATATGTTCACCAAAAACAACTAAGGAAACAAAAATAAGCATCAAAGATATACAACATAAAACTAGGCCTAAGTTTAGAGCTAACTAATAGTAGCTAGCTAGGCCTAATTAAGTTTAGAGCTAACTAATAGTAGCTAGCTAGGCCTAAGTTTAGAGCAAACTAATAGTAGCTAGCTAGGCCTAAGTTTAGAGCTAAACTAATATAGTAGCTAGGCATATATATATAAGTTAAGCAAATTTTGTTAAACAAACTAATAGTAGCTAGCTACGCACACCTCGATCAACGATACCTCTTCTGGAGAGGCGCCGGAAACGGCTTATATAGCTCCTTCGTCATCCACGACCTACGATCAGCCTGCCGCTCTAGGAGTTCCTGGATATCCATCTGGCATAACCCTATGGGCTGGTTCAAGGACCCTCCCTTTTTGTTGACATCTTCAATGATTATCTCCGACAACTTGACTTTGATACGATGAAAATCTTGCATAAGATCTTCCTGTGAAATTTCGCCCGCCATTTTGTTGGACCAGTCTCGGAGTTTAGAAGGATGATTCATATTATTTGCATCGCGGACAATCCCTTTGAGGTGATAGAGGGCATAGAAGGCCTCCTTTGTGCTCCAAGCCGGCTGCTTGATGCAGGGGAACTCGGTCACGTGCCTGAACCCGTATTTGCCAGTACCCGGCCTGATACATTCTTGTTTCTTTTGGAATGTGCCTCCATTTTGGGCGTAGCCGTTGAGAGCATCATCGAGAACACTCCTTATTCCGGTGTAGTCTTTCTTCTTCGTCTTATTCGACGAGTCAAAGTACTCGGCTAGTGACCACTTTGGGCAAAGCACGATGAGTGTGCAGTATGTGTCCCTACTCAACACATGCAATCGAATCCAGGATAAGCAATGGATGAAATCTAGAAAAAAAAACATTAGCTACGATGGTCGCGAGACTTACTCGGGAAAGACAGGCAAAAGAATGTCCCTCTTGTTCTCACTGTTTCTCAGCATGAAGCTCTCGAGGTACTTCACTGCCTTGGTCCGTGAACTTGATCCTTTCTCCAGCTGGCTATCACGCATGTAGTAGGGATCCGCTACCATAACGTACGGGGGTAACTCTCGCTGGATCTGCAGCTGAGCATTGAGCGCGTATAGGCGGACCAAGTTATAGTCCAGCCGTCTCGAGTGAAACAGATTGAAGATATCCTCGTACTCTATGAAGAACAGTCCCGCGGGGTCTTCATGGACGAAGTCCGGGCCCTCTGGCACCTTGACCACGAACGCCGGGTAATATGGAGACTCTTCTTTAAGAAGGAGGCCCTCTAGCATCACGATAATGTTCTGCAATGTGAGCATTGGCCCAGTTGCCCCTTGTATCTCGTCCAGACCCAGTATCGGTTTCCCAGCTTCATGCAAGCGGGTCAAGCCATCCTTACGGGGTCGTACCACGGTGTCGGCCAAGATCTTAGTATGCTGGACCTTTTTAGCAGGTCTCTTCCTAATCTTCTTGCTGGGGGTGGCCTGATCTGCTGCGGGAGCTGGGGGTGCGGGAGCTGGGGGTGCGGGTGCTCGGGACGACCCTACGATTGTCTTATGCAGTGTGCCAGGGCTGAATACTGTACCCTCCGGGTAGGTCAGGCGCTGCGTGACTTCAGTACGCCTAGGTTGATCGTCGTGACTGCGGAAGGCTTCATCGTCACGATCCATATCAGGCATGTACCTATCTTGGCTGTAGCCCGTGTTGAGGTAGGCATTGATGTCGACATTTTCATCGTAATGATAGTCATCGACACCGGCTCCAGCAAACGGGTTGTCCACGTCCTTTGGTGGTGACGGCGGCTGTGATGCCGGCGGTTGAGGCACAACTGCATTTGATGATCTTTTGGGCGGTCGTTGCGGCATATTTCCCAACAACACTTTGTGCCTTGTGGTGGTGGCAACAACCGCCGGTTCCTTCTGGGTGGTGGTGGCGACGACTACTGTTTCCTTCTGAGGGGCGGCGGCCTTGGGTGCTGTCTGGAGGGCTCTTTGCTTCGTGGGCCGGACGATCTTATTGAGCGGGGCCATAGGGGATGTGGCGCCGATGTTGCGCTTGATCACAAGACCCCCCCAAGACGAATCTGGCTCTTCGGCCATTTCATCACCCAAGTCGTGCAGTCTCAAAGTACCAAGGTGTCCTCCTCGTCGCAGCCTGGAGGTTGAAAGGGGGGAGGACGTCGCGATATTCCGGCACTACATTGGCCAACTTCACCTTCATCACGTTCTCGTCCATTTGAGAGTGGTGCATAGTGCGTTCCCCCGGTTGTATAATAGTGCCGGTAGCAACATCCACCAACTCTCCGCCGGGCACCACGCGATGCAGGAGTACGCAAGGTTCGTCCTGTTGGGCAACATACCAGGCATCATGAGATGACAGTCATCTTGAGGAGGCGTAGTTAGATCACGACTAACTAATTAGTTACCTTGGTGATGGCGTCGAGCTCGGCGGGTGTCGAGACAAGGGCGACGGTGCCGGCGGCCGGCCCATCATTCTTCGGCATTGCTGCGGAAGGGGGCGGCGATGTGACTAGAAGGAGCGGCGTCGGCGTCTGGGGGGTCAGCTGTTGCGGCGGCAGTTGCTGGTTCATGCTTGAGTTGCTGCCGACGAAGGTGGGCAGATGGATCGGTCCAATTTGACCCCCCGCATTCCAAGAAGCTATCCCCTCCATCAACCCAGCGGGGATGACTTCCTTGAGCCTCTGATCCACTAATTTATTGAGCGTGTCGGGGTCCACCTCTCTGCTCTCAAGTTTCTTCTCTAGAGCCGCCATCTTCTTCTTCAGCTCCGCGACCTCCTCATCATCCTTAGTCGATGTCGTCTTCCTCTTCTTTCTCGACGACTTGGCATCTGATGCGTAGTACTCGGCTACCTTCATGTTTAGCCCAAAGCCGGAGATACGGCCAGCTGACGTCGGCGGGGCATCCAACGGCCTTTTCTTGTATGCGTTCGTCGCCCTGTTGAAAGGCGTGTCCCACCGACCCGTCGACCCTTCGGACGAGTGGTCAGATTTCTGCAACTCCCTCTCCTTCGGACAAAAGGAAATTAAGGTGAGCCCATTATCTAATTATTAGATCAATGCAATATACATGTACTTGAGATATATGTGTCCTTACCAAATGTTTCTCGAATTCCTTCACGTCCTGGTCTTTCGTCACGAATTCCCCCGTCTTCCAGTCTAAAAAGTACCGGGACCGGACAAAGTTCCTAACTTGTATATCCGTGATTTTGTGCCAGGGGTTATCTTTTCCGAGACGTTCCATCTCGCGGTCCTCCTTCTCCCAAACAGCCTGTTTTCCTCGGTAACCACCGCTTCCGCAATGTTGGTGCCCTATGTTTTGTTCCCGCATATCCTCCCCCCATTTTGTCCATTTTTTACACTCCTCGGTGTTCATGTACGCCTTCAGTATGTCGAAATCTTCTTTCTCGAGCGTCGGGTCTGTGCGACGGATCTCCTCCCAGCTTTTGTAACACCTGGGGTGTTACCCTAATAGGAAGTGTTTGTTTTCTTTTTGCTTGCATCACATGCATCACATGAGCATTGCATTCTATTTTTCAAAACAACTCAAAATTCAAACACAATTAAAACTTTCCCACATGTTCAAAATTTCCAATTTCAAAATTGCAAACTTTACCACTCAATTGTTGTTCAATAATTTGAATTTGTTTTAATCAAATTGTCTGTTAATAAAATTTCCCCCTTTTGTTAAAAACCCTAATGGCAAATTCCAAAAATTCAAATCAAATCAATCTTATTTATCATATTTCAATATGGGTTTAAATATTAAAATTTTGCAAACCAATTAAATTCAATAATGTTTGTATAATTGATTGAACTTATTAAATACAATTTGTTTATTTCCCAAAACTCGAACCCAAACACTATTTGAGAATCACCTAACAATTTAATATCGCCTTAATAATTCAAGTTGTGGAAAGTAATTTTAAACTACCTTTTTGTTGTTGTGTTGCAAATTCATAAAATTTATTTATCAAATAAAAACCCCAAATCCTTTCTCTCTCTCCCTCTTTGATCTCTTGCACAAAAGAAAAAGGGGAAAAGGAAAAAAAATCCAAAGGAGAGGGGCAGCCCACCCCCTTTCCCTTTTCTTCCCCCCAGCCCACCTATCTTTCTAGCCCACTACCTTTTCTCTGTTGTCTTCTTCCTCGACGTCAGGAATGGTATGAACCCCTCCCTGCCGTGCGATCCTCCTCCCCCTCCCCGATTCTATGCCGTACCTAGCACCAGCTCCTCATAAAACCACCAAGCGACCCTCTGCCCCTAACCCTAGAGCCCCCTCCTTCCCATCGCCGCCATCTTCCATCTCCTCTCCAAAAAAAACCGCTGCTTCTTCTGAATGTCTGAACCTTCTAAGGAGGGCTGCGGTGGTCGTGGTTTGGCGGGCATGGCGCCTCCGCCCTAGCCACCACCGGCGCCATCCAAGCCCGGGAATGGAACCGGGCTGCTGTCCTCTGCGCCCCCGTGCCCTCGGCCAGTCCCGGGACGCGGCGCAGCCCCGACGCCGACGACGACTTCCTCCTCGACGGGAAAAACCTCCTGCTGCGCCACCGTCGCCTTCATCGCCAACGTCGCTCGACGCCTGCCCGCGCCCGCCCGCGTCGACTGCCGCGGTGAGCACCACCCCATCTACCTCTATCCCCTTCCTCGTGCTCTGCGAAGCCGCCTTCGTGCGCTGTCCGCTGCCGCCGGCGATCGTCGTTTCTGATTTTCTGTCAGGTACAGCAGGAAACTCGCTGTCGAGTTTCAGTTACCAGGCGAGGTGTTGTTATTTCTTCCGTCAGACTCGCTCCCTACCACTAACGCCTCAACAGCCCAGTGGTGCTGTCCCTTGCGCCGCGCCGCTAGCACCCGGGATCGAGTCCCCGCGGGCGCGATAAGCCACCTTTTTTGTGTGGATTAATCAGCGCAGCTAGGCCCACGGGTCATAGACCCCTGCGCCACCTCACCACACACGCGCTCCGCTGTGGCGCCACCCTGGCGTGGCCCCACTGGTCAGCCAGTATGGGTAGCCAAGCCACGGTGCAAAATGCTATTCCCTGTTTTCTTTTTTTTCAGAAATGTTTAATAACCCTAAAATTCCAAATGGCTATAACTTTCAATTTATAAATCCAAATAATACAAATTTTATATGTATTCCAATCAAAATTCCATGAACTTTTCAAATATAACATTTGTTATCTGTTTTGCACAATTCAAATTGTTTCAAATTTCAAATTCAAACAATTCTTTTCCAATTTGGTTAATTCCATAATTAATTCATAATTAATTCAAATAACCCAAATAAAATATGTTTTTCAGTCCAAATTCAATGTACTTTCTGTTTATCAACTTTTTTTTGCAATTTGGGCAATTAAAATTACTGTTATTTAATAATCCTTAAATTCGTTAATTAAATGGCATAATTAATAACTTTCAAATGGTTGCTCCAAATTAAATACTCAAAACATGTTTTTCATCCTAAATCAAATGCCACACTTGTATACCCACTTTGTTTTCTGGTTTGCCACATTTAAATTGAATAATTGTTTCATCTATTAATTAATGCATTTAAATTGGGAATATGCTTAACTAAATCATTTGAAATTGTTTTCCAACAAATAAAATATGTTTTCAAACCGGAAAAACATAACCTTTTCAAATATGAATTTGAATTTATGTTTTGGACAAATAAAATCCAAATAATATTCACACTTGAATTAAATTCAATTAAATCTTGTTTAAACTTGTTTAATTCATAATTAAATCATTGTAATTCCTTTTTTCAATAATTGAAACATGTAATCCACCTAAAATTTTGTGCTCTAATCAAATATGAACTTTGTTAGCTGTTTTGAACAATTTAACTTGATGAAAACAACCAAATGCTTGTGTGACACCTTTAAGTAACCAAAATTCCCAAAACTTAATAAGTGAATTTCAAAATGGGTAAACCTTATTTCCAATTGGTTCTATTGTTGTTATTTTGTTGTTTTCCTCATCCATGCATCATACTAAACCACTTTCACCTGATGATTAGTTGGAAAACAATTGTTTCAACCATAATTCATGGGCTTTTCATATGCAACTCAAATTGCATATGGGTCCATTTAAACCTGTTTATCATGTCAACTAGTTTATTCTGATGCATCTTTAACTTGTCATGCATCCATATCTAGATCATGCTGGATCTTTTGCCGTAGTAGTAATTGTTGCATCCGGTGTTTGTTCGAGGTTCATTGCTTCTTCCCGGATAGGACGTTGAGATGATGTGAGCAACGACAAGTTCTGCTACCTTGCGGGATCTCAGGCAAGTATACTCACTTGCTGCCAAATGGCTGCCTTTCATCACTTGTTACCGATTCTTTCCGTTGTCTATTTATGCTATCCTTAGTAGTAGATGTTTCTGTTACGAACCCATCACATGAATCCCTTAACACTGATATTGCCTCACCTCCCCTCCTATAACCCCGTTGTTTGAGCCCGTGTCTTACTAGCATGCTTAGGGTTGTTTTGCTCGAGTCTGTTACCCGTTACTTTCTGTTACTATTTCATTATATTCTGGGGGCTCAATGTTTAATCAATCAATCATGCTAATGTTATTGTTAAATAATAATTTGATGATAAGGCACCGGCAGGAGTCCCTTTGTGGTTTTGAGGCCTGCTAGTGTCGACCCTAATAGGAAAAGGGTCTTGTCTACTGATCCACGATGAGCGCACTACCCGCATGTGGGAAGCGAGTATGGGCGCCCCCCTCAACTTGACTCGATTCGCATCTCGTCCAAATCGCCTCATTTAGTTCGGGTTTTCCATTTGCTGCATGCATGATCTTGCGAGCCCTTGGATCCCGGGTGGAACTTTCGTAGTCGGCATATAGGGGGACACGATCTTAGAGTGCTATGAGGGTCCTTTTTCTTCCGGGCTCGATTAGCCGTGCGCCCAAGGTTCTTTGGGCTTGATGCGAAGAAGAGTTGAGTTGTGTTGAGTACCTCGCTTGGTGGGTTGATCCCCCGTCTGGCGGGTTATTCTTACGTGTACGGCCAAATTGGTGCAACCCTGCAGGGATAATCTTCTCGAGAAGCCGTGTTTTCCGCGGTTATGGATTACTTGGTGAAAGTACTGGCTAACAAATACTCAGGACAACTTAAACCTAATGATTACCAATCTTACACCCAATGATTAACAACTTGACTAGTAATAGGCTTATTGACACAATAATCTGAACCATCATTAATCCAACTGTGTGAGTTATCATCGGATTGCTTCTTCGGATAAGGGGCGAGATCCAGGATGGGTTTGTTTGAAGTTATCTTTCAGTTGGTTACAATACTCGATCTTATCTTCTTTCTGTTAGCCGGAAGTTGTAGTTGTTTCTGTAGTTGGTTAGTGCAGCCCGCTGTCGCTTATTTGCAATAACCCCTCCCTTTCCGTTGATCCCGAAGTATTTGTATCTTGTGATGACTGGCTACGCCGGTATTCTTGTGAGTATGGTTTATCCACTTGCCAGTACTTAACCGTACTGACCCACGAATCTTTTCGTGGCTGCATATTCAACATTGCAGTCAACAGGTTTGAAGTCTGACGACGTTAGCTTGGAAATCCCTCCGGCTTGGCCTGGGCAGGGATTGGACGCTCTCGGTTATCTTCAGGACTCTTAGTCCAATTTGTATCTTGTCCGTAGTCGGACGATATGTTGTTTCTTCCGCTGTTATTTGGATCTTTGTAATGTATCAGTTGTATCCTTGACCCGTTTGAGTCATCTTGTATCTATCTGTTTCTGTTGTAATTGTGGAATATTCGTGAACTGTTGTAATGTTATCACAAGTGGCAACCTAGAATAAGTTATTATGTGGATTTTGGCGGGAATGCTGAAATCTGCATAGTGCCCGATCTCGGGGCGTCACAAAATGGTATCAGAGCCTTGGTTCCGATTCCCGAGATTGTTTCGATACGAATGGTTATCGAAGCAACGGGTCCGCAAAGCCTGTAGGATAACCTAGCTAACGGTCGTTGTTTCTAGAATGTCAAAAACTATTTCTGCTAAACTATTTTGGAAAACATCTCAATAGGATTCTTGTTTTTCTCCTTATCCCTATTCTATTTCCCCTCCCATCTTATTTGTTTTGGAGTCTTCCCCCCTTGTCTATCTTTCAAAGTGTTAGGATCCTACGTGGGTGGACGTTTTCTGAGCCTTTAACCTAATAGGTTCGATCATCGGAAGATTCCTGGTGGAAGAATATCGTCATCACTCCGAGCAAGAATCCCTTGTTAGTGGTGTCGAGAAGCCCTTGTTAGTGGTGTCGAGGAGATCAACTGGAAGCACGAAGAATCGATAGTCGAACTTCTTTCCCCTCCCGGGTTAGCAGGTGGATTGCGAGGGCGCAATCCCTTGTTAGTGGTGTCGTCTGTAACACCTGGGGTGTTACCCTAATAGGAAGTGTTTGTTTTCTTTTTGCTTGCATCACATGCATCACATGAGCATTGCATTCTGTTTTTCAAAACAACTCAAAATTCAAACACAATTAAAACTTTCCCACATGTTCAAAATTTCCAATTTCAAAATTGCAAACTTTACCACTCAATTGTTGTTCAATAATTTAAATTTGTTTTAATCAAATTGTCTGTTAATAAAATTTCCCCCTTTTGTTAAAAACCCTAATGGCAAATTCCAAAAATTCAAATCAAATCAATCTTATTTATCATATTTCAATATGGGTTTAAATATTAAAATTTTGCAAACCAATTAAATTCAATAATGTTTGTATAATTGATTGAACTTAGTAAATACAATTTGTTTATTTCCCAAAACTCCAACCCAAACACTATTTGAGAATCACCTAACAATTTAATATCACCTTAATAATTCAAGTTGTGGAAAGTAATTTTAAACTACCTTTTTGTTGTTGTGTTGCAAATTCATAAAATTTATTTATCAAATAAAAACCCCAAATCCTTTCTCTCTCTCCCTCTTTGATCTCTTGCACAAAAAAAAGGGGAAAAGGAAAAAAAATCCAAAGGAGAGGGGCAGCCCACCCCCTTTCCCTTTTCTTCCCCCCAGCCCACCTATCTTTCTAGCCCACTACCTTTTCTCTGTTGTCTTCTTCCTCGACGTCAGCAATGGTACGAACCCCTCCCTGCCGTGCGATCCTCCTCCCCCTCCCCGATTCTATGCCGTACCTAGCACCAGCTCCTCATAAAACCACCAAGCGACCCTCTGCCCCTAACCCTAGAGCCCCCTCCTTCCCATCGCCGCCATCTTCCATCTCCTCTCCAAAAAAACCGCTGCTTCTTCTGAATGTCTGAACCTTCTAAGGAGGGATGCGGTGGTCGTGGTTTGGCGGGCATGGCGCCTCCGCCCTAGCCACCACCGGCGTCATCCAAGCCCGGGAATGGAACCGGGCTGCTGTCCTCTGCGCCCCCGTGCCCTCGGCCATTCCCGGGACGCGGCGCAGCCCCGACGCCGACGACGACTTCCTCCTCGACGGGAAAAACCTCCTGCTGCGCCACCGTCGCCTTCATCGCCAACGTCGCTCGACGCCTGCCCGCGCCCGCCCGCGTCGACTGCCGCGGTGAGCACCACCCCATCTACCTCTATCCCCTTCCTCGTGCTCTGCGAAGCCGCCTTCGTGCGCTGTCCGCTGCCGCCGGCGATCGTCGTTTCTGGTCTTCCGTCAGGTACAGCAGGAAACTCGCTGTCGAGTTTCAGTTACCAGGCGAGGTGTTGTTATTTCTTCCGTCAGACTCGCTCCCTACCACTAACGCCTCAACAGCCCAGTGGTGATGTCCCTTGTGCCGCGCCGCTAGCACCCGGGATCGAGTCCCCGCGGGCGCGATAAGCCACCTTTTTTTGTGGATTAATCAGCGCAGCTAGGCCCACGGGTCATAGACCCCTGCGCCACCTCACCACACACGCGCTCCGCTGTGGCTCCACCCTAGCGTGGCCCCACTGGTCAGCCAGTGTGGGTAGCCAAGCCACGGTGCAAAATGCTATTCCATGTTTTCTTTTTTTTCAAAAATGTTTAATAACCCTAAAATTCCAAATGGCTATAACTTTCAATTTATAAATCCAAATAATACAAATTTTATATGTATTCCAATCAAAATTCCATGAACTTTTCAAATATAACATTTGTTATCTGTTTTGCACAATTCAAATTGTTTCAAATTTCAAATTCAAACAATTGTTTTCCAATTTGGTTAATTCCATAATTAATTCATAATTAATTCAAATAACCCAAATAAAATATGTTTTTCAGTCCAAATTCAATGTACTTTCTGTTTATCAACTTTGTTTTGCAATTTGGGCAATTAAAATTACTGTTATTTAATAATCCTTAAATTGGTTAATTAAATGGCATAATTAATAACTTTCAAATGGTTGCTCCAAATTAAATACTCAAAACATGTTTTTCATCCTAAATCAAATGCCACACTTGTATTCCCACTTTGTTTTCTGGTTTGCCACATTTAAATTGAATAATTGTTTAATCTATTAATTAATGCATTTAAATTGGGAATATGCTTAACTAAATCATTTGAAATTGTTTTCCAACAAATAAAATATGTTTTCAAACCAGAAAAACATAACCTTTTCAAATATGAATTTGAATTTATGTTTTGGACAAATAAAATCCAAATAATATTCACACTTGAATTAAATTCAATTAAATCTTGTTTAAACTTATTTAATTCATAATTAAATCATTGTAATTCCTTTTTTCAATAATTGAAACATGTAATCCACCTAAAATTTTGTGTTCTAATCAAATATGAACTTTGTTAGCTGTTTTGAACAATTTAACTTGATGAAAACAACCAAATTCTTGTGTGACACCTTTAAGTAACCAAAATTCCCAAAACTTAATAAGTGAATTTCAAAATGGGCAAACCTTATTTCCAATTGGTTCTATTGTTGTTATTTTGTTGTTTTCCTCATCCATGCATCATACTAAACCACTTTCACCTGATGATTAGTTGGAAAACAATTGTTTCAACCATAATTCATGGGCTTTTCATATGCAACTCAAATTGCATATGGGTCCATTTAAACCTGTTTATCATGTCAACTAGTTTATTCTGATGCATCTTTAACTTGTCATGCATCCATATCTAGATCATGCTGGATCTTTTGCCGTAGTAGTAATTGTTGCATCCGGTGTTTGTTCGAGGTTCATTGCTTCTTCCCGGATAGGACGTTGAGATGATGTGAGCAACGACAAGTTCTGCTACCTTGCGGGATCTCAGGCAAGTATACTCACTTGCTGCCAAATGGCTGCCTTTCATCACTTGTTACCGATTCTTTCCGTTGTCTATTTCTGCTAGCCTTAGTAGTAGATGTTTCTGTTACGAACCCATCACATGAATCCCTTAACACTGATATTGCCTCACCTCCCCTCCTATAACCCCGTTGTTTGAGCCCGTGTCTTACTAGCATGCTTAGGGTTGTTTTGCTCGAGTCTGTTACCCGTTACTTTCTGTTACTCTTTCATTATGTTCTGGGGGCTTGATGTTTCATCAATCAATCATGCTAATGTTATTGTTAAATAATAATTTGATGATAAGGCACCGGCAGGAGGCCCTTTGTGGTTTTGAGGCCTGCTAGTGTCGACCCTAATAGGAAAAGGGTCTTGTCTACTGATCCACGATGAGCGCACTACCCGCATGTGGGAAGCGAGTATGGGCGCCCCCCTCAACTTGACTCGATTCGCATCTCGTCCAAATCGCCTCATTTAGTTCGGGTTTTCCATTTGCTGCATGCATGATCTTGCGAGCCCTTGGATCCCGGGTGGAACTTTCGTAGTCGGCATATAGGGGGACACGGTCTTAGAGTGCTATGAGGGTCCCTTTTCTTCGGGGCTCGATTAGCCGTGCGCCCAAGGTTCTTTGGGCTTGATGCGAAGAAGAGTTGAGTTGTGTTGAGTACCTCGCTTGGTGGGTTGATCCCCCGTCTGGCGGGTTATTCTTACGTGTACGGCCAAATTGGTGCAACCCTGCAGGGATAATCTTCTCTAGAAGCCGTGTTTTCCGCGGTTATGGATTACTTGGTGAAAGTACTGGCTAACAAGTACTCAGGACAACTTAAACCTAATGATTACCAATCTTACACCCAATGATTAACAACTTGACTAGTAATAGGCTTATTGACACAATAATCTGAACCATCATTAATCCAACTGTGTGAGTTATCCTCGGATTGCTTCTTCGGATAAGGGGCGAGATCCAGGATGGGTTTGTTTGAAGTTATCTTTCAGTTGGTTACAATACTCGATCTTATCTTCTTTCTGTTAGCCGGAAGTTGTAGCTGTTTCTGTAGTTGGTTAGTGCAGCCCGCTGTCGCTTATTTGCAATAACCCCTCCCTTTCAGTTGATCCCGAAGTATTTGTATCTTGTGATGACTGGCTACGCCGGTATTCTTGTGAGTATGGTTTATCCACTTGCCAGTACTTAACCGTACTGACCCACGAATCTTTTCGTGGCTGCATATTCAACATTGCAGTCAACAGGTTTGAAGTCTGACGACGTTAGCTTGGAAATCCCTCCGGCTTGGCCTGGGCAGGGATTGGACGCTCTCGGTTATCTTCAGGACTCTTAGTCCAATTTGTATCTTGTCCGTAGTCGGACGATATGTTGTTTCTTCCGCTGTTATTTGGATCTTTGTAATGTATCAGTTGTATCCTTGACCCGTTTGAGTCATCTTGTATCTATCTGTTTCTGTTGTAATTGTGGAATATTCGTGAACTGTTGTAATGTTATCACAAGTGGCAACCTGGAATCGGTTATTATGTGGATTTTGGCGGGAATGCTGAAATCTGCATAGTGCCCGATCTCGGGGCGTCACAAAATGGTATCCGAGCCTTGGTTCCGATTCTCGAGATTGTTTCGATACGAATGGTTATCGAAGCAACGGGTCCGCAAAGCCTGTAGGATAACCTAGCTAACGGTCGTTGTTTCTAGAATGTCAAAAACTATTTCTGCTAAACTATTTTGGAAAACATCTCAATAGGATTCTTGTTTTTCTCCTTATCCCTATTCTATTTCCCCTCCCATCTTATTTGTTTTGGAGTCTTCCCCCCTTGTCTATCTTTCAAAGTGTTAGGATCCTACGTGGGTGGACGTTTTCTGAGCCTTTAACCTAATAGGTTCGATCATCGGAAGATTCCTAGTGGAAGAATATCGTCATCACTCCGAGCAAGAATCCCTTGTTAGTGGTGTCGAGAAGCCCTTGTTAGTGGTGTCGAGGAGATCAACTGGAAGCACGAAGAATCGATAGTCGAACTTCTTTCCCCTCCCGGGTTAGCAGGTGGATTGCGAGGGCGTAATCCCTTGTTAGTGGTGTCGTCTGTAACACATGGGGTGTTACCCTAACAGGAAGTGTTTGTTTTCTTTTTGCTTGCATCACATGCATCACATGAGCATTGCATTCTGTTTTTCAAAACAACTCAAAATTCAAACACAATTAAAACTTTCCCACATGTTCAAAATTTCCAATTTCAAAATTGCAAACTTTACCACTCAATTGTTGTTCAATAATTTGAATTTGTTTTAATCAAATTGTCTGTTAATAAAATTTCCCCCTTTTGTTAAAAACCCTAATGGCAAATTCCAAAAATTCAAATCAAATCAATCTTATTTATCATATTTCAATATGGGTTTAAATATTAAAATTTTGCAAACCAATTAAATTCAATAATGTTTGTATAATTGATTGAACTTACTAAATACAATTTGTTTATTTCCCAAAACTCTTCCTCCAAGTACCCCCAATCAACATCACCGCCGTCCTCCCGGTCCTCTTCCTCAATTCTGGTTGCAGCGTGGGCATCCCAGCCCTCTTCCTCGGCACCGGCTTCGGGCACGGACCCTTGCTTGGAAGAGCCAGACATGTTTCTGTACAACAGATTGTTTCTTGAGATTGCATTCAGGCAGCATTATATATAGAAAAAGGCACAAGTCAAAAGCATCACTTGCCTACTAGCCAGCATGCTACAAAGATAGAAAGAAAAGACATTGTTTTTAGCTTCCTCTACCGGAGTTGATGCATAAGCCGTGAGAAACATGGGAAGCAGCATAAAGTCTTGGGACAAGCTACTCTAGCCAAAACAGCTAAAGGATGTTGATGAACACTCCAGCTAGAGGAGCGGAATCCCCATCTACTAGATCCCCAAAACAGCTAAAGGATCTTGCCTAAATTATTATGTAAATTGCCAGCCATTTAAACAAAAGATGCAGCAAAACATGAATAAGTAGCCTAGATGGCAAGATAAGTTTGCACATAGAGAAACCACGGCGAGGGAAAGCTTATGAAGTTGCCTAAGTGAACAAAATGAGATAGGCAGATAGCTACAGGAGCACCTAGCCACTTCATGCTCACACAAACAAGGTGTGCTCTTCTTCAGTTTGAAATAATGGCCATGAAGATTGGCAGAGAGATTGCCAACTTGCTAATCAAATTTTTCTTCAAGAATGGTATTGCTAAACATATTCTCCCTTAAAAAAATTGCACCATCAATGGATGGCCATGGCCTCTCGGTTATGCCATGACAGGTGTGCTTCTCATCTCACTGTAGCATGCTCATTTCACTCGGTTGCTTTGTATACTAGTGAAGAAATAATCTTTGCTAAAGAAAGAAAAGGCCATGGCAATATTATCAATAAACTGACGCTAGATACACAAAGTCTCTGCCCAAGACAAGCGGGGCTATAACAGGCTATACGGAGTCTGTAGCAGTAAATCATAAATAAAATCATTTAGGTAGATATGGCGGAGCCGGGCTATTTAAAACTATGGTATGCACTGACAGACACACGGGTCACGGTCTACAGGTATAAAGGTAAGCGACAAGGGACTCCTTGTTCTTAGCAAAACCAGCCACATAAAAATCGTCACAGGCAGGACTGCAGGGTTTTGCCGATATGATTATTGTGGCCAACATGACACGACGGAGACGGCTGATTATATCCAAGAATGATAAAAGTGAGGAAGTCACCACTCTCCAACAACAACTCCAGGTAAATTACTAACCTACTAACAAAATAGTATCAGTTCAATTTGGGCTTAACTGTTGTTCTCTCTTCCAGTATGCAATCGAAAAGGTAACAGTTGCTGAGCAGAAACTCAGTGAAGCCAAATCGAAAAGGTAGCTGTTCTGAACTCTGACATTGTTGTTCCTAATTATAAGGTTGAGGATGCTGTCCTTATTGCTCTTGCCCAACATCATCGTCCTAATGTTGCGGAGCTATCAGATCCAGGTCTCTTAGTTGCAGTAGATTTTCCTACTTGTTTTTGACTATGTAATAACTGAAACAATTTAGAATATATTTTACAAAAACCATACATTGATATTTCATTCTTAAATTGTTATGCATTATTTTATCTTAAGTTATTCATTGCATATCAGAGAGGCTTACACATGTCTATGTTTTCTTATTTGAAGATATTAAATCATGTGGTGATGAAAAATTCACTGAAGCTTTTGGTACAGTCATCTTTATCTTTGTTTCCTTCTGTCTACATATAGTTAGCTGCATGATAATGGTGTTCTTTTTGTATGGGGAAATTTTACAAATTTCTCATCATCGCCTAACTTAATTGGCTCTGCAGACCTAAGCAAGGAAGAGGGGGAAGATGTATTGTTCAAGCAGGTATCTCTAGAATTATATCCCCTTAGAGGAGATAATATAAGATATAGTTTTTGCATAAGTATATGGTGTAATTTCATATTCCATTGCAGAATAAGTGGTCTGTTCCCTCGATACCCCTAAGATATACTACCTGGTTTATATAATCTAAATGCATGCGTTGAATGTAGTATTAGATAATGAGTAGGGTAGCTTAATCCTTTTCAGTGTTTGTGATCTAAGTGCAACTCGAAATACACAGTATAGCTTCTAACAAATAACATAATTGATTGATTATTTGAGAACAATCCTATATTTCTCCATGATCAACAAGTCATTTCGTCCGGTACTTATTTGCTTGTGGGTAGCAAGGTTGTGTGAGGCACCAGAACCATTTCTTTAGGTTATTTATCACAAAAAAATGAGATCCTCACCAAGGACTTTTCTTTGGTAGAAAGAAGTCCACCCGGGTGAGGCACCAGAAATTCGCTCCCGATGGGAGTCGAACTCTGGGCGCAGGGGTTTTTCACTACTCCCCTTACCACTAGGCTCCAGCCTAGTTCTCTTATTTATCACACGACGGATCCTAGCCCATTTGGGTAGTGTTTTTATGTTCTTACAGTGAAATTGCATATAATAATATTTGCTAACAGGGAATGGAGAATGCTAGGTGGGTCCAGCCACTATATGTGAGAATGCTAGGTGGGTCCAGTTCAAATATCACCCAAACACTTGTTGACATTTCTGGAAGCTGTGAACTTGTGGCATGGTTGAAAGTATAGACTGGAATAGGGTGAAGTGAACAAATGTAAATATTTCAAGGATATGCTAATCATAGTTTCATTGTTGGGTAACTTCATTCAACACTCTTTTATCAACCCCCTATAGTTTTCCTTGCTTAACATCACTTTTACAGTAAAAGCACTTGTATTGATTTGTAATCAGATTAGCAAGGTTGGGTTGGTAAATAGTTCATTGGGCCCTAGTCATACCAAACAGTGTGTACAGATGTGTGCTTTTTACCAATTCTACATACCATTGCTAATTTACTAAGTATAATAGAAAATCTACCAAGTATAAAATTCATAGAAAATTTGGGCATGACCTTTGCTATTTTTCCTATGTCTAGGAGTGCCAGAAATTCGCTCGGAAGGAAATGAATCAACTTCCTCGCGATTTGGCATCTCAAAAAGAAAAAAACCTGCACAAAAAACCTACCAGCACATATATTTCCTAACAGGGAATGGAAAAGGCAAATCCAAGCAGCAGAATACACCTATGATCTCTCGTTTGAAGGAACCAGTTAAGCACGTACGGTAGCAAAGCAGCACCAACTAGTAGAGGCAATCAAACCACAGATAATGGGCGGCTAATCATGAAGAACAAAGCAAATCATACCAATCCCTGGTCTCTAGAGCTCTTGTGAAGAATCTGACAAGATCATATTACCCAAGGCCAGAATACATAATCAACATCGCACGGATGCTTCCTTTCCACAAGTGTACAGACGCACATGAAACCAATAATCAAGCTGTCCAGGGGGAAGAGGTGAGATGACATTGCGTGCAGGTGGATGGAGAGGAGAGGCAGGTCCTTGCCCGGGGGATCACCACATCAACCCTGTGAAGAGGGGGCTTACCTGCCCTAGGTTGAAGGTGTCGAGGAAGACGGTGTCGAGCGGCGGCACTCGATGCAGACGGCGACGGCGCGGCTCCTCCTCTCCTAGGTCACGGCGCGCGCGGTCCTGCACCTCCTCGATGTGCTCCTCGATGCTCCTCCTCTCCTACCACCTCCACACGGTGCGCGCGGCTCCTCCTCTCCTACCACCTCCACACGGTTCCTCCACGGTGGCGATCGAGCGCGAGGGAGAAGAAAGGATCGAGCGGGGATCGAGATCGAGGTTACAGTGAGGGGATCGAGCGGGGATGCAAAATGCCTAAGTGTGGAAGAATACCAGGCGGGAGGGTCCACATGTCATTGGTCGAAAGCACATTCTGTGGCGCACCACGAGCCCGTGCACCACAGAATTGTTAGAATTCTATGGCGCACGCTTCTAGGGGTGCGCCACAGAAATGCTTGGGCCTATTCTGTGGCCAAGTGTACGGGGCCACATGTCATTGGGACGTAGTAATTTCTATGGCGCACCATCAAGAAAGTGCGCCACAGAATTCTGTGGATAGATAAATAAAAACACGCACGGTTGTACTTTGACAAATCTGTGTTACTAGTGCAGTGGTTTGCTGTGAGGTTCTCACCACCCAGGTTCGAATCTTGATATTCCCCCACTTTTTTTAACATTTTATTTAATTATAATTAAAGAAAGAAAACAGTAAATTACAATTACAAAAATAAAACACACATTTAATATTAGAATATTTTTTATATAACGTCTCACACACACATATGGTTGTCTAACATACACATGAGCATATATACATAATAAAGTCTTTTTCGTCTCGGTTCCGATCTAGCTTAATTAGCGTCTCTTTCCCTTTTTGTTGGCGACTGGATACTTTATACCGGCCACCTTGAGATTTCTTCGCGTGAACGGACAACCGTGGGTAGGTAGGGATGTCTTGCTTCTTACTTTACCAGTAGTAGGCATGTCGAAGTGCTTGTCGAACTCCTCCTCGATCTTCGGATCACCGTTCTTGTCCAAGTCTTCCTCGTTGGCGTCTCCTTCCATTCCGATGATGCTCCTCTTGCCCCTCCTCACGACAACACGGCTAGGCCTTGACGGGTCGGTGATGAAGAAGCATTGGTCAACTTGGCTAGCGAGTACCCATGGCTCATTTTTCGCGGATGCGTTCTTCGATTTGGCATCGGGTATAACCATTGTGGTGAAATACTGTCCTTCTTTCTTGACATTCTTGGCCCATCTCACACGGAACATTGGCACCACCGTCTCTCCGCAGTAGTTGAGCTCCCATATCTCCTCGATCTTTCCGAAGTATCTTTCTTCCACATTAGTCTCGGCATCGCCATATGATAGCATAATTACTCCTGAGTTTTGATTTTCACTACTCATGTCCTTGTCCTCGGTGGAGAATCTGTAACCGGAGATGTCGTACCCCTGATAGGTCCTTACGTTCTGCCCGGGGCCCTGTGATAAGATGTATATGAGTTTTTCATCTTCCGTAGAAGGCATTTTTCTCCGTGCATCAATCAGTTGACTTTGCTTGAACCAACGCGTGAAGCCGGAGTTCTGCTCTTTCGTTACGTCTCCCATCTTCCTCGGCCCGCCCATTTCAATATAATTCTGATTGATTAAGATTTTGTGCTCTTCCACGAAAGGCTCGATCAACTTTAAGTGTTGTAGCGCGACCCGGTGAGCCGTATCAAAGTCGTCGCGTCGTTTTTGAATGCCGACATGGACGTCGCGGCAGCCCTCGCGGTGACCGACTCCGTTGAGTCTGCCAAGGTGCGTCCTGGTGGACAAACCGACATCCTGATCGTCTTCGGTGCTTAGGTAATTGTCGCAGAAAGAGATGCACTCGTTGGTTAGAAATCCTTTGGCCATGCTTGCGTCTGGACGGGCCCTATTGCGAACGTATCCTTTCAGGACACCATTCTGCCTTTCCATCGGCATCATGTAGTGCAGAAACGTCGGGCCGAGATGCCTGATGTCATCAACGACATGGAGAAGGAGATGTACACATATATCACAGAATGCCGGCGGGAAGTAAATCTCGAGCTCGCATAGTATCACCACGATCTCATCCTGTAGCATCTTGAGCTGCCTCACGCCGGTCGATTTCCGGGTGATAACGTCGAAAAAGTTGCAAAGGCCAAACAACGTATCACGGACATGCTCGTCCATTATCCCTCGGATCGCAACAGGAAGTATCTGCGTCATGAGCACATGACAATCGTGAGACTTCATCCCGGTGAACCTCTTCTTCGCTAAGTCCAGATATCTGCTTATACTCCCTGAGTATCCGTGAGGAACTTTGACTTCTATGAGGCACCTGAAAAACTGCTCAAGCTCCGGCGGACTCAATGTGAAGCAGGCAGCGGGAAGCACCACGGTGTTCTTCTTAGCCTTTTTGAGGGGAGGACGTTGAGTCCCTTCCGTCTTATCCTCATCGTCATCATCATCATCACTATCGGCGGGGACCTGTAGATTTTTCCTAATGCCAAAATGTTTTAGATCGTATCTTGCTTTTGGCCCATCCTTGGACTTCTCCGAATTGCAAATAGTGCCAAGAAGACTCTCCGTAACGTTCTTCGTAATGTGCATCACATCAAGGCTATGAGGCGCGTGGAGGACTGGCCAGTACTCCAAGTCGTGGAAAACAGACCTCGCTTTCCATACACCCAGCAGCGGCTCTGGCTTGGGTCGTTTCTTTCCCGGCGAAGGGCACTCGTCCCAATTTTTCAGAAGCTCGTCGATTTCTTCGCCGCTCCTAGTGCGCGGGGCTCCATCAGGCTCGTCTTTACCATTGAACAACTCACCGCGTTTTCTCCACGGGTGATCCAGGCGAAGCCACCTTCGAGCCCCTGGGTACACGGTTTTCGTAGACCCAGGATCCCTTGGTAGCTGGAGATGCGGGGTCCCGTCTATGCACTTCACGCAGCCGCAGAATCCGTGGCCGACCTGGGCAGATACATACGCGTAACCAGGATAGTCTGTGACCGTCGTCAGCAACGCGGCTCTCATATGGAAATAATCTCTAGTGTACGCGTCCCACGTACGGGGTGGCGTCTTCCACAACGTGTCTAACTCGTCTTTCAGCAGCCCGAGATACAAATGCATGTCGACACCTGGTTGTTTTGGCCCCTGGATGAGAATACTCAAGTGTATGTACTTTTGCTTGGTGCACAGCCACGGGGGTAGGTTGTAAGGCCATACAAACACGGGCCAGCTGCTATGTGTGCTACTCTGGTTGCCGAACGGATTGAGTCCATCGGTGCTCATACCTAGCCTGACATTCCTCGCGTCGCCCCCAAAACTCGGGAAAGCTATGTCCAATGCTTCCCACTGGGCAGCATCTGCAGGATGTGTCATGATATAGCCCTTCTCCGGATCTTCTTCCGGCTTCTCCCTTTTCGCGTGCCATTGCATGAGCTTTACTTCCTTAGGGTCCACGTAGTACCGTTGAAGACGGGGAGTGATAGGAAAGTACCATACCACTTTTCGAGGAATTTTCTTGTTGTTGGTTCCACACTTGTATCGTCCGTGGCTGCACTTCGGACATGTGGTTGTGTCCTTGTACTCCCCCCGATAAATTACACAATCATTGATGCAGGCGTGAAATTTTTCGTGAGGTAGGTCAAGAGGGCACACGACTTTCTTAGCCTCGTTGATACTGCTTGGCAATGTGTTCCCCTCGGGAAGGCGATCGTGCCAGAATTTCAAGTTCTTGTTGAAGCTCGAGTCGGTCCATTTGTTTTGCGTCTTCATCTTAAGAGCAGCAAGCGTTACATGCAACCCCGTATCCTCGGGGCGGCACCCAGGAAACAACGGAGTCACCCCGTCTATCTCCATTTGCGCCAGCTTGGCTTTCTCCCTAGCTGCAGCTATGTCGTTGCTCGTCTCCTTAAGCAGCAGATCCTGAACATGAGAGTCCCGCAAGGCCGAAATTAGCGGGGTCTCCGTGTTCACGTCTTCATCGTCATGTCGATCTTCTCCGCCGACATATCCTTCTTCATGATGATCTTCTTCGCCGTCATTTCCTTTGTCACCTCGCTCGCCCTCTTCTTCGTGCACAACTTTTGCTGCCGGCGTTGCCACGTGGTTGCGGTCGTCAAAGAAACCGCGTCTGAGAAGGTGCTCCTCCAATTGTCCGGAATCAGGGTCAATCCAGCGCACGAGTTTGCATGATCGACACGGACATCTTATCTGCCGCCTGTTGCACCGAATCATGTCCGCCTTCGCGTCTTTCTTGTATCTAGCGATTCGAGCAGAGCTCATTTCTAGTACCATGGTTGCCTGCACAGACACATAGAGAGCAGAAAATTAGAACCACAACATGCATAGTCGCCGGAAAAATTCGGCATGACCTCTCCTATAAGTAGGACATATGGGGTGCAAAAGTTTGCCGAAATGGAAGTGAATCAACATTTCGGAAAACATCCATGCACCATGACCGCCCACACGCGCGCGACAATCGATCGGTCCACCTGCACATGCATGACAAACACCCATACACATCGATCGATGGCCACACGAGACATGCACCTCCAACTATACTCACCTCTAGTAGATTCGATACCGAGACGCGAAAAGAGCGAGGAGAGGGAGGGACCGGAGTATAGATGGAAGTAATTAGGCCCCCCAACAACAAGAATATGGCATTTCTGTGGCGCAGCACAACCGTGCGCGACAGAATTGGTATTTTCTGTGGCGCACCAGGTGGAGTGCGCCATAATAATGGGGCTTCTGACACACAGTCCACTGATTGGTGTGGGGCCCACTCTGTTTCTGTGGCGCACGCTGTGTTGATGCGCCACAGAATTGGAAATTTCTGTGGCGCACCTGTGAGCATGCGCCACAGAATTTCTTTTCTATGGCGCACACATAATAGATGCGCCACAGATGGCGTTCCATAGAATGGCATTTCTCTACTAGTGTGGATGCTTCCGGGGAAAATAGGAACTTCGGGCTTTGTGGGGTCCAATTCCGAGAATGTTTGTAGAACAACTTTTCTGAAACCAAAAACAGCAGAAAACCGGGATCTGGCACTTGGCATCTTGTTAATAGGTTAGTCCCGGAAAATGTATACAAATTCTATAAATAAGGGAGAAAACAAGTAGGAATTGGCAAAATATGATCATGGAGCATCAGAAATTATAGATACGTTGGAGACGTATCACCGGGCAACAGCTCCAAGACCTGCAGAGACACAGAGGAGGCCCGAGAACATGAATCAAGTGGCTCAGGGAGCCAACAACAACAAAAACAATAACAACCGTTACAGCGACAACCGCAATAACAACAACAACTACTACTACTACTACAACAATAGTGCTGGCGATAGAGGCCGAAATGATTACCAAGAGCACCACCAAAGCTATATGGTATTCATCACCGAACCGGATGATAAGGAAAGCTTGTGCAGGCGCGCGATGGAGGTCAATGCGGTGATGCCACCTGTGCCGGAATACATGTACTGGTGTGACCAAGAAATTGTTTGGTCTCGAGCTGATCATCCCAAGATCATGCCAAACCCGGGAAGTTATGCTATGTTGCTGGACCCAACCTTCATTGGGCCCGAGATCAATGTGAAATTCACCAAGGTCCTGATTGACAATGGGAGCAGCATCAACATTCTGTACCTAGATGCAATGGTGAAACTCGGTATTTCCGAGAACATGCTGCAACCTAGTTGGACTACCTTCCACGGTACTGTGCCGGAAGTATCTTGTGCCCCTGTGGGCAGGATATGGATCGATGTGCTTTTCGTTACCCGAGAGAACTGCCGAACTGAGTGCCTGCAATTTGAGGTGGTTGATCTTCAGAGCCTGTATCATGCTCTACTCGGCAGGCCAGCCCTGTCCAAGTTCATGGCCTCAACTCATGCGGCCTATCTAAAGATGAAGCTCACGTGTCCCAATGGTATCATCACCATCTCGGGTGATTACAAGCTCTCTCTGGAGTGTGCTCAGCTGGATCTCGGGTGGCCGAGTCATTAGTCATTGCTGCCGACAAGAACAAGATACACGAGGTGGTGGCCATGGCTCAGGTCGCTCAAATCGGTATGCCCGGGATGCCAAACCTTCACCAGAGCACTACATTCCAAGCCTCCTAGGAGACGAAGAAGGTGCATATCGACTCCAAGTTCCCCGAGTGTGTGGCCATCATTGGTGCCGGGTTGGAGGAGAAATAGGAAATCGAGCTCATTCACTTCCTCCGTGAGAATCGGGATGTCTTTGCATGGTCCAATCAGGACCTGCCGGGTGTCCCGAGGGAGTTGGTTGAGCACTCGCTGCATGTCAGACGGGATGCTAAGCCGGTGAAGCAGGCTTTGCGTCGCTTTCCTGCAGAGAGAAGAAAAGCCATAGGTGACGAGATCACAAGGATGCTAGCAAGTGGATTCATCATGGAGGTGCTGCACCTGGACTGGTTGGCTAACCCAGTCCTGGTAGAGAAGAAGAAGGATGACCCGATGGTTGCTGTGGTGTGATGCATGTGTGTGGACTACACCAATTTGAACAAGGCATGTCCAAAAGATCCATTCCCGTTGCCCCGGATAGATCAAGTGATCGATTCCACAGCCGGGTGTGAGCTGTTTTCATTCATAGATGCTTATTCTGGTTTCCACCAGATCCCTTTGAACCCAGCTGATCAAATAAAGACTGCTTTTATCACCTCGTATGGGGCTTATTGCTATCGTGTCATGTGTTTCGGTCTCAGAAATGTTGGTGCCACGTACCAGAGATGCATGCAAAAATGTTTGCACGAGAAAATTGTTAAAAATGTGCAGGTGTATGTGGATGACATAGTCATCAAGATCAAGGAGAAACACACACTCCTAAATGATATCCGAGAAACATTCGCAAATCTGCGAAGGCATCAGATGAACCTGAACCCGACCAAGTGCACCTTTGGTGTCTCCGCGGGAAAGTTACTCGGTTTCCTCGTATATAGCCGAGGTATCGAGGCCAACCTCTCCAAGATAAGAGCAATTGAAAACATGTCTCTACCGAGATCCTTGAAAGATGTGCAGAAATTCACCGGGTGCTTGGCATCCCTTAGTCGTTTCACTGGGAGAATATGGGAGAATGCCCTAACTCTGTACCAGCTGATGAAGAAAAGTGACAAATTTGTCTGGACCCCGCAAGCTGATGCGGCGTTCCGAGATCTCAAGATCATGTTGGGTACTGCTCCAGTACTAGCGTCTCCTCTGTCTATGGAGCCCATGTTGCTCTATATTGTAGCTACCAACCGAGTTGTTAGTGTGGTTGTAGTTGTGGAGCGAGAAGAGGAAGGAAAAACCGTGCAGAGGCCAGTGTACTATCTTAGCAAGGTGATCTCCAACTCGAAGCAAAATTACCCTCACTACCAGAAGATGACATATGGAGTCTATATAGCTGCCAAGAAGCTCAAGCACTATTTCCAAGAGCATCACATAACAGTGGTGAGTATTGTCCCCATCTCGGAGATTATGGGCAACAAGGATGCAACTGGCCGAGTAGCCAAATGGGCCATTGAGTTTGCTGCTTACACCCTGAAGTATGCGAGAAGAGAAGCCATCAAGTCTCAGGCAATAGCGAATTTCTTTGCTGATTGGGCCGAGATGCAATATGAACCTCCAGTGCCGGAAACAAATTTCTGGAGAATGCATTTCGATGGATCAAAGGTGAAGGAAGGAATCTGTGTTGGTGTTGTACTCACCTCACCCAAAAGAGATCAGCTAAAGTATGTCCTGCAAATCCACTTCACAGCGTCCAACAATGTGTCCCAGTATGAGACCTTAGTCCATGGACTAAAAGTGGCCAAAGAGATTGGTGTTCACCGAATAGAATGCTATGGAGATTCGGTCCATGTGGTTCAACATGCTTCCGGTACTTGGGTCGTGTTGGATGCCAACATGGCGTCTTATCGGTTCCTTGTTCAGAACATGTCCGGATACTTCGATGGGTGTGAATTTCATCATATACACCGAGCTGAGAATGATGCTGCTGATACATTATCCAAGTTGGGTTCATCTCGGTAGGCCATCCCTGCAGGAATTTCAATGGAGCATCTTAGGAAGCCATCCATCAAGCCATCACCGGAGTCGGATTCAATATTTGTCTCGGCTAATCCGGAGCCATACGCGGTCCCAATGGAAGTAGATGTTGGGTGCATCATGGAGAACTTGGGGAATGTCTCCCTCATCTCGGGGACTGTCTCCCTCATCTCGGGGACTGCCTCGCAGAAGCCGAGGACTCGTTCCTATGTCGGAGCCTACCATGTCGGCTGAACCTATGGAGATTGATGAGCCCATTTTCCCTCTCCGGCAGATACCGAGTTGGGCACGACCCATAATTTCTTACATGGCGGATGGTACTTTGCCGAGTGATGAGATCTCGACCAGGCAGGTAAAGAGAAGATCCAAAGGCTACACCATTATCAACAAATAATTGCACAAGAGAAGTACCACAGGCGTGCTCCAATGCTGTGTTGAACCACAAGAGTGATAAGAGATTCTCCGATAGATACATCAAGGGGAATGTGGGCACCACGCCTCATCTCGAGCTCTAGTGAAGAAAGCATTTCAGCATGGTTTCTTTTGGCTCACAGCTTTGCAGCAAGCAGAAGATTTAGTAAGAAAGTGTAATGGGTTCCAGAGATATGCTAGCAAGATTCATATGCCAGCTTCCGAGCCTAAGACCATTCCTATCACTTGGCCATTTGCAATATGATGCTTGGACATGGTGGGGCCCTTCAAGTCGGCTTGGGGCAACATGATTCACATCTTGGTAATGGTTGACAAGTTTACTAACTGGATTGAGGTGAAGCTAATCCGGAAGTGTGATGGGCATACAGTTGTGACCTTTCTGAAGGATATTATCCTAAGATATGGCTACCCTCATGGGATCATCTCGGATAATGGAACAAATTTTGCTGAGGGAGCTTTTGCTCGGTTCTGTAAGGAGAAGAGGATCCGACTAGAAATCGCGTCAGTCGTGCATCCGGAATCAAGTGGGCAAGTTGAAAGAGCCAATGGCATGATTCTATCCAGGATTAAAGCTTGGTTGATTGAGCCATTACAGCGAACCCCGAGTTATTGGCTGGATGAGCTACCAGCGCTGTTGTGGAGTCTAAGGACTACCCCTAACCGCTCTAGCGGATACACACCATTCTTCCCGGTGTATGGAGCAGAGGCCGTGTTGCCAACCGACATAGAACATGACTCGTCGAGAGTGACCCTCTATATAGAGGCAGAGGCAAGAGAAGCCCGAGATGATGATGTTGATTTGCTAGTAGAAGCAAGACAATTCACTCTGTCGAGATCAGTTGTATATCAACAGAACCTGAGACGCTGTCATAGCAGAAAAGTGAGCCCTCGAGTGTTCCGAAAAGGAGACATGGTGCTTAGGCTTGTGCAGCGTACAACCGGAATGCACAAGCTTTCCCCTCATGGGAAGGGTTGTTCATTGTGAGCAAAGCTCTGCACAATGATGCATACTATCTCATTGATGCACAGGAACCAGAGAAGAACATGATGGACAAATGTGGAGAGGAAACTAAGCGTCCCTGGAATGTAGCTCTACTCCGTCGTTTTCATTCCAGAGAATGCATTGTATGTATCTCTTTACCGAGTTGAATCCAAGTCGGCACCCCGAGAAGTGACTCCGGGACTGCCTGTGCCTAACTTTCTCTATGTACTTGCTTTTTTACTCTTTATGTCGGTTAGTCATCTCGGAATTTCTTGTGTAGATTTAGTAGTGTGCTTAAACCTAAGGGCCAACTCTTAAAATTTGCGGTTGTCCGATACCCGGCTTCATGGCAAGCAAGAGAACAAGCTAAGGGTCAATGACACATGAAAAACTACTAAGGAAAGAAAGAGTTAATCAACCGACATAAGTTGTTGTTTCTTCTATTTTCGGCTAAGTGTTGGGCAGTTTTAATTCGTATCTTAGAGTTGTTAATATTATAAACTTGGTTTTCAAAATCTCGTGACTCGACTGTCAAAAAACCACAAGTGGTAGGCAAGAGCAGAGAAGAAAAAAGCCGAGTGGATAAGAAAACAAACTCGGGGACTCGATTTAAAGCAATCCGGTATTCAGCCAGTCTTGCGCAAACTTAATTAATACCAAAGTGGAAAAAGATAAGCATGTTCGTTACATCTCCACCCGGCATACTGGGGATCTAATAAATTTTAAGACTGTTGTATGAGCATTAGGCCACAGCCGGAGGAGTGGAAGCTGTGTCTGTCCCTACCGGGATGGTGGACTCGGCGGAGGTATCAGCACTGAGGATCTCGGTGGCAGCTTCGATGGTGGCCGTCTCGGGAGCAACGGTCTCGGCGGTGGGGGTAGCAGCCGTCTCGGTAATGGTGGCCGGGTCAACCTCGGCCTAGATCACCTCGTCAACTTCCTCGGATCCCTCATACGACTCGGTTTCTCCTTCAGCATCACCGACCTCCTCGTACTTGGACTCCTCTTCCTCCTCGTCCTCGGTCTCTGGCTCGGGGGGACCCTCAATGAACGCCTTGGTATCGGTGTAGGAGGCGAGCCGGAATGCGGTTTCCAGGCGAGCCCGAACATGGTCTTCATCCGTGGACCATTTGGACTTGGTCCGCATGGTCTTGAATGCGTTGAGATTGATGGACTCATACCAGGACATAACGAACTGCAGAGTCTCGTCTGCACCAACCCGTGCTGCAGAAGCGCGCCACTCCTTGAGGCGATCTTGGTCTGGTCGAGGCACTTGGCCAGCTCATCAATTGACGATAGGGCCTCCTTACCCGGCCAAAAGTTCTGGTACACCCCGTGTGCACAGGAGAGGAGATTGGCTCCGATACACCTGAGGGGCATAACTCGGGCATTGATGGCCTCGACAAGATCCTCGATGCTGACCCTCTCCATGACAACTTCCCCAGCCTCAACTCTTTTATGCTTGGATTTATTGATGGCCCTTAGGGCGATACCTTCCAGCTCATGGAAGGCTCCTGTGAGATAAGCTGTTCGAGTTAAATCAACATCAGTACGGTAGACCAGGTCAAGATTTAGAAGAAACATAGAAGAGAAGAGGCTTACTTTTCAGCTCCAGGTTGAGCGCGGAGAGCTTGGTCAGACACCTATCAGCGTCCGAGTTGGCCTTGTCCAGCTGGGTTTGCAGAGAGGTCACCCTGCTCTCGATCTCGGTGTTCTGGTCCTTCAGGTTCTTGATTTCTTCTTCTTGGCGGGCCTTCTCGGCAGCAACATCCTTCTCCAGCTCGGCCTTGGCTTTCTCGGCCTTGGCCTTTTCCCTCTGCATCTCGGCCAGTTCTAGTTTCTGCCGAGTTACCTCGGCCTTCTCGGTCTGGAGCTCGTCCTTGAACTTGACCTCACAGTCAGTGAGCTGCATCTGCGTCTCGGCAAGAGTGAGACAGTCTTGGTGCTTTTCAGCAAAAAGTTTATGTTCAGTTGCACAATAACAGTCCGGTTAGCGGGCAATCAAAATCATGGAAACAGAGCAAGAGAGAAGAAATGAAACTTACTCTCAAGGGCCGAGATCTTGCTCTGTGCGGACTCAGCGAGTGTGGTGCAGTCCTGATGCTTCTCGACAAAAACTTTATGATCATCTACATCGGGACAACAGAGTTAGCCAGCGAAAAAAGGTGCGTAAGCACAAAACGCGAGATAGAGAAGGAAGAACTTACTTTCCAAAGCAGAGATCTTGTTGATGGAATCCATCAGCTGCTCCTCCAATACGACTGTTGAAAATGAAGGGAACACGAGTCAAAAAATTGATGCAGTAAAACGCATACTCGATATCTCAATGTTAACAAATGGTACCTTTGCCTCCCATTTGCTCCTGGATGCGAATGTTGTGCTCAGTAAGGTCCCGGTGGGACCAAAGAAGCTTCTGGAATAGCTTGACACGGGTATCCTTACAAACCTGAGAAGAAACAAAGGGGTAGTGAGTTTTAAGATTCGACCCGAGTAAACTTTAACTCAGTCTAGTGATGTCTGCTCGGCCCAAATCTCGGGGACTAGATGTATGTATTGATCTCGGGTTTCAATTTGCAATCTCGGAGAAAGCCGAAAAGGAAGGAGATTACTTACCCGAGAAGTGATCTCGGCATCTTCAGCAATAGCTCGCAGGGAGCACATCTTGTGTGCAAGTGTGCTGGTGGAAGATGCGACCGCCATGCTCACATGGCCGACATCGGCTTGGTTCCAGTCCTTGCGGTAGTGATCCAGCGGCCCCAACTTCTTCCCGTGATGTGTGTTGGGAATGTACCCAATCTGGTCAAGGTCAGTCTCTATGTCCCAAGTGTGCACTCCCAGCCCTTGGTGCGGAACCATTTGTGTGTCGGGGCTAATCGCCAAAGTGCCCGCTTTCGGCTTCCCGGGCAGAGTTTTCTTCGTGGGAACATAGGCTCTCTTTGTCCGGGTGGTCAGTGGCAGTTTCACAAGGGCAACCCCCTTCTCATTTGAGGTCCTCTTTGAGCTACCCTTCCCGGACACAGGAACAGACCGAGTCACAGGTCACCGTTGTGTCGGAGAAGTGCTTTGCTTCTAGGTAGAAGGGGAAGTTGGTGTTGTGTTGCTGCTGGGGGAGTTGGAGTTGCTCTCGGTGCTTCGGGGGGAGTTGGTGTTGATGTTGCTGCTGGGAGAGTTGGAGTTTCTCTCGGTGCTTTGGAGGGAGTTTGTGTTGGTTGTGCGGTGGGACATACTGCTGGTGGGGCCTGCTGCTACACGTTCTCTTCTTGAAGCTGCTGCTGTTCCTGTGGTTCTGAAGAAGGCTCCGAATATTCCGGAGCCTCATTGGTTTCCATCTCGGCGCCCATGTTGCTGGCGCCGAGGTCTTGGTCTTCCCGCTCAGGGATCTGCATCTCTGGCATGTCCATTGCGTTGGCTTCCGAGTCCTGGGCGTCAAGGTCGACATAGCCACCCGCGTCCGGGAGCGGGATCACATGAGGAAGCGTGGTACTCAGTATCTCCGAGGGAGAATGTCTCGGTGTTAAGCTAAACGCAGGGAGCTCGGTTATCTCGATGTTTATCGGATCGTCATAAGAGAAGAAGAGAGACAAGGAAACCAAGCACAATTGAATCAACTCAGGCAGAATAGCAAAGATATAAAGGAAGTGTAGAGGGGCGGCATCTCGGAACTGACTTACCCGTCCAAAATGGGATGCCTGAGTTTTCGACTGGCTAGGCCTTGACCCCGGGTTTCTGATTTATCCTTTTCCTCGGGGGAGCAACTGCGCCGCTCTCGGACCTCTTCCTCACTTCCACGGGGGAGGCCATAGCTACGGGCCGCACGTCTATCACCTGCTCTCCCAGAGCAGCTGAGGCCGAGGACAGAGGATACACAAATGAGATCGAAGATGGGTCAAGTACCTCTAAAAGAATGCAAGCATCATCATCGTCATCTTCATCGTCCTCGGACCAGTCTTGGATGGAGGCTGGAACTTGGAACATACCGGCTTGGCTGGCGAGCAGGGCGTCCGGGATGGGGAGGTTGTCCTCATCATCATACTCCTGAGTGTCGTCCTCGGTCCGGTCCTCACCCCAATGGTCCAAGGGAGTCTCGCCATCCTCTTTTTCCTGGCTGGGAAAGATCTATGCATGCGAAACATAAAGCATTAGTTCCAAAGTTATATGATCTCGGATGATACCGAGGTGTTGGTACTCTGTTGAAGTTTGAAATACTTACGTTGGGCTCCCTATTTGCTCTACTGTAGGGCTCGAGTCCCCACTCCTAGTCCTCGCCGAGACTGTTCTTGGCAATCGCCTTGATCCGAGGTACCATCTCCTTCTTGGAGAGCTCAAAGGTGGTAACTCGGGTAGGATCTCGGTTCCCACTCATGAAGCACATCTTGTGGGTTCTGCGCTGGAGTGGCAGTATCCGGCGTAGTTGTGCGAGCTGGGCGTGGATGAGGTTCACCTAGGGAACTGATTTCTTAGGGTTGTAGCTCCAATTCACCATCTCGGTGGGAGGGTCGATGTGATATGCTGGAAGCCCTATCAGATCCACCTTGGGGGGATTCTTAACATAGAAGAATCTTCATTAGCAATGTTAGTGTAATCAAAATAATAAATCCACTTGGTTCAGTTTCAACACAAGTATCACACTTCAATTAAAACATTAGCTAATGTCACAAGTTCTTTTAAAGCTCCCCCTCTCAAAAGAACACATAAAGAAAGAGATTAAGACGCAAATGCAAATATTGGTAGAAATCTGTCAAAACAGAATAATCGGTAAAGATGCATTGTTTCGAAAATCTTCTGTTTCTCAAATAAAAAGTGGGAAACAAAACGAAAGTTAGATAACAATCTGGGAAAATGTGTATATTTTCTTTGAAAGAAATCCGACGTTCTGGCTGAGAGATATGAATTGTTTGGTAACAACGCAGAAATCTGTTTCAGAACAACAACTTCTCCAAATTGAAATACCTCTCAATTAGAGTTACTATTGGCACAAAATGAAATAAAAATGATAAGGAGCTTTGCTACAGAGATAACAACTTCCAAAACAAAAAAAGAACAAAAGAAAAAAGAAGAAAACAGAAGTATAACAAAGGAAAATAAAATTGGGTTGCCTCCCACGAATACTTTTGTTTAAAAGCTTTTCGCTAGGCATGAAGAACGAATAAAGTATTATCTATAAAATCATGGGTAGTCCTCACAAGGGACTCAAAAGTTAACTTCATTAACTTTCTAGGGAAATTTTCCATGCCATTTCTAAGGGAGAAATGAAATCTTATAATTCCCTCTTTCATATCAATAATAGCACCAACGGTGCGACGAAAAGGTCTCCCCAAAATGATAGGACAAGAAGCATTGCATTGAATATCCAAAACAAGAAAATCAACATGGACATAATTATCATTATAAATAATAAGAACATCATCAATCCTTCCCAAAGGTATTTTAATAGTGGAGTCTATAAGATGCACTCCCAAAATACTTTCATCCAATGGTTTCAAATCAAACATATCATATAATCTTTAAGGAATAATAGAAGAACTTGCACCAAGATCACACAAAGAATTGCAATCAAAATAATTCATTCTTATTCTAATAGTGCGCTCCCAACCATCTTGTAATTTTCTAGGAATATAGGCTTCAAGTTTGAGCCCTTGTTCTCTAGCTTCCATGAGAGCATTAGTGATATGTTTAGTGAAAGAAATATTTATCTTACTAGCATAAGGATCTTTAGCTAATTTTTGTAAGAAATTAATAACATCAAATATGGTGCAATTATAAAAATCAAGTTTATCAACCTCAAACATGGTGGGAAAAGTTTCTCCTAAAATCACATTATCCTCAATCCCACTTTCAACAATTTTCTCACTAGAAATATTTTTAATCTCCGAACTTTTGGGACTCCTTCTACCTAAAGTCATGACCTCTCCAATCCCATTTGTTTTGATATAAAAATGTTTAGGAGCATTAGGATACTCATTGGTACTGAATTTTTTCACTTACTCAAAGGGTTGGATGGTATAAATTTTAACAGGCTCAGATTTAGCAACTTTTTTTAGCAATTTCAGCTTCTCTTTCTTTTCTAGCACATATTTGAGCTAACATTTTCATGTTCTCATTTATTTAAAATTTTATAGCATTTATGGGTTCAGTTTGCTTGGCTTCAAGAGGCATAGTCCTAATTTTTAAAATTTCTACATCATGAGAAACACTATCAAATTTCAGCACAAGATTATCTAGTTTTGCAATCATTTCATCAACAGTTTTATTGAAATTTTGTGTGTATAGGTAAATTCTATAAGAATGTTCTCAAGATCAGCGGTGCAACTTTTAGGATTGTTATAAGTATTACCATAAGAATTCCCATATGAATTACCATTATTATTTGGATATGGCATATAGTTGTTACCACCAAAGTCATTCTTGTAAGCACAGTAGTAAAAATTGTTTCTAGCAATAAAATTCACATCAATTTGGTCATTCTCATTAGCAACCAGAGAGTTCAAGGGAACATTATTAGGATTTATTGGTACTTGTTTAGCTAGCAAAGAAGCAAGCATATCAATTTTATCACTCAAAGAAGAGACCTCCTCAACAGAGTTTACCTTTTTTACCTGTTGGAGCCCTTTCTGTGTGCCATCGGGAATATTGTGTCATTAGATCATCCAGTAACTTGTTTGTGGAGCCTAAGGTGAGGTTCATGAAGGTTCCTCCCGTAGCTGAATCCAATAAATTTCTTGAAGAAAAATTTAATCATGTATAAAAAGTTTGGACAACCATCCACGTAGTTAGTCCGTTTGTGGGCCAATTCTTAACCAAATTTTTCATTCTTTCCAAAGCTTGAGCAACATGTTCATTATCATTTTGTCTAAAGTTCATAATATTACTCCTCAATTGTATAATTTTTTCAGGTGGATAATACTTCCCAATGAAAGCATCCTTGCATTTAGGCCAATATTCAATGTTATTTCTAGGCAAAGAGAATAACCATTCCTTAGCTCTTCCTCGAGAAAGAGAAGAATCTTAATTTCACAATATCACCATCTACCTCTTTATATTTTTGCATGTCACATACTCAACAAAGTTATTTAAATGAGAGGCAGCATCTTCTCCAATATCAGAGAATTGATCTTTCATGACAAGATTCAACAAAACTAATTTAATTTCATAAGAGTATGTTGTAGCAGCAGGTGGAGCAATCAGTGTGCATATGAAATAATTATCATTGGTACTAGTAAAGTCACAAAGTTTGATATTATCATTGGTAGACATGATTTCAAGATAACACAAATAAAAGACTATAAACTAGAGAACTATTTTTTTTGGATTTTTGATAAAGAGAAAACATGACTAGACAAAAGTAAACTTAAAAAGAACAAAAAAATTAAGAGAGTGAAAGTGTGAGACTCCCCTTGCAGCAAGCTAGAAATCCCCGTCAACAAAGCGAAAAAGTGATTGATGAGGATGTGATCACACGCTCGTTGGGAGACCCCAAGCGGAAGGTATGATGCAGTATAGAGTAAGTTTTACCCTAGTAAAGAACCGGAGTTATTGATCCAGTAGGACTTAGTAGTCTTGAAGAAGATTGATTTATCAACGACGCTAGAAAAGTACTGACATGTAGTTGACGGGATCATGGAACCTGCACACAAAAATAAACTCTCTCTTGCCCCAACGTATAGAGTCTTAGAAAACAATAAAAGAAAAATTGAACAACAAGGAAAAATGATGAAAGTTCTTAAAAGAAGGTTTGCAATATGAGGAAAACAGGACCAGGGGCATAGGTTCACTAGTGGTGTCTCCCAAAAGAAAACAAGCATGCTGGGTGAACAAATTACAGCCGGGACATTGACCAATCATGAACGTATAACAATATTATTATGACGAGATAAAGTTCACGGGTTCTAACATTGTAGGCATTACGTCTAGGCATATGAACCGCTATCCAGCAGATATCCATATCTAAATATCCACCTAAACAAAGCTATCCAACAAATCCATTGGTATTAAGTTGCAGCATTGAAGTGATTGCTACGTGTGCAGCAAACACATGCATTAAGATCAATATGTAATGTAAGAAGTGGTTCTCATATGTAGAAAAGAGCACCGCTTTTTTCTTCCTAGTGGCAACAGCGCACCCCCCCCCCCCCGCATGTTTCTGTCACTCGAGCGCCGGCAACAGGGAGGCATGAACCCACTATCTAGCATATAAACCCTCTCCTGGAGGTGAAAACAACTACGTTGCGAAGGTAAGCATAGACACCAGAGAGCACTGCAAGACAAGATTAAAACTCTCTACAAATATAAGTGAAGCATCTCAGATTGACATGAACCAAATAATCATAATCTCATGGTTCATCGGATCCCAACAAACACAACATGCACAATTATAAAACGGTGGCCTCGATCATGTGAGGAAGCTCATGAGACTATAAACATGGAGGCATAGGGAGAGAACAACCATCTGGCTACTGCTATGGACCCGTAGTCCCGAGATGAACTACTCACGCATATATCCGGAGGCGATCATGGTGATGTAGAGGCCTTCGGTGACAATCCCCCTCTGCAGAAGGGTGCCGGAGAAGGACTCCAGAAGCCCTTGATTGCACTTTCTAAGTGACAGTGCCTCTTTTTCGTGGAAAATAACTCCACCCCTGACGTTTTGAGCGTAAAGGCAATTTATAGGCGAAGGGGGGATGAGAGGCGGTGGCCAGAGCCCCCAGGGGCCCACTGGGCGCAGCCAAGGGGCAGGTCACGCCTGGCAAGCGCATGTTAGCTCCCGGGCCCCCTCTGGGTCCCCTTTGGACTCGGTCTTCTTTCTGGGTAAAAATTGATCTCCGTAGATTTCAACACTTTTCGAGAATATTTCCTCAAGAACTTTTCTAAAAATTAAAAAAACAGCAGAAAGCAGCAACTGGTCTGGGGCCTCTTGTTAATAGGTTAGGCTGTGAAAACACCCGGAAAATAAAGGAAAACGGTAGAAAACATGTGGAAAAAAATTATTGGGTAGAAAACGAGCATGGAGCATTAAAAATTATAGATACGTTTGCAACGTATCAAAGACCGAGAACCTATCTAGCATTAGGGGTAGGAGAACGAGCTCCAGCCTCTAGATCTAGACCCACGACGAGTCTGCACATGACTTACGAATGGTTAGTTTTGTTACATTGCCACTCCCCATGTTATTTTGCATGTTTTCGTTCTAACTATTGCAAACCATTTCACCTGATCAGGCGTTGCCGGAGATGAAAGAACAGAACGAAGCCCTCGAGGAGCAGCAGAGGCATCATACCGACGAGCAGCGACAACAAATGGCGACGATGCAGGAGCAGATGGCATGGATAGTAGTGAGTTCCATGCACATTACACACTAGCGGTAGTCTTCTGTTTTATTTACTAACCCGGTTTCTAAAACATACTATGCATGCGCAGATTCAGCAGAGCGGTACGGGGACTCTGTCGCAGATGCTATTGGGTGGAGCTGGAGCGATGGTGATTCATCGATCAACGTAGGTTACTATTTCCTTCTAGCCGGTGTCATTTTCTTCTAACCGGTGCTAACCATCTAATTATTATGCTTGTAGGGTACTGGTGCCTCTACAGTGGGCTCGAACGGATCGCCCATGTCCCGGACTGCCGCACCATCACCAGGAGGCACACCAGGAAACACATCAGGACAACAATGGTGAGTTAGCTATAAACCTTGTAACTAACAAGTCAAAACTATCAGTTTGAGAGATTTTTTTGCTTCATTGCAGCCAAGGTAGCCCAACCTTTGCATCCGTGCAATATTTCTCATATATGTCAATTACTCGTTATTTTTGCAGCGATCCTCCTTCATTCATATGTAGTTGTGTAGATCTATTTCATCTATTTTCTCGTGTTTTGCATTTCAATGTTTGAATTTTCATGTGTTTGTGTCTTTCTCTCGTGTTTTAAATGGATTGGAGCTAGGAGTGGATGGCATTGATGGGCTGATCATTGGAGTTGCTTCTACATGTATCTCTTATGCTTCATTGATGTAATCAGAGCAATTCCATTGCTGTGCCACATTTGGATGTAATAATGCATGATTTAGATGATATTTGTTTTATTTCGATGATATGTGTGTGATTTCGATGATATTAGAATGATATATGTGTTCTGGTCATCAATATAGTGTTTATATGTGTTCCGTATCTATTTTGGAATATTTGAACTCAACGGATTGAGCAAAAAAAAAATTGGTCCTCTTTGACGTGTGCAAACACACGACAAAGAATTTTTTGACTCTTTGCTGGCACCTAACTGTGTAACCTGACATTTTTGTTCACTCTTTGCCGTTTGATTGCACACGGGAAAAAGAGATAGAACTTTGGCAAAGATTGACCACGAATGCAACATTTGGGGTGCTCATTGGGCCCCCCTGTCAGTGCTTTGCCATGTGATGACACAGTAAAGGGTGAGACGTAGCCGTGCGCCAGCACACGACAAAGCCTGACGTGTGGGGCATGCCTGTCAGCACGTTGCCGTGCACGAGCATACGACAAAGACCTAGTGGCTTTGCCGTGTACCTACACACGGCAAAGTGTTGACATGTGGGGGCCACATGGCCGTTACCATCGGTTAGCGACGTCCATCTCGAGGCACATCACGACCTACATGCAACACCGACAAGACCCGGGGAGGTAACCCGATTGGGAGTCAGAGGATCCATAGTACCGGCAGCCTCCAAGACTTCATATTCATCATTTAAATGGTACTGGGGCTTAGAGACAACATTTGCCGTGTGCCGCACACGGTAGACGACGTTGCTGTACCGTTTGTCGTCATGTGCTCTATGCTGTCGTGTTTTTTCTGGACTTCGCCGTGTGGCTTTGGCACACGGCAACAACCCTGTTTCCTGTAGTGAATGGAGGGAGTAGTTCCTAGCTAGGTGATGAGTAAATTGTTCGTGGGTTGCAAAGGAGCCGGCTCAGTAACAGCCATTGGAATCGCCTGCAGAGGAAGGACGATGGTGGGTAGCGGGCGGTGTGCGGTTTGACTGCTGAGCAACAGTAGAGCCGGTGAAGCTAGCCAGCCAGTGTGCATGCTTTCTTGCTACCCATATAACATTAATTTTAGTAAATTATTCTTGCGTTTGCAAGAGTTGGCATATTGAGGCGTGCCTATAAGAGCTGGAGTGACATACACAGCTATGGTAGAATTACGCGTGTGCCTGCCCAGCCTAGCTACACTTGACTTGCTGCCGTTGAGTAGCTTATTCCCTGGCTAGGACTAGGATGGAGGAGCTGTGGAAGGACATGTCCCTGACCTCCACGCCGGCGGCACTCCAGTACCACCTCGGCTCCCCTCCTGCCGCCTACCTCCTCGCAGCTCCTCAGCCGCCCCGCACGCCGCCGCACACGGCGACGGCGCTCACCCTCAGCCCCTCCCTCGAGTTCACCTACCTCGGCCACGCTTCGGCTTCCTCCAACTCCACCAGCTCCGGGGACGACTCCCTCCACCACATGCCCGACCCCTTTGGCGCCGCCATCTTCTCCTCCTTCGCCGCCACCGGAGGAAGCAACAACGGCACTAGGAGGGTCGCCGTGCAGGCGGGGTTGGCGGCGGATAGCGACCGGCGGCAGCGACGGGTGATCAAGAACCGGGAGTCGGCGGCGCGGTCGCGGGCGAGGAGGCAGGCCTACACCAACGAGCTGGAGCTGGAGCTGGAGCGGCTAAAGAGGGAGAACGCCATGCTCGTCAAGCGCGAATATGACGTACGTATACATTAATACATTTACATATGTCGTCATCTGCAGATTACTTACTTCATTGCGCACTCAGTTGAATGAATCTGCCGGCTTCAAAATGAAATGTAGGCTCGTTTGGCGCTGGCCGGTGGCGGAAATACCCTGCCTCCAGATGGTGATTTCCGGTCGGAAATAGCTAGGATAAAGAAGATGTTCTTGGGGCAAATCAAGGACAAGACAGCTGCACGTAAACTGCCGCGCCCAGGCTCAGCGGCGGAGCAGGCCCCCCCACCGGCGGAGGTCAAGAGGTGCCGCTCAGCCCCTCCACCATGATCCATCCTTTCTAATGCAGCTAGCGCGCAGCTGGAGCTAGTGCTAGTTGCAAATATCAAAAGTTGCTAGCTACATAGTATGGCTTAGTATTTGATTGATCATTAGCTAGTAGTACTTGTATTATGTTTGTGGCGGAGCATGTACGAAATCTGCCTAGCTAGCTAGCGAGCATTGGACGGATAAGGTCGGTGACAAATGCATGGCAAGATTGATTTCATTTCTGGAGCGACACAGACCAGACCGGCAGGGGATTCCATCAAATTTTCTTTTCTGGCGCCTCAATCTTGGTTGATTTTGATTGTCCTAGGTTACCGGCAGCCAGATCTTGGTTGATTTTGATTGTACACATATACGTCCGCGCTCCCCACCCACATGCAGCGCATATGCACCCTGCCTTTATGTCCGGCTAATGTTGTCAGCTGTGTGCTGCACTGTGCATGCTACATTGTGTTCCATAATAATGCATGTCACTCCCTCTTCCGGCCGGTTGCTGATATCTTCTTCCCTTGCAAGTTTTTGTTGGGCAACATTTATGGACAGACATGTGTGTGTGCTTTATCATCCACTGTCGACGGCGACATCCTTGTGTTCTTGTGCGATATATCCGTGACAATTACTCCGTATTTCGTTTTCCTAAATTCATGCATGCATGCATGCACAAGAAATAATTGGGCCCAACCCCAGGCAGGCAGATCAAATCAAAACCCTGCCGCGAGCTGGATTTTGCTAAACTAATTTGTTGTGAGAGATACACCCAAACATCCTCCTCCTAAAAAAGGAAGTTGAAGGCGACCCGGATACTTTTGCTACAACAGAGCTATTTGGTTCCCTTTCCTTTGATATATGATGCCACAGATGGCCGACACGCAATGCTGCTTTCATTGTTCCCTTTTGCATCGACTATCTATCATCCGTGCGTCTAGCTATAGAGCAAATGCACCACATGCATATTTGCTTTCTCCTTTCTTTTGGTGTTTGTGCGTGCAGAATATTTTCTGCCTTTTTCAGGATTTCAGAGTACCTACATCCATCTATGTATATGCCCTTCCAATGTATTAGATCAGAGTATTTACAAAGTTGTAGTAAATCAGCGACAAGTAATATGAAACAGAGGGGTATTCAATTGGTCCAACACAGATCAATTCCAATACTGCTCGTTGCTCCAATAACATCTCATACATAGTATATAAACTCTCCTCTCAGTGGAACATAAAACATCTCATGAACAGCTGAGAGCATGCCCACCGGCTGCCTCAAAATTTTGTACGGGACCTCTGAAAATATGTCCGCTTTAAAATCCAAAAAAAAAATTAAGATCGAATGTAAAACTAAAGGTTTAGCTTCCATCCGAATTTATTGAAATTTTAAAATATTTTGACAAAATTTAGACCTAGAGTTTAACTGCATCTATCTTCATTCAACCGCAAAGAGGAACGAAAAGATCTGTCTCCACGCAAGTGTGTACTTTTTATCAACCAAATTATGCACAAAACAATGTCTCCACACAATTTACATGATGGCGACCCTTAGAACAATAATGCTACACCTACGTACAAAACCTAGGGGAGAAACACCATGGTACGTAAAATCCGTTTACGGGAGAAATAAGAGACAAGATTACATCAGCTCATGTTTCTGGCGGATTATGCTTTTCAGCTCCCTAGATGGTAGGGAACGACAGCTTTACAATTGCTTTGCCGTTCAGGATTTATTGCCAGTACGGCCACCTTCTATTGTTTCTCATTCGTTCTGCTTGGGAATTGATCGACCATTATGTTGGATTCAATTCTTGTTTGTACAATATCTAAACGACCTTTGTGCAGCAGCATATATATTGATGATGGCTCGCACGTAGTATCTCACTTCTTATGATCTTCAAATTATTATTTATCATAGAGTGGCAATCAAAGTCTTCAGAAAGTTTCATGATTTGTACGAATGGATCATCAAACTACTTCCTTTGCTTTTATACACAAGGCCACTTTGGTTTTCATGTCAAACTTTGACTTTTAATTTTGGTCACCAAATTATGGCTTATATTGCATAAAAAATATATCACCGTAAAGTTCTTTCAAATGTGCATCAAATGATATAAATTTGTAGAATATGTCATATTTTGTTGGTAAAATTAATGGTTGGAGTTTGTGCTAAAAATATGAAATGGCCTTTTATTCAAGGACGAAGGGAGTACTGGTATTCAAGATTCCAGTGACATGTCTATTTCAAGCGCCAACGATGACTTTTAGCAAGAGAAGGAAACCAATGTGGAACTTGAACAAGATCACGGTGAAGATCAACAAAAATCATTACTTAAAGAACCTAAATTGGGTATGACCTCTTATGGTGTGGATGATTGTCGTGGTGGTATCACGGCAGATGCCATAGGATGGCTAAAGATCTGGGGTCGATGGACGCTGGAGGTGCTCGGGGAGGGATCACACAGCGAGTAGCTGCGTGTGGAATGAATCAAGCACTGCAAACAACAAGATCTACCCAGCTTCAGGGCCCTCGTGTGGAGGTAAAACCCCTACTCCTGCCTTTCTCTCTTTATTTGTGTGTTCTACCGAGTAGCCACAGTACAATTTGGCCTACAGCCGAGTAGCCACTCTTCTCTCTATGTGATGCGAATCCTAAGTGTTTCGAACAAAGCCAAGCGACCCTCTCACAGGAGGGGGCAGGGCACCTTATATACTGGTGCCCAGCCGAATACATCCAAGATGAAAAGTACAGCCGAGTGTCGACATAGTGTGCACAATGCACACTTCCAGCTTCTCGCTGACAGTTTTGGCTTCCTAGTTTGTCTTGTGCACAAAGTCGTTGTGCAAAACCAAGTCCATACCCTGTTATCACTGTCACGGCCACAGGGTAGGCCCCCTGACCTGCACCGTCCCGCTGACACCCTGGCGCGGATAAGCACGCGCTCTGCAGATGAACAGTGCGCCAGTACGGACCCAGGATACGCGGGATCATGTGTCAGAACGGCTCCTTTGACTTCTGGCCCGAGTAGGAACTCACTCCCTCTACTCGGACCACTTCCTCTACTCGGAAGAATGTAACTTCCTTGATTCTTCCTTCTGGCCATTAGCAGGTAAGGCCGGATAGCAGTCTACCGGGTAGCCAGCTATTCAGCCAAAACTCTCCCTTGACCTTGCCTTTAGCACTTGCTTTACCCCTACTCGGGGGTAACCCCCCGACATTAGTCCCCGAAGCTGATAGAGTCCTGCGAACTTGTTCACTGGGCTCTTCCAGCTTAAAAACAAACCTTGTCCTTGATCCGTAAGATACCGAGTTGCACCTCCGAATAGCCTTCAATTCTTGCTTGAATCTCTTCCTCTCCGAGTAGCACCATTTCTCTTCTCTGACGCCGAGTAAAAAGACTTAGCGAATTTTTGAACAAAATCTCGCTGTGGCAGAGCAAATCCATCTCTCCGTGTCGCTACTGGGCACGTGTCACGCCCTCGTACCCCCGATGCCTCGGTACCTGGGATATGACAGGCCACGCGCCCATTACTGCGACTAGGGCCCACCGGCCCGTTAGGTCACTTCAACTGCACTTATTAGCCCACGATCTCGACGTGGGATTAACTGCGCCCGTTGCGCGCGCAATATGCGCTGTGTGCGTTTCTAACCGGTTCGCTTCCCACGCCGCACGATCTCAGTGCACGATCGATCCCACTAACTCCGTTGGTAACGGCAACCCGAGGGGAGAGATAAATACCCCCTCGGTACCTCCTCCTTCTCTTTCCTGCTCACTTTCTTCTTCCGCCCCTTCGCCTCTCCGCCGTCGCTGAACACGCCGCCGCCGCAAATCCTTGCCGCGCCGCTGCTCTACGCGCCGTCGGAAAGAGAGCAATTCCTCCACACACCTTGCCACTCCAATCTTCCACAAATCTCCTTATCTCCATGGCTCGCGGAGACGATGATGGCCGCGCCGGTTGGGAGGGGTCCGATGTCACGGCGGAAGACTGCCGATGGCTAGTCAATACCCGCCGTGTCCCTCCCGGCGTGCGGTGCAGGCCTCCGGACAACGAGATCGTCCCCACGCCGGAGGAGGGCGAGTTCGTCGTCTTCCTCGCGCACTTCAAGCGGGGATTTGGTCTCCCGGTGTCGGATTTCTTCAAGGAGTTCCTCAAGAACTTCGGGCTGCAGCCGCATCATCTCCCCCCCAACGCCATGGTGATGCTCGCCTTCCACGCCGTGGTCTGCGAGGCGTTTCTCGGCGTGTACCCAACTATCCATAGTTGGGCACGTTATTTCTTCTTCCGGAAGCAAAGCGTCCCCAAGCCTGGAAGCACGGAGAGCGCCCGCGCGATGACGAAGACGGGGGGCGCCATGATGCTGCAGCGCAGCGTCGGCAGCCACCCGCGCATCAAGGGACTCGATACGGTACGCAAATGGCAGCGCTCCTTTCTTTATGTCAAGAATGTCCCCACCGAAGAAGGAGCGCCCATCCAGGACCGGATAGGGCTTCCTAAGTGGAAGAACGCGCCGCCAACCCAGCAAAATTGGGGTTACAACCCGAAGAGCCTCGACGATATCATTCAGATCGAGAAGCGCCTCTCCGAGTTGAAGGAGTTGGGATTCAAGCGCGATGATCCCATCGCGTGCTGGATCTCGCGGTGAGTGCTCCCGCTCCAGCGTCGCTCCCACAAGATGTGCTACATGGGAGGCACACGGGACTGCACAAGGACTACTACTTTCGAGCTCAGCACTGCCGATGTGGCCATCTGGGCGAGATCCATCATGAAGACATCGCTCACTGACACCTGGCAGTATGGCTTCGTGCCGTACAGCCGCGCCAAGCCAATTGAACAGGTTAGTCCTTTATGCTTTGTCTCTGCACTTTGATACCGAGTAGATGGCTTTCCAGCTTAGTATGCTTAGTCTCTGCATACTGCACCGAGTAGAACACCACAAGCACCTCGTTGGCTTTATGTGCTTTGTGTTTGCACGCCGTGTCGAGTAGAGAACCTTAGCCGAATATGCTTTGTGTTTGCATGCTACTCTGAATAGAAATTCCTGGGCCTGTATGCTTTGTGTTTGCATGCCGTACCGAGTAGAACTTCTCAGCCTTGTACTCAATTGATTTGTATCACCTTCTTGTCTTTCCAGCATATTGATCGCCAAGCAGAAGAAGACGAGGAACGCTTCGAGGCCAACTGGCACAGCGACCGAGAAGAGGACGACGAGACCGCCTACGATACCCAGGACACCCTCTGCATCCCCCACGCCGAGCAGCCGGGTAAGCATCAAGTTGATGCGTCCATTCGGGATTGGTCCGAGGACGACGAAGGTGACCAAGCTCGCCTCTCTGAACGCGAGTAGCGCAATCCAACTTCCCATTCTGTTTCTCAAACCCTTTTTCTCTTCTACTCTGCAGATGACCCTGAGGTGGACGAGGAAGACGAAGATGCCATCGACGTCGATCCTCTCTCTGTCGCAGCTCCCACCACTCGGAAGAGGGTAGGCAGCGGTGCCCAGGAGCCTGCCGCCAAGAAGCCTAAGAAGACTGAGAAGAAGAAGAAGATCGACACTGCCAGAAGGCAACTCCCCACCCGCAAGGGGTAAGTAACTTTCATCCAAGTTGCATTCTGCTGCTGCTTCTCGGTGTTCTCTTCCCCTTCTCTGTTTCTGAACTTCCTTTCTCTTCCAGCGACCCTCTGGACGCTGACGCTGCCGCAGCTCCCACTAGCTCCAAGAGGCAACCTGTTATTGATCTTGAGAAGCTCGTTGAGCTCTCCGAGGATGAGGAAGAGCCAGCACCACGGGATAGGACGGGTGCGCCCTCTCCCGTGAAGGCAGAAGAAAAAGACGCCAGCGCCGAGAACACGGGCGCTGGTGACCAAGACATGGACCTGGAGCAGCAGGCCCGCGCGGACCAAAACGCGCGGGATGCTGCTCACGATGAAACACCCCCTTCTCCCCCAGCTGCCTCAGCTAGGGAGAATACTGAACAAGAAGCCGAGCATCAAGACCATGCCGCCCTTGAGCGGCAAGACGAGAACATGGAGCAGCAGGAAGACGAAGCTGCCGTTCAGGATGACCCCGCGGCCACGCCGCGGGTAGAAGAAACAGGAGACACAAGACCTGATCCCGCTGCCGAGCAGCGGGTTGAGGAGACTGTGGTGCAGCCAGTCCTGCAGGACCAAGCGCAGCCAGATGCTGTGCCGGATAGCCGGCCCCCTGTGCCGCCTACCCAGCAGGTTACTCCACCCACTGCACCGAGCCCTCCACCAACGCAGAAGAAAGCCAAGACTGCACCGAGCCCTCCACCAAAGCAAAGCACGCACAAGACCGTGTCGAGCCCTCCTCCTAAACAAGGCACCAAGAAAACTGCATCTCAGCAGGCTCCTCTCACTTCACGCCAAGCGCCTCCGTCTGCTTCTCGGACGGATGTCGCTGCCCAAAAAGCCGCCAAACCTGAAGCCGCAGCTGTCCGCAGGAATCCATCGCGCCAGGTTGCGCAAGATTCTGCTCTGATGCCACCGCCCAAGTCAAGCGGAAAGGCAGCTGCGAAGAGCACGCAGCTTACGATTGGCGCTGATGTTGGGTCTGCTGGCGCAGGCGAGGGGTCGAGTGCTGCTCAGGCGCAACCCAGCTTCCTGCCATACATGCTGCAAATGGCCAAGCAGCACAACATTGAGTTGACCAAGGGAGAGCAGCGGGTCGCCGTTACGAAGGGCGGCCAGGCCAAGGCAGTGTACGCCAAGTTGAAGGAGAAGAAGACCCTTGAGTTCTACTCGCGCGAGGCCGGCGAGACTCAGATCCAATCCGAGGGACTGATGCAGATCGTGGACCGAGTAGGCTTCATCGACCAGGTGTGGGAAAGCGCCGCCCATGGCAACAAGACGTGGGATGGCAGCACCGTGGTCACGCTGGATCACTGGCGTATTGACTGGAACAAGGCTGATATGGGCCACAATCCCATGACCATCGCCTCCGGTACAAGCACGCTGGCCGCGAAGCTATTCGTTCTCCGCAAAGCCGCCGAGGACGTCGAGCAGACATACGCTGTAAGTTCCATTTGCTTGTTCTGAGTTGCGGTTTCTCTTCTCCTCTGTTCTTCTTTTTCTCCTTAGACACTACCCAGTCCCCGAGATTCGGGCCGAGTAGACGGGCACTCAGCCGAGTTGCCGTCTTCTCGGGCCAAATCTTTCAAAAATTGTCTAACTCCTTTCCTTTCTTCTTCACAGAATAGCCTCTTGAAGAGGACCAACTTGTTCCGGCGGCTGCTCTGGAACCATAGCATCGCCACAAAACGCCTCGCGCCCCTGGAAAAAGAGCGCAAGGATGACGCCGAGATGGAGCAGGCGGCAGTGGATCGTGCCCTTCAACTCTCTCCAATCGAAAGTAAGCCTTTAGCTATTCGGTTAGTGCGTTTTGTGTTTACGCCCGGATTTGCTCTTTTCTCTAACTCTGTTTACTTTGCAGGCAAATTCAAAGAACTGCAGGAGCAGCACCAGCACTGCCACGTCTTCACCGCCTCCGCCGAGAGCAAGATCAAGGAGCTGGAGGGTGAGTTGACAGCTACTCTGGTGTCTGTGTCTTCTCCTCTACTTGACTACTCTGCTAACATTGCTCTCCTTCTCACAGAAGAATATAAGAAGTTCCAGGAAGAGCACCTCCATTGCTTGATGCCTGCCGAGATGCAGCAGCAGCTGGCCGCCCGAGATGCAGCACTTAAGAAGGAACGCGACGCTGAGCGCGCCGAGTTCGAAGCGATGCAGGTGAAGCTGAAGACCACTCTTGATGACGCCTTGAAGACCGAAACCACGGCGAAAGCCATGGAAAGGACGCTCGAGGCGGAAATCGAAGTTCTAAAGCAGCACAACGTGCAGCTCGCGCAGCAGATTGCCAACGCGAGTAGCATCGAAGACAGGCACATTGCCGATGAGGAGGCCTGGAAGAGAAAGCTGGACGCGCTACTCGTCGACCTCAATAGTAAGTTTTGCGCTTCTCTGCACTTGGCTGTTTCCTTCCTCTTCCGCTTGGCTTGGTTCGTTTCTCCTCTTTTATACTTGATTTCATCTCTGCTCTGCTTTCATTTCTAACTCTTTCTGGTTTCACTCTCAGATATCTTCCCTGATCTCTGCGCGGCTAGCACGCCTGCTTTGGCAAAGGCGCAAGAAGTCCGAGCTGAAAAAGGATTGCCCATGAACACCAAATCCACGATCGAGGACAACCTCACCAGTATCAAGTCGCAGCTCCATTCGATCAAAGGCCTGGGCACCATCATGGTGTCCACGGCCTTGCAGCTGCACCAGCTGTTCTGGCCTGGTGAAACTGCGCCTAGGACTATTCGCGAAATCTCCCAGAAGTTGGACGGCGCAAAGTCCGAGCTGAAGAAATGGCGTGCGTCCGCAGCTCGGGCAGGGGCCGATCTGCTGCTTCGCTTCATATACAGCTGGTACGAGAACCTGAACCTCGACACCATCCTCGAGATGCGCCAAGGCTCCAAGTGGTCAGATGATGCCGACTACGTTGCACGCCGCAAGGCAGTTGCGTACGAGATCGCCTCCTACGCGGATACCGCCCACTTCATCGACGGCCCCACCGAGCCTGACATCAAGGCGGAAAGCGAAGGCGAGGATGAAGACGAGGACACCGAGTCGGATGACTTGAGTCTCTTCGAAAACACAGGTGCCGAGGAGGGATCCGGGAAGGGGAAGGGCAAGGTTGCTGCAGACAGCGACGAGGAGCCGGAAGCCGAAACTCAGGATGCCACCATCACCACCGAGATGGTGATCCAGCAAGCTGCTCCCGAGTTGGGCTCGTCCTATGGCGCGGCACCTGACGATGCGGCGCTACTCCGCACCCAGTCCGCTGCTTCCACTTCAGCCACCGACCCCATCTCGGTGGCCACTGTCACTTCTGAGCAAGCCACCGCCATGGACGTTGATGCTGGAGCTGATGCGGAGGAGGCCAACACCGAGACAACTGCTGCGGACAACACCGCCACCACTGATGATGCTGCTGTCTGAAACTCTACCTTAAAACTTTCATGAGATCCCCGGGATGCCGGGTGCAAATGTATCAAAACAATTAAGTATTTGTTGCTACTCCTTTTTTATTCCAGTTCGAAGTTTGCTACTTAATATATGAGCAACTCTGGCTCAATGTCGGGTTGCGTTATCATGCAAGTCCCCGAGTTGCATTTTTTATCCACTCTTCTCTTTTCGTCTCAGCTCTTACCTGCCACTTGTGGCTTTGTTGGTAGTCGAGTCACAAGATGTCAAAGATCAAGTTTCAAATACTTAGCCACTTAGAAACATTCATAGTAACGCTACCCACCACTTAGCCGAAAAAAGTTAACAAAAAACAGTAAAGAACGCTCTACTCGGTTCTTGCACTCCTCTTTTCCTTACTCATTTTTCGTGTGCTCATTGACCTCTAGCTTGTTCTCTTGCTTGCCATGGAGCCGGGTTTCGGACAACAGCAGAGTCGAAGAGTTGGCTTTTAGGTTTAAACACAGTACTAAACGTACTTATGAAATTCTAAGCAGAGCAACCGAGTAGACAAAGGTAAAACTGGATAGAACAACACGGAGCAAGTTGGACGAGGGCAGTCCCCGAGTTCAATTTCAGATTGCCGAATAGAAGTTTAACTCGAATAAAAGAGTACATACACATTTTGCTCACGAATGAAAGCGACGGAGTAGAGCTACATTCCAGGGGCGCTTAGATTCCTCTCCGGCTTTATCCGGCCTGTTCTTCTGGGATGGCTGCGCATCAACAAGATAATAGGCATCATTGTGTAGAGCCTTGCTCACAATGAATGGCCCTTCCCACGGAGGAGATAGCTTGTGCATCCCGGCTGTGCGCTGCACGAGCCTAAGGACCATGTCTCCTTCTCGGAAAACCCTTGGGTTCACTTTCCGGCTATGATAACGCCTCAAGTTTTGCTGATAAACAGCTGAACGTGACAGAGTAATCTCTCTTGCTTCTTCTAGCAGGTCAACATCATCTTCTCGAGCTTCTCTCGCCTCCGCCTTAATGTAGAGGGTTACTCGGGGGGAGTCATGCTCTAGGTCAATTGGCAACACGGCCTCAGCCCCATAAAATAGGAAGAACGGTGTGTAGCCGGTTGGCCGGTTAGGGGTAGTCCTTAGACTCCACAACACTGCTGGCAACTCGTCTAACCAACACCCAGGTGTTTTCAGCAGTGGCTCGATCAGCCTTGGCTTTATGCCTGACAGCACCATGCCATTTGCTCTTTCAACTTGCCCATTGGAGGCGGGATGCGCAACAGCCGCGACATCTAGCCGGATGTGCTTATCTCTGCAGAACCTTACCAAGGCACCCTCAGCAAAATTTGTGCCATTTATCTGTGATGATGCTATGCGGGTAGTCGTATCTCAGGATCACATCCTTCAGGAAACTCACAGCTGTGGCTCCGTCACACTTCCTAATCGGTTTCACTTCAATCCACTTGGTGAACTTATCAATCATGACCAAGATGTGAGTCATGTTGCCTCTAGCTGGCTTGAATGGGCCAACCATATCCAAACACCAAACAACAAATGGCCAAGTGATGGGAATGGTTTTCAACTCGGAAGCAGGCATGTGGATCTTACTTGCGAATCTCTGGCAGCCGTTGCACTTCCTCACAATATCTTCAGCTTGCTTCAAAGCAGTGAGCCAAAAGAAGCCATGCCGAAAAGCCTTCTTGACCAGAGCCCGAGAAGAGGCGTGGTGTCCGCATTCTCCTTGATGTATCTCCACCAGAATTTCTTTTTCCCTCTTCTGGTTCCACGCAGCGTTGCAACACGCCAGTGGGACTTCTCTTATGCAGCACTTCTCTGAATATGGTGTAGCCCTTGGATCTTCTCTGAATTTGTCTTGTGGTAACCTCATCATCTGGCAGGGTGCCGTCCCTTATAAAGGATATTATGGGCATAGCCCAACTCGGTGTCTCCCGCGGGGGAAACGCTGGTTCGTCCAGTTCCATCGGAACAACCGCCACTGCATCTTGTTCTGAGTTGGGGTTGATTCTCTGAAGCCCCGAACGGTTTGCAAGGACTTCCTCAATGAAAGCGACAGCCCCCGAGTTGAGAGGGGCAGTCCCCGAGTAACAAGGGACAGTCCCCAGGTTGCAAGCGCTAGTCCCCGGGATGGTGACGGCAGTCCCCTGGTTCTCTTTAGCACCTTCCCAGTCAATCTCCATGGGAACAGCTTCTTCGCTTGGCAGAGAAGGAACGAATATAGACTCCGAGTTGGGGGATGACTTGATTGATGGCTTTCTCAAATGCTCCAAGGCAATCCCAGCTGGGATGGATTGCCGAGAAGACCCCAACTTGGACAACTCATCAGCTGCTTTATTCTCTGCTCGGTGTATGTGCTGGAACTCGCATCCTTCAAAGAATCCCGTCATGGTTTGCACCAGGAAGCGGTATGAAGCCATGTTGGCATCCAGAGCATCCCAGGTGCCTGAAACTTGTTGCACCACCAGATCCGAGTCACCATAGCATATAATGCGCTGCACACCAACTTCCTTGGCTACTCGCAAGCCGTGCACCACGGCTTCATACTCTGCAACATTGTTGGACGCCTTGAAGTGGATTTGCAGCACGTACTTGAGTTGATCTCGCTTTGGTGACGTGAGCACTACGCCAGCACCAAGGCCTTCCTTCACTTTGGAGCCATCAAAATGCATCTTCCAGTAGTTTGATACCGGAGTAGGAGGCTCATACTACACTTCAGCCCAATCCACCAGAAACTCTGCTAGAATTTGTGACTTGATGGCTTCTCTTCTCGCATACGCGGGAGCGTACGCGGCCAGCTCGATTGCCCACTTGGCTACTCTGCCACTTGCTTCCTTGTTGCCCATGATATCCAAGATGGGAGCAGAACTCACCACAGTGATGGGATGCTCTTGGAAATAGTGCTTCAGCTTCTTGGCGCCCAGGTATACGCCGTAAGTCATCTTCTGGTAGTGCGGGTAGTTCTGCTTGGAGCTGGACAGCATCTCACTGAGATAATATACTGGCCGCTGCACACTCTTGCCTTCCTCTTCTCTCTCCACCACAATCACCACACTGACTACTCGATTGGTAGCAGCAATGTATAACAGCATTGGCTCTTTGGGTAGCGGACTAGCCAAGATGGGAGCGCTACCCAACATCACCTTCAGCTCATTGAATGCCACATCCGCTTGCGGTGTCCAGAAGAACTTGTCACTTTTCTTCACCAACTGATACAGAGGCAGGGCCTTCTCGCCCATTCTGCCCAAGAAACGGCCCAGAGATGCCAAGCAACCAGTGAATTTTTGCACATCCTTCAGTGATCTTGGCAAAGACATGCTCTCAATAGCTTTTATCTTTGAAGGATTGGCCTCAATGCCCCGACTGGATACCAAGAAGCCGAGCAGCTTGCCAGCCGGGACGCCAAAGGTGCATTTACTCGGGTTCAGCTTCATCTTGTACTTGCGCAAGTTGGCAAAAGTTTCCTCAAGGTCACTAAGCAGAGTATGTGTTTTATTCGTTTTGATGAAAATGTCATCTATGTACACCTGCACATTCTTGCCGAGTTGATCATGCAAGCATTTCTGCATGCATCTCTGATACGTAGCACCAGCATTCCGCAACCCAAAACACATGACACGATAGCAATAAGCCCCGTACGGGGTAATGAAAGCAGTCTTTATTTGATCAACAGGGTTGAGAGCTATCTGATGAAAACCAGAGTAGGCATCTATGAAAGACAAAAGTTCACAACCAGCAGTGGAATCGATCACCTGATCGATGCGCGGTAGCGGAAAGGGATCCTTGGGGTAGGCCTTGTTCAAGTCGGTGTAGTCGACGCACATGCGCCACGCGGTAGCGGCCTTGGGGTCCTCCTTCTTCTTCTCAACCATAACCGGGTTGGCTAGCCAATCCGGATGCAGAACCTCCATGATGAATTTTCTTATCAGCAATTTGGTGATCTGATCACCGATGGCCTTCCTTCTCTCATCTCCGAATCGGCGCATCGCCTGCTTCACTGGTTTGGCGTCAGGGCGCACATGTAGCGAGTGCTCAACCAACTCCCTCGGGACACCTGGTAAATCCTCATTGGACCAGGCGAACACGTCCCGATTCTCACGGAGGAAGTGGATGAGCTCGCTTTCCTATTTCTCCTCCAACCCTGCTCCGATGATGGCAACACGATCGGGGAACTCGGGGTCGACCTGGACCTTCTTCGTTTCCTGAGATGCCTGGAATGCAGTCCCGTACTGGGAACTCGGCATGCCAGGCGCGCCACCTTGCGCTGCTTGCGCCATAGCCACCACCTCGTACATCTTCTTCTTCTTGGCAGCAATTACCATGGACTCCGCCAACTGAGAACCAGCAGAAGCACATTCCAGAGATTTCTTGTAATCTCCAGAGATGGTGATGACTCCATTGGGACCAGGGATCTTCAGCTTCAGGTAGGCCGCATGAGTAGAGGCCATGAACTTGCTGAGAGCAGGCCTACCGAGTATAGCGTGGTAGGGGCTCTGGTGATCAACTACCTCAAACTGCAGGCTCTCTGTGCGGCAGTTCTCCCTGGTGCCAAATAGAACGTCTATCCACACGCGGCCAATTGGAGAACAAGAAACTCCTGGCACAATGCAGTGGAAAGTGGTCTTGCTGGGCAACAATATGTTCTCGGCCATACCGAGCTTCTCGAGCGTGTCCCTGTACACGATGTTGATGCTGCTGTCGTTGTCAATCAGCACCTTGCTGAAACGGACGTTCTTCTCGGGACCCAAGAAAGTGGGATCCAGTACCAAGGCATAGCTACCCGGGTTGGGCATCACCTTAGGATGATCTGCTCTAGACCATGTGATCTCCTGGTTGCACCAGTGCAGGTAGTGAGGAACAGCAGGGATCACAGCATTGACCTCCATCGCGCGCCTCTGCAGTGACTGCTTGTCGGCGGGCTCAGAGGTGAAGATCATATAGCTCTCGTGATGCTCCTGGTACTGGTTGCGGCCTTCCGCACCATAGTTGCCGTTGTTACCGTTGTTGTTGTTGACGAAGTTGCGATTGCCGTTGTTGTTGAAGTTTCGGTTACCATTGTTGTTGTTGTTGTTGTTGTTGTAGTTCCTGTTGTTGTTGTTGCGGTTGGCTCCTAAAGCCACCTGGTTGACGTTTTCTCTTCTCGGGAATACTGGAGGCCGGGCTGCGGCTGCTCGGATAGGCTGCACATTGGCATTCGCAGCTTGCAGAGGAGGAGGAGGAGGCAGGCCCTCGTTCTTGATCTCTTCCCACCAGCTGCACTGCCGAGTAGTGTGGTTGACAGGTCTAGCGGGATGCCGAGTGTGGAAGCTGCATGGACCATCCTTCATGTCCTTGAAGACAAAGTTCTTGACAGGACCCGAGTTGCCGCTACCCTGCTGGGGAGCATTGTATGGCTTCTTGATGCCTTGGCCCTGATTCTGGTTCTGCCCGTGCTGGGCTCGAGCAGTTTTCTGCCTCTGGCTACTCCCAGCACCTGTAGCCACAGCATTTACCTCCTCAGGATCGTATCGGGTATCAATCCGGTCACCTCTGCGCTTGTTGCGGAACTCATTGCGCTTGTTGTTGTTGTAGTTTCTTCTCGGCTCAGCAGCGTCAAGCAGAAGCTGAGTCGGGTCGCCGAGTGCGTACATGTCTGCAACTCTGATGGTCTCAGCGAGGGTACTCGGCATCTCTCTTTGCAGCCTCTGCCACAACATGCTGCCATGCTTGCAGCCTTGCGCAAACCACGTGATGGCCTGGGCCTCGTTTACACCTTCACAGGTGTTCCTCAGAGTGCTCCACCGAGTAAGATACTCTCGGTCCGTCTCCTCTTCCCGCTGCCTGCACGCGGATAGCTGCTGCGGCCTATTCGGCCTCTGGTAAGTGCTGGTGAAGTTGCTGACAAAAGGCTTCCGCGAAGTCGAGCCAACAGTTGATGCTGTGCTTGGGCAGGTTGTTGAGCCAAGTTCTTGCTGGTCCTTCAAGCATCTGCGGGATGTACCGCACGGCCCATCTCCGGTTGCCGCCTGCAATATGCACGGCTGTGACATAGTCATTGAGCCAATCTTCCGGCTTGGTGCTGCCGTTGTAGCACTTGGTCCCCCTGGCGAGCTGGAACTACTTCATGGATGGCTCATTCATGATGCGGGGACCAAAGCATTCTGGGCCAGGCGGCCCCGTGTTCTCGAGTTGCGCGGACAGGTTGATCCGGTCCAGCTTGAACCTGGCATCACTGGGCTCCAACATGCGCTCACCCAGACGGTCAGCCATGTTCCTTGGGTCAGCATAGCCGGCTAGCCCCATCGCCTAGTAACCATCATCATACCTATTTTTTTGCACAACTGCAGGCTGCACCACTGGGTTGGCTACTGGCGCGGCCGCACGCGGCTGTGCTGCAGCTGGCTGTTGCGTCCTCTCCCGAGTAGGCTGAGCACCAGGACGCCGAGAAGGCCCCGCGTTTTCTCCGCTGTTCTCCTTGCTGTGAGCTTTATGGGCTTGATAGCCTGCTCCTGCAGTATTGTGTTTTTGACCGGACTGTCGCGGCACAGCGTGCTGTTTCGCGGCGACAGCCGGGTCGTACACCTGCATCTGCCTGTCTCTGCCAGAGTACCCACTCCGGTCCCTCTCACGACTGGGATGCGGCGATGAGGCCTGATCGTTAGATCTGACCGCATGCGAATGTACCACCTGAGAAGCTCCAACACCCGGATTGGCTTTCCGGAACTCCTCGTTCTGCCTAGCAGCCTCTAGCACTAGCTCATTGAGCCTCTCCTGCTGCCTAACGCGCGCGTCACCAGCGAGATGCGGCAACTCAGCAGCTACAGCCTCAGCAGCTCTAAGGGTTTTGGCGGGGGTGCTGTATTTGGGCCTGGTGGTAGCGGTGTTTTGGCTATCAGCGTGGCCAGCGGTCTCACCAACTGCTGCCATCTCGGTGCCTAGGTTGCGGCGAGTGGTGCCTGCCTTGACAGGCCTCCTAACCACAGGCGTAAAGCCGTGAGCCCTGTTGTACTCGTTCTGGTCCAGGTTAAGCTCGAGCCTAACCTTTTCCAACTCCACTTGCTCCGCGAGCAGCGCCTGGCGCAGCTGGTCGAGCTGCGCCTTCATGGACATGAGCTCGAGCTCGGTGGGAGGCGGCATGCCCACCCGCACGGCGGATGCCGGTATCGTCGATGTCGTGGAAGGAGGGATGTAGCCCGGGATGTTGTGAGGCGCGTCGTAGGGCTTGTGGGTCCTTCCGCCAGCACTCGCGCCAGCAAGATCCTCGATGACTCCCGCGGCAGCAGCCGCGCCCTTCCCGGCATCGACAGCAGGGCCGGTCATCATCACCTCCACGCTGTCCGCAGAACAGCCAGTTGGCTTTGCGCGGGCAGCGATGACAGCAGGGGGATCTTCCGCGACGAGCACCAGCTCGGGGTACTCGCGGACGATGGTGGTGGCGACGTAGACGAGGTGCGAGCCGAAGGAGAGCATCGAGCCGCCCTCCGGCACGGCCCTGCCGCCGAAATCGCCGGCGTTGTCGGTGACGAAGTCGAAGGAGCCGAATCTGTGGACAAGGCCACAGACCACGCGCTCCCCAGTAGCATAAATGGATCCCGTCCGAACGTGAACTCCAGCCAGCGCGGCTGGTTGCCCCACGGTGGGCGCCAACTGTCGTGGTGGTATAACGGCAGATGCCACACAATTCCCTCAGCATGAATATAGAAACAAGTGGGTAGGGAAAAATTCCAAACAATTTACGGGAGAAATAAGAGACAAGATTACATCAGCTCATGTTTCTGGCAGATTATGCTTTTCAGCTCCCTAGATGGTAGGGAACGACAGCTTTACAATTGCTTTGGTGTTCAGGATTTATTGCCAGTACGCCCACCTTCTATTGTTTCTCATTCGTTCTGCTTGGGAATTGATCGACCATTATGTTGGATTCAATTCTTGTTTGTACAATATCTAAACGACCTTTGTGCAGCAGCATATATATTGATGAGGGCTCGCACGTAGTATCTCACTTCTTATAATCTTCAAACTATTATTTATCATAGAGTGGCAATAAAAGTCTTCAGAAAGTTTCATAATTTGTACGAATGGATCATAAAACTACTTGCTTTGGTTTTATACACAAGGCCACTTTGGTTTTCATGTCAAACTTTGACTTTTAATTTTGGTCACCAAATTATGGCTTATATTTCATAAAAAATATATCACCATAAAGTTCTTTCAAATGTGCATCCAATGATATAAATTTGTAGAATATAAGTCATATTTTGTTGGTAAAATTAATGGTTGAAGTTTGTGCTAAAAATATGAAATGGCCTTTTATTCAAAGACGAAGGGAGTACTGGTATTCAAGATTCAAGTGACATGTCTATTTCAAGCGGCAATGATGACTTTTAGCAAGAGAAGGAAGCCAACGTGGAACTTGAACAAGATCACGGTGAAGATCAACAAAAATCCTTACTTAAAGAACGTAAATTGGGCATGACCTTTTATGGTGTGGATGATGTCCGAGAATACTACATGAAATATGGCAATTCTAAAGGATTTGGTTTCACGAGAAGAAGCTAACATGCTGATCATGAAGGCGACCCAAAGTACCTTACCCTATGTTGTTTCAATTATGGTAAGACTTAGTCTAACTCAAAAAAAAAATTAAAGCCAAATCCATCAACTAGACTAGGACCTAAAGCTAAAATTAAATATTGCTCGCCGTCCTAGTGGAAAGTTTCAACTTTCAAAAGTACTTTTGGATCACAATCATACATTAAGTTCACTCAAATTCCAGTTATTTGGACGCAATACAAACATGGACATTCATGCTAAGTGTAGACTTTTTTATTGAATGACTAGACTGGAATACGAGTAAAGAATAATTTCAATTCTTTTATTGTGGAAGCTGATGGTCTTGAGAACCTAACTTTTTGGGATGTTCCCCGAAGCGAAGGCCAGCACGAGGCGACCCATTGCGATGCGGTGTTGTGATCTCCCCTGTGGTAGCCTGACATGGTGATTTATTCAAAGAAGCCAGACTCAGGCAGTGGTGCAGTGAGCTCCGCCCTCTAGAAGAGGCGCCTCGGAATATTGAGCAGCTTTTGGTTATTGGAAGTGCTATCTCTGATTTGGCTGGCTAGAGGACACAGACATACTATGCTCTCCGCACAAGATCACCAGGGACTCTCCGCTAGGCCGCCGGTTAAGTTAGTTTATAATAATTTTCTTTACTTTAAGACTCATTGCTTCAAGAAACATGTTCAATTATTGTAAAACAGATTTTTATAAAAGAACAAAACTAAATAGTTTATTTATCTTTTTACTAAGAATATAAGTAATTTTCATGTTTTATGTTGACTAAGCTTCAACATTTTGAGAAAAACAACAAATCTGATAACAAGATATTTGGTTATTTCTCAATCTTTATTATGTCATTTATTCCAAGAATCTATGCCACCCCCCCCCCCCCCACACACACACCCACATGTATTTTTGGACATATCTAACAACATTTCAGACGATTACCAATGCGTATGTGGTTTTGAAAAAAATGTACTTGTTCACTTCACAAGAACTACCATTAAAAAGACCTTGGTTAACGTAAATCCACAAAATCGAAGAAGAAGAACCAAGAATGGATTAACTTATGCTGGTTTGATGAAATATATGCACATAGATTTGCTCATGTCCTTTTTGGTATTCTTAAATATCTTTGTTGGAAACTCTCCAATCAAACGAGTATCATGAAAAATATCTTGGTTTCTTAATTATCTTGATTGTGACATATCGTTTTTGTGGTTCGAGATTATCTCTTTGTTTAGAAGATCTTTTAACGTTTGCACGTATGTGGAGAAAACCCATTGTTTCCAAGCTTCTTGGCGATTTTCTATAGGGGTATATAAATGGGAAAAAAAATCGTCCAACACGTAACATCCAAGATCTATATACCAACATGCAATTATAAGATTGGTGAAAGGACGATGATGTCGCCTAGGGGGGTGGTGAATAGACGATTAAAACCTTTTCGGTTAAGACTTGCTAAATGCGGAAATAAACTAGGTGATTAATTTAACAATCACATAATCTGAGTAAACTAGTCTCAACAATGTGCATCAGCTAAGCAAAACAAGTAACAAGATGATAGCAAGATATATAACTTCAAGTACGGAGGTTATCACAAAGTAAAGTGCATAAGTAAATAGCTCGGGTACAGATATAACCGAAGTACACAGAGACGATGATGTATTCCCGACTTCCTCGTTTTGAGGGGAGTACATGAGCTTCACAACAGACTTACTGAACACCACAACGGTCTCACTCTATTCTCCTGTGAACCTCGCCTCAAAAGGGTTGATTCACTTTACACTATCAGTAACCTTCGATCTCGAGGCACTCATCCACAACTGAATTGGAGGCCCCCAAGAACACCACAAAGTCGTTTAGGGTCCGATGACCCAATTGTAACAAGTTCATAAACTTCCACTACCACGATGCACGAAATGCAATGGAAAGAGCACAAGTGATCAAATTATTCACTCTCAAATTTCAAGAAAGAAACAAATGTTTATGGGGGAATAAGAGAGGAAGAACAAAGGAAAGAATCACAAAGAATTCCAAGATTTATATCCACTAAGTTCCCCTCACAAAGAGGAGACATGGAGTAGTGTCCATACGCAATTGGTTTAATCTAGTATAATTCTCCGGAGTCACCTTTGTTCCAGGGTGCCACGGTGAAAGTGCGGGTGCCGTGTGTGACTCTATGGGTCTTGAATTAGAAGGATACTTATCATGAACTTGATCTTACTTTGTTGTATTGAATTGGAATCATGAGGTTTATTGATGCATGTGTTTAGTATAATCTCTATAGTGCCAAGGTGACAGTGCGGGTGCTGTAGGTTGATTACAAAGATACTATTCAAGTGATAAGTTGTGGTGTTTATGAGTACTATATTTGAATGTTCAAAATGACAGGGTTAGGGTGTTCATTGACAAGAACATGAACTTTAAGGTGTGGTTGTGTAGCCTTACGCGATTCTCATCCTACTTGATTCACGAGAAACGATTTCCAAGATATGTATTTCATGCATGCTGTTAGAGGAAGTATCATATGTTTAATCTTATATTTATTAATTGAAGACTCCCTACTAGGCACAACATTAATCCTAGAGATCCTCCAAAAATTAACAACGAGATTTTAAAAATACGGTTGAGATTGAATATTCGGACGGAAGAGTCCTATTTAAGTAGTCTGTGCATCTGTCGCACTATTGTTGACCCAATGTGTGACCTCTATGGAAAAAGGTAGCATTTAGTAATCGGCTGGAAGACTCCTATTCCTACACAGCTCGATACCATCCATGTGCATAGTTGGTTCTACTATTGCCCCACTCACGTGGGGATGACTCCCCGGACTATCGGATGAGCCTACGCGGTCTGAGCCCCAGTGCTAAAGCGGATTATGGAGGGCTACCCTGTGGTTCTAGAAGGTCCAGTAACAGCCCACCCGCAAGACTTGCGGATCAAGATGGAAGGACTCCACCGAGTAGAACTAGGGTTTGTAACCCCCACGGGTACGGCTTGTGACCCAGCCACCTATTTAAGGGCTAGGAGAGCCACCCTAGGGGGACATCCAATCTAGTTTTTCACCACCATAGCTGCAACTCGAGATCCAATCTCTCGACTTGCACACCCACCATTGTAAGCAATCTTCATAATACAAAGACAAACAAGCAGGAGTAAGGGTATTACCTCTACGAGAACCCAAAACCTGGCTCTCGGACTACCTGACCGCAGTAAAGTGTCAGCGCGGAAATAAAGTGACGGCCATGCAATACTTAAACCTACACCTCGTCGGAGCTGCTCGAAGTTGGCTTGAAGGAAGACCACATGTGCATTACAGATCCTGGGACGATCTTGCTCGCGACTTTGAGAAGAACTTTCAGGCGACGTACAAAACGCCTGCATCTGTCGAAGGGCTATGAACCTGCAGACAGAAGAGCGGCGAATCCACTCGTGAATATATCCAGAGATGTACCACACTAAAAAACACGGCTGGAAACATATCGGAGGAAATAGCAGTTGAAGCTTTCACATAAGGCGCGCGACGCGAGGCCTTCGGAGAAGAACTGGGACGATGCGCACCCAAGAGTATCGGTGAATTGGTGGTAATAGCCGACAAGTGGGCGGATGGTGAAGAATCCCTGCGCAATGAGAAACCTTCCTGACCCGCGCATGACGACGATCGCAACGGTGATCGCCGGAGGAAGAAGAGACGACACTACGATCAGGACGATCCGTCGGAGCTGGTAGCGGCCGAATTCACGAGAAATCGCGACGGCGGTTCCCGTGGAAATCGCGAGTGGAAGCCAAAACCAGACGACAAAACACCTGAGGATGACCTTGACGGATACTGCTCCCTGTATCTGTTCACAGATAAGCGCACGGGCAAACTCAAGGCCACTCATCTTCTCAAGGACTGCCGAAAGTTTCAAGACATCCACGAGGCGTACACAAAGAAACATCGAGTGGCAATCAACCAAGGATACCCGCAACTGCCGGGAGGAAATGCCGCGATCCAACCACCACCCCTACCTCCACCCGCTGGACATCACAACATGGCGCTAGCCGCACATCCAGCACCAGCTGACCCAGCCGCGGCAAACCAAGGGGCCAACAGATATCCGAACCCCCAGGGGCTCTTAGACATGATACAAAAGGTCTGCCCATCCCGAAAAGTCCAGAAGACCAAAACCCGCCAAGTCAACATGGTAGTATAAGCTCCACCGTCTAAAACCGAGTACGCGAAGATGTCTGAACACCTGATAACCTTCTCCAGAGAGGACCACCCTCCACGGGTGTACCGACCAGGGCACGCAGCGCTCACCATTCAGACGCAAATAGGCAATTACGACCTAGATAGAGTATTTATGGATGGTGGCAGTGGCATAAACATCATTCGCGGACACACTCCGCAAGATGAACAAGAATGTGGAGGGACTAGCAGAATCAGAAACATCCTTCCATGTATAAGCATAGTACTACCCCATTTCTTTGTTAGACCATACGAGTCCATGACCATGCAGTACAGTTAATAATTGCTCGACTTAAGACTCCTTGGCTGCTGATTTGAAGTGCCAAAATATTACTAACATATAATGTACTAGTAGATCATCTTCGAGGCATAAAAATGGAGCATTTAATGAACACAACCCTTCATCAATAGCATAAATTACAATGCCTTGATTAGGATGGAACTACAAACAAATAGTATATTCCTTGAATTTGAAATTAAGATGGCACACATACATGAGTAATAGCTACAACGGATCTAAACTTCAGGCTTGCTACGGCCTAGTTCGTTTGCTGGAACGTGAAGACATACTACTGAAATTTGTAGACTAGGTACAAAAGTTCTGAACTTCATGAACCTGAATCGATGGAGTAGTTACCTGAGGGAGCGACTAGAACTCTGGCCGCCGGGTGATGAGAAGGACGATGGCGTTGGTGGACTGCCCATTTCTTGGAGTGGTGGCGGCCGTTGTGGTCAATGAGCTTAGTAATGCCGCTCGGGACTATTTCTAGAAGAAGCGTGGCGGGTACGGCGAGACGTGAGAGGACGCTCGCATCGCGGGGGCTGGGGCGGAGGGCAGGAGGTCGGGGACGACGAGCCACGGTTCGACAACCATGATTTATCCGTAAGTGTAGCATTACTTCTGGTTCGACAACCATGGTTCTAACTTTTTGGAAAATAAACACTTCCCATACCTGACTAAGCTGGAACTATTTTTAACGAGTCCTTGAACTGAACCAACCATTGATATACCAAGCCATTAGCACCCAAACAAAAGAATCCCATATGCCGAATCCTAAGGCCTTGTTTGGATCACAGGATTATAAAACATGAATTGAGAAAACACAGGAATTTGTTGGGTTTGCAGGTGCAAAACATATGATTATAAAACAGAGAAAAACTGTAAAAACAATTATTTTGATGAAATCACATGAAAATTAGCTCGGTCCTACGGGAATGAGTGCAAAAAAATGGCTAGAGTGGACGTTGAAATTACTATAAGAATTGGACATAGTATGCGATCCATAGGAATTTTGGTTGTGTCATTCCTCCGATCCAAACACATTTCTTAAGAAAGAATCATATAGATTGAAATGCTCTAAAATTCTTTAAAAAATACTTCAGTACAGAGAGGCCCTGGCCAAATTAACCGGTTAAATTAAAATCAATCTCAGATTTAGGTGTGACAGCATTGTAAGGTGGCCGAATCCATCACAAGGTCGACACGTAGACCCACTGCTCCGGTGGCAGGCACATGTCATCAGGGCAGTGATACGCAGAACTAGCCACGTCAGCCTCAGTGCATGGTATGGCTGGGGTACAAACGACACACTGCTGAAAACGTCATTTGCTACAGCGCATGTTCGTTTCAGTCCGACCAACCGGAGCTGGCCGCATGTTGTGCACGTTACGCTGGGATTTACTCCAGATGCACGGGGTGATCGAACGCAAAGCGAAGCTAGCTAGACAGCCAAACGCGAACGACGACGTTGCACGGTGGCCAATGCCCTCTTTCCCTCTGCCCTCTGGTCTGCACGGGAGTGAAAATGAAGTGATTCTACCATCTTACTAGTAGTAGTAGCTTGTAGTCCACTGTAGATACTGGGTGTGTACCATCTCGATACTTGTGACCAGTCAGTATGCAAGCAGATCTTCATCGGTCTCTTTCCGTAGATCTCCTACCTAGCTACATTTTCTTGGAAAGATGGAGCTACATGTTTATACCCACAACACATATGTGTAGAACTCGGGTATAGACTCAGTAACATGTAAATGGAAATATGCAGCATGCCATATATCATCATGCTTTATAAGTTACTGGCCCAGCTAGCACTGCAGGAAAAATACGGTGGTTCTCCATATACATATGGTCCATACCAAAGTTTAGTTCCAAAGTCCATCGTACACACACGCACGCGCCCCACCTCTCCCCACCTGCATTCTGTTTAGATTCTTGCACTATGCAGCACCTCAAAATTGCTAAGTTTGGGGATTGCTACAGTCTACGGGTGGACTAAACAAGCGTTACACATTTGTTGTCCCGTTTTGAGAGTCGACCCTCGTAGCCCCCGTGTTTCTCCGGCTCGCTTCTCTCTCCACCCCGGCGGCGCCGCCGTCTGGTGTTGGATTGGATGCGAAGCCCGGCATGTAGATAGAGTAGATAGTCTATGTTCCTTTGCTTGGCCTCGTGCTGTGTTTTCGAGTAGTACGCCAGTTCTCATCGGCCAGATCTGGTGTGTACTCACCGTCACCTCCGTCGATGTGCAGCTCCGGTGGCGGGAGTTGTGGTTGGTGGTGGTGCTCCGGAGAGTCATCTCGGCGTATAAGGCCATCTTCCCCGCCTTCTCGAGTGATCATGCCTCTGTGCTTGGGTGTGGCGGCGTATCTTCATCGACCTTCCATGGAGGAAGTTAGCTGAGGATGGCGACGGTGCAGCTCGATTCAATAAGCACCGCATATGCCCCCTTCGTTTCTGCTGGGCTGCTGCTTCGTTCTCTCTGTTGACCGGCCGTGGTGGCGGGGGATGGAGGAGATCGGTGGTGGTTCTTGCTGTGGATGAAGGAGGTCGGGAATCTTTTGATGTAGCGTTTCTTTGGAGCAGATCCTCGGTGGCACAGATGCGGCCGCCGACCAACGATGCTGGCAGTCAGCAGCTCCAAGCCATGGCGCCGATGTTGCGCTGGGCTCGATTCAACCTCCAATGGAGGCGTCTTCAAGGTTGTTCAATGGCGTGTGTTTCCCGCACAGCAGCAAGTGGTTTCGTCCCCGCAGCTGGCGTGGGGATTCGTTGTGCAGCTTTGTTCTTCAGCGACGGCAAAGGCGAAGGACTTGATTGCGTTCTCGGTTCTTCGTCTGGGGCTTGTTTGCAAGATGTGGAGGACATCCCTATAATTTTCTTATTTTCTGGGGATCATCTTGTAATGTGTACTCTGCCGCTGAAAGCAACACACAGTTTCTAGGCCCTTCGGGGTCGTTCCCTGTTCAAAAAAAAAATGTTAGAGGAGATACCTCCGGGTGCTATAGCACGGGTCCAGCTGAATAGCCCAATCGACTACGTACTAAGTAGTATTTTAGTTAAGCGCGAGGAGCACGTACTCCCTATTCAGTCTTGTCGAAAAAACAAGCTATGCAGCCGAAAATAAATATGCACCAAAAAACGTGAAGCCTTCTACAACATCCCTGGTCCATAAAACGTAGTGGAATTCTCGAAAATCCTATCTCTTGCGGCGAGTTGAGGATCCCTCGTAATTATGGTGCTCCAGCGGCCACGCCTCCACCGCCGCGGCTGGTTGGCTAATCCTCATGGGGAAAAGGCCTTGCCCTAAGGTAGACAGTTTATGTGATAGAGATCTTGGATAAACATGCACAATTACTTAGTGAGTGATTGTTTTCTAATTAGATTATGTTAATCAAACAAATAAAATTAATGGGAACATACTATTAACCACAATAAGAACATCATCAATTCTTTCGGAAAGTTTCTTCATAGTAGAATTAGCAAACTGCACATTCAAGTAACAATCTTCCAAATGCTTCAATTCAAGCATACTATAAAAAAAATTAGGCATAATAGAAACTAGAGCAAGACAACACAAAGCATTGAAATCAAAGTCTTTTATTTTCATCTTCATAGTGGGTTCCTTCACATCTTGTAATTTCCTAGGAATAGAAGTTTCAAGTTGAAACTTTTCTCCTCTAATTTTAAAAGAGTATATGTGATATGTTTAGTAAAATCTATTTTTAGATAACTAGTATTAGGTGTTTAGAAATCTTTTGTAGGAAATTTATGACTTTAGTAAGGTTTCAATTATCAAATCAATATTATCATCCTCAAAAAGTGCAAATATTATCATCCAGACTTACTTCATCCTAAACCAAATTTCAACATTTAAATTAATAAAAGATTTAACATTCTCCAAACTTTTTTCAGGCTCATTCTAGCTAAAGTTGAAACCTCTCCAATCCCAATTATTTTACCACCAACATATTTAGTACCTGTAGGAAGCTCATAGATACTCATTTCATGAATTTCAAAATTTTTGGCTTCTCTTTCTTCTCTAGCCCATCTTGCATGAAATTGAGCTAACATCCTCTCATTATGATCAATTTTAATTTGCAAGGCATTTAAAGATTATTTTTCTTATATTCAAGAGGTGTGGTTCTTATTTTTAAAATTTCAACATCATGAGCAAGATTATCTATCTTTGAATGATTATCTAGTTTTTTTCTAGTTTTCTTCAACAGTTTTATTTAAAACTTTTTGTGCAGTGATAAAATATTTAAGAAGACTTTCAAGATTGGAGGACACACTTTTATCGTTGTTGTAATAATCACCATTTGAATTTCCATAATGATTATCATTATTAGGAAGAAAAGGCCTATAGTTCCTACCACCAATTTGTTTTTATATAGGCATTGAGGATAAATTATTTCTAGCCATGAAATCAAGTTGATCCTTTTCTTGAGATATTAGTGAAGCTAAGGGAATATTATTAGAATCAATAGAAGCTTGTTTGCTAGCAAGTATAGACATAATCAGAACTACTTTATTATTTAATAAAGAGACATTTGCAACATAATTTACCTTCTTACTTGTTGGAGCTCTTTCGGTGCGCCATTGGGAATAATTTGCCTTCATATCATCAAGAAGTTTATTTGTTGCACATAATATGGTGGACATAAGGGTACCTTCCGCATATGGATCCGAAAAATTCCTCGAAGAGAACATCAATCTTGCATAAATGTTTTGGACAACCATTCACATAGTTAATCCATTTGTGGGATACTTTTTAACCCGCCCGTATCAAAATTTTCAAAGTTAATTATGTTAGTCATCAATTATATAATTTATTAGGTGGATAATACTTGCCAATAAAATCTTGTTTTTTCATTTAGACAAAGAATCGATGTTATTTCTAGACAAAGACAATAACTATTATCTAACTCTTCCTCTTAATGAGAAAGGGAATAGTTTAAGTATTATAATGTCACTTTATACCTCTTTATACCTTTTCATATCACATAACTCAACAAAGTTATCTAAATTACTTGTCTACATGGGACATAGTAAGGTTCTCATTTTCCATTACCTGTCTGTGTTGGATAAAATGTATTAAAATCATGGAGCAAAATTGTTGAAAACCACAATTAGCGTCTTGGTACGAACCAAACGAAAGATTTGTTTTGAATTCTGATACTTATAGAAATCATGTCTTTTCATAGTGAATAGAAAAGGATATATATTATAGGCGATACGTATGAATTATTAAATCGGTCATTTACGCATAATATGTACACAAACTATATATGAATTATGTTCTAAGTGCTATGAACATAAATATGACCATATTGATGATCAAGGAGAAGATAACCTTATGAGGAATATAAAGTACACTTCACAATTGTGATAAATGCAGAAACAACTTGGTATACATTATTGCACCAATAAAAAGTCCACTGCATGGTCATAGAGTCAATCAACTTAGTGTTATAAAGGGTGGGATAGTGGGATGGAAGAAATTCCATGATTAAACTTGGAGGATAAATTCAAAGTTTAACACTATCCAAGAATCAATTATAATAATGGTAAGATATGATACAATTTGGAAAATTAATTTTTTTTTTAATCTAAAATCTTCACAAAAATGGATAGGATAATTTACAAAAGAAAAAGAAATGTTGTGAAACAACAAACTGTCTTCTTAGTCGAAGCGCCAAATATTTAAAACCGTAGGGATCATTAGAAATCAAGGGGATCAGTGATTGTCCGAGGTGTGAAAATACACATGTACTTGAAGTTTGAGATCCAAGTACAAAGTCTACACCACAACCAACACTGTAATGCCATTGGGTTCTGAGTTAAGAAGCTATATTATTGTTTCTTGTGCAAGGCGGAGACTGTTGGATGTATGCCAAACAGACAATAATATACATCAGTTTTCATGAATAATGTATTATTTTTTTATGCTATTACTGCTATGTTCATTGAATATGAGATTCAAAGGAAAACTCATACGCACGTGTAGAAACATAAACACACTGTTTTAACCTTTTTTTCATGTCTCACAAACAAACTCGTTAATATTTAATGACCACGTTTTCCTGGTCATGAACATTTGTTATGTCAATTTTGATGGGAGCACATTGTTGTTTCAACATTGTGACTGGGTCGACCCAAGTAGTTGAGATACTACGGGACTAGTTTTGCTAATTAGTATCATCACAATATGTTTTTTTTGCTTCCTTAGACTATGAGAATATACGATGACGTTCACCATAGGAATCACTTTGGTATAGTCAAGTATCACATAGTAAACTAGGTGGTCGAAAAGGCTAACATTAGATGGTCTCAAAAGTGTTCTTATCATCGTGATAGCTCAAGATTGGGAATCACAACCATACATATAGAGATATATCCAGGATCCACTCGGTGAAATAGTATCGGTAAATAAGTCTGCGCAGACAAAGACATGAGACTAGTCATGGGGATAGTATGACATGGTCACGAGTAAAAGGAATCATACTAGACATCGATTATAATGTGATATGGTGATTAAATAGTTTAATCAAGTTCTTATCATTTATCTCGTCTCGAGGTATTGATTTGTATCACAAAGTAATAGGAACTTACTTAATAACCAATATATTCAACAAATTTCTTCGAATAACTTGTAGTAGTCAATATCAATGTCCAAACTCTCGATGTTGATTATTTTTTGGGAAATATGTTTTCCAATCATGTCTAATAGTTATCGAAACTATAGGGGTCACACATTTAAGGTGCCAAAGTCTGTTGTTTGCATGGATTGGTCCTTAGGACAGTAGGGTATCATTCAGGGTTGTCGAGGCATCGTAGTAAGGTTCATAAACCGAGGGGGGATGTGGAAGTACTGTAAACGAGAACACCGGATTTACCCAGGTTCGTACGTCGCAATTAAGGCGGCGTTCCTACTCCTGTAATCTCACTAAATCAGGGCTAAAGCCTGAAGTATACAAAGTACGGCTGTGAGTATGGTTTTGCTAACTCGGCGAGGATCAACTTCCCGGCGAATTAGCTTCTAGCTAAGTTGAGATTCGACGTTGTTCTTTGCTCCCGTCCGTTTTTAGATAGGTAGACGAACTAGGGCTTACAGGAAAGAAACCTAGAAGACTACGGTAAGTATCTTGTCTTGGAAAGTAAGACATCTGGCTTCTTCTCCAAGCGGGACTATGATTGGGCCGTAGCCCGGGTTCTTCTAAAATCCGGCTTCCTGCGCGTTAGCTTATTGGGCCGCCTAATGGACTTTGTTCCATCACCTGCAGGCCACCCTGGTAATCCGACCTTTGGACAATGTCATACATACCCCTAATTGGCATATATCCGACACTAGCCCCCAAGAAGGGTTAAGACTTCATCTTGTCGCTCATCGTAAAGTTGTATTCTTTGCCTCCGGCCGCCAGCTCACACCGCACGGCGCCGCCGTTCCTCGCCTTCCCCGACCCCTTGGTCCTCTCCATCGAGCTCAGGGTGAGCTCATCTTCCTCCTGGTACCCTCCTCTCTCTTACCTGTGCTCGGAAACCCCGCCGCCATCGAGCATATCGCTCGTCCGCCGAGGAACTTGCTCACCGGATCAATTCTGGCGACCATTTGGTCCCAACCCCGCCACCAAAAGGTTCACCACGACAAGAGGACGCTCCCTAGCCCATCAATTCCATGTTCAAATCGACAGATTCGTCGAATTTGGTTCAAACCTGTGGGGTTGCTCCTCGCTGACGTCATGCATGCCTCACGATGACATCATAATCCTCTTTTCCTTTTTAGAAAATGTTTAATAAAAATAAAAGACACCGACACATGGCCCCATTTTAATTATAAATTCCAGAATTGATTTAATCTTACAAATTAAATAACTTTTAATCTGTTATTCAAAAAATATGAAAAAATAATCAAAATGCTTAGAAAAAATGAACTCTACCTGTTTATGCTATTTAAAACACGTTTGAAAAAGTTCAAAATGAGGCATTTTTTGAATTTTAATTAAATCCATTTAAAATTATAAAAATTAAGTTTTATTTCAATAAATTCAGAAAATTAAGTGTAATATACCAAAATGATCAGAACGACAAATGCAACTCAGCTATGGGGTTTTCAAATTCATGTGAGCAACTTCTTTTTGACACACCTCTAAAGAAAGGAATTCGCCTCAGTTGATCATTCTTCTATAACCTAAAAACCCTAGCAACATGTTCTACTTTCTTAGGGCTTCCACCGAGTACATTATTTGATCATGCATACATATTATGCATTGCACGGATACCATGTATTGAATGCTTGTTTCCTTTCCGGTGTTTTCTCGTTATCGATAGACCGTGACCCGGAGGTTGATCCAGCCTAATACGACGACCTCGGTTCCATCTTCAACGAGCAAGGCAAGCACAACCTCATGTCAATACCTATGTTTTGAGTCCTTTAAACTTCTTAGTCATGAATTCGATTCAACCTCATGGCAATATCCTTGTATGATTTTTGTATCAATACAATTAATGAAATATTGTATGAATTTATGTGATAAAACCAAGACTTTATGAATTAAACAATTTTGGTTTTGGGGACAAGATTTTATGTTTTTCTGTCATTTTTTTGGCTATAGCAATAATAATTATGTGTGATGATTTATTTGTTATGAATGTGTTCACTAGCACACTAGGGATTTGTATCCTCCGGTATAATGTTTATCTCCCTATCGATTAGTATGTTTATCTTCCTATCGATTAATATGTTTGGAAAATATATCAGAAAGAATAACATAGAAATTTAGAGAAACAATTGTTAAGACTTTTCTGAAAAAAACTGCTAAGTTATTTTTCTGCTAAAACTAGTGAAAAGTAGGGGCTCCAAATAAATAGAAAATCAATTCCAAATTGAGAAATTCAAATGGGAGATTAAAGATAGAAGTATCTACTTTCATTTTACCACTTTTAATATTTTGAAAGAAATGGTTTAGGCATTGAAAACATGCTTATTAGAATGGATCATGAAATTCTTTTGCTGTTTTTTCTTAAAAACTGCTAAGTCATTTTTCTGCTAAAACCAATGAAAAGTAGGGGCTGCAAATAAATCGCAAATCAATTCCAAATTGAGAAATGGTGCGTACTTACTTGTATATTCTTCAAGTATATTCTAATGCGATCACCATATATACTTGTATATTCTAATAAAATGGATTACAATAAAAAAATCATGGTGGCTTAGGACCCCCCGCGCTAGTGAGAAAAAGAGCGTCGCACCCGATTCCTGATCGGTGGGAGCAGGCTCTTCTCCCGCGGTGCCCACTACGGGGGAGGTTGCCCAGACCGTATCGCTTGGGGGGCCCTCGTATATATTGATCTGAGACAGGAACGACAGGTGGGAAAGAGTACTTAATTGTATATTCTAATAAAATGAAATATAACAAACCAAACCCTAAAAGGAAAACAAGAAATAGAAAAAAAAACTAATTTTCTGTTGCGGCAGAGAAGTAGCCAAAATGCTGCCATGGCAGCGGGGGTATTCATCCCAGTTCTTATTACGAACCGGAACGAATGGTCCTGGCTACGGACCAGCCGCAATGGCTACATGTACGACTCGTTAGTCCCGGTTCTTAACGCAACCGGGCGGGGCTGGTTTCTACCGGTGGGTGGAAATGTTTTCCTAGCAAAGGTCATGACTGCCAATGCAATTTCCTGCAGCGGAAGGACGACGTTCGGTAGGCGTGGTGTGCGGTTTACTGTTGACCAACAGTTCCTAGTACTACCCAGTGTGTATGCTTTGTTTGTACCAGCCCTACCCCATATAGTAGGAGTATTAATTTTAGTAATCTTAAATTTTTCTTGCGTTTGCAGGAGCGGCGTATATTGAGATTGAGGCATGGCTATAAGAGCTGGAGTGACATAAACACGAGAGCGTCACGCGAGTAATTGCATCCTGTGCGTTGAGTTGCTAGGAAATACCAGGATGGAGGAGCTGTGGAAGGACATGTCCCTGACCTCCACGCCGGTGGCACTGCAGTACCACCTCGCCTCCCCTCCTGCCGCCTACCTCCGCCACGACAGCCACCTCGCCGTTCCCCAGCCGCCCCGCACGCCGCCGCACACGGCGACGGCGCTCACCGTCAGCCCCTCCCTCGAGTTCACCTACCTCGGCCACGCTTCTGCTTCCTCCAACTCCACCAGCTCCGGGGACGACTCCCTCCACCACATGCCCGACCCCTTCGGCACCGACATCTTCTCCTCCTTCGCCGTCACCGGAGGTAGGAGGGTCGCCGTGCAGGCGGTGGGCAGCGACCGGCGGCAGCGGCGGATGATCAAGAACCGGGAGTCTGCGGCGCGGTCGCGGGCGAGGAAGCAGGCCTACAACGACGAGCTGGAGCTGGAGCTGGCGCGGCTAAAGAGGGAGAACGCCATCCTCGTCAAGCGCGAGCAGGACCTCCACGTACGTATTTCAAGATTGATTTCTCCATATATTGCGCGTGTATGCACCTAATCTGCCGGCATCAAATGAAAATGTAGGCTTGTTTGGTTCCGGCTGGCGATTTCCGATCGGAAATAGCTAGGATAAAGAAGATGTTCTTGGCGGGGCAAATCCAGGCCAAGACAGCTGCACGTGAACTGCGCCCAGGCTCAGCGGCCGAGCCACCGGCGCAGGTCCAGAGGTGCAGCTCAGCCCCTCCACCATGATTCATCCATCCTTTCTAATGCAGCTAGCTAGCTAGCGGCTGGTCGCCATGTGCTAGTTGCAAATAGTATCAAAGTAGCTAGCTAAGATGCCTTAGTATTGGATTGATCATTAGCTAGTACTTATATTATGTTGTGGCGGACCATTGTAGTACTATATCTGCCTAGCTTTAAAAAAAGAAAATCTGCCTAGCTAGCATTGCACGGATAAGGCCGGTGACAAATGCATGCAAGGCAAGATTGATTTCATTTCTGGAGCGAGACAGCCAGACCAGACGAGGCCGGCAGAGGATTCGATCAATTTTCTTTTCTGGCGTCACAATCTTTGTTGATTTTGATAGTCCTAGGCTACCGGCAGCCAGATGTGGAATCCTATGTACACATACGGCCCCACTTCCAACCCACATGCAGCACATATGCTGCACCCTGCCTTCATGTCCGGCTGCACTGTGCTGCACTGTGCGTGCTACATTGTTCCATGATAATGCATGTCCCTCCTCTTACGGTGTTGTTCCCTTGTATGTTTTTGTTAGGCAACATTTATGGAGAGACATGTGTGCGTGCTGTATCATCCACTATCGACAGCGACGTCCTTGAGTTCTTGTGCGATATTTCCGTGACAATTATTTCCTTTTCCTAAATACATGCACAAGACAACCCGAGGCAGGCAGTCACTAGGGCTGAAATTCGAGCCGAGCGGCTCGACTCGCTCAAACTCGGTCAACTGACGAGTCGAGCTCGGTTTGGCTCGGTGAACTCGCGAGCTACTCGTTTAACTTATCTAATTTTTATCTCCCTATCGATTAGTATGTTTATCTTCCTATCGATTAATATGTTTGGAAAATATATCAGAAAGAATAACATAGAAATTTAGAGAAACAATTGTTAAGACTTTTCTGAAAAAAACTGCTAAGTTATTTTTCTGCTAAAACTAGTGAAAAGTAGGGGCTCCAAATAAATAGAAAATCAATTCCAAATTGAGAAATTCAAATGGGAGATTAAAGATAGAAGTATCTACTTTCATTTTACCACTTTTAATATTTTGAAAGAAATGGTTTAGGCATTGAAAACATGCTTATTAGAATGGATCATGAAATTCTTTTGCTGTTTTTTCTTAAAAACTGCTAAGTCATTTTTCTGCTAAAACCAATGAAAAGTAGGGGCTGCAAATAAATCGCAAATCAATTCCAAATTGAGAAATGGTGCGTACTTACTTGTATATTCTTCAAGTATATTCTAATGCGATCACCATATATACTTGTATATTCTAATAAAATGGATTACAATAAAAAAATCATGGTGGCTTAGGACCCCCCGCGCTAGTGAGAAAAAGAGCGTCGCACCCGATTCCTGATCGGTGGGAGCAGGCTCTTCTCCCGCGGTGCCCACTACGGGGGAGGTTGCCCAGACCGTATCGCTTGGGGGGCCCTCGTATATATTGATCTGAGACAGGAACGACAGGTGGGAAAGAGTACTTAATTGTATATTCTAATAAAATGAAATATAACAAACCAAACCCTAAAAGGAAAACAAGAAATAGAAAAAAAAACTAATTTTCTGTTGCGGCAGAGAAGTAGCCAAAATGCTGCCATGGCAGCGGGGGTATTCATCCCAGTTCTTATTACGAACCGGAACGAATGGTCCTGGCTACGGACCAGCCGCAATGGCTACATGTACGACTCGTTAGTCCCGGTTCTTAACGCAACCGGGCGGGGCTGGTTTCTACCGGTGGGTGGAAATGTTTTCCTAGCAAAGGTCATGACTGCCAATGCAATTTCCTGCAGCGGAAGGACGACGTTCGGTAGGCGTGGTGTGCGGTTTACTGTTGACCAACAGTTCCTAGTACTACCCAGTGTGTATGCTTTGTTTGTACCAGCCCTACCCCATATAGTAGGAGTATTAATTTTAGTAATCTTAAATTTTTCTTGCGTTTGCAGGAGCGGCGTATATTGAGATTGAGGCATGGCTATAAGAGCTGGAGTGACATAAACACGAGAGCGTCACGCGAGTAATTGCATCCTGTGCGTTGAGTTGCTAGGAAATACCAGGATGGAGGAGCTGTGGAAGGACATGTCCCTGACCTCCACGCCGGTGGCACTGCAGTACCACCTCGCCTCCCCTCCTGCCGCCTACCTCCGCCACGACAGCCACCTCGCCGTTCCCCAGCCGCCCCGCACGCCGCCGCACACGGCGACGGCGCTCACCGTCAGCCCCTCCCTCGAGTTCACCTACCTCCGCCACGCTTCTGCTTCCTCCAACTCCACCAGCTCCGGGGACGACTCCCTCCACCACATGCCCGACCCCTTCGGCACCGACATCTTCTCCTCCTTCGCCGTCACCGGAGGTAGGAGGGTCGCCGTGCAGGCGGTGGGCAGCGACCGGCGGCAGCGGCGGATGATCAAGAACCGGGAGTCTGCGGCGCGGTCGCGGGCGAGGAAGCAGGCCTACAACGACGAGCTGGAGCTGGAGCTGGCGCGGCTAAAGAGGGAGAACGCCATCCTCGTCAAGCGCGAGCAGGACCTCCACGTACGTATTTCAAGATTGATTTCTCCATATATTGCGCGTGTATGCACCTAATCTGCCGGCATCAAATGAAAATGTAGGCTTGTTTGGTTCCGGCTGGCGATTTCCGATCGGAAATAGCTAGGATAAAGAAGATGTTCTTGGCGGGGCAAATCCAGGCCAAGACAGCTGCACGTGAACTGCGCCCAGGCTCAGCGGCCGAGCCACCGGCGCAGGTCCAGAGGTGCAGCTCAGCCCCTCCACCATGATTCATCCATCCTTTCTAATGCAGCTAGCTAGCTAGCGGCTGGTCGCCATGTGCTAGTTGCAAATAGTATCAAAGTAGCTAGCTAAGATGCCTTAGTATTGGATTGATCATTAGCTAGTACTTATATTATGTTGTGGCGGACCATTGTAGTACTATATCTGCCTAGCTTTAAAAAAAGAAAATCTGCCTAGCTAGCATTGCACGGATAAGGCCGGTGACAAATGCATGCAAGGCAAGATTGATTTCATTTCTGGAGCGAGACAGCCAGACCAGACGAGGCCGGCAGAGGATTCGATCAATTTTCTTTTCTGGCGTCACAATCTTTGTTGATTTTGATAGTCCTAGGCTACCGGCAGCCAGATGTGGAATCCTATGTACACATACGGCCCCACTTCCAACCCACATGCAGCACATATGCTGCACCCTGCCTTCATGTCCGGCTGCACTGTGCTGCACTGTGCGTGCTACATTGTTCCATGATAATGCATGTCCCTCCTCTTACGGTGTTGTTCCCTTGTATGTTTTTGTTAGGCAACATTTATGGAGAGACATGTGTGCGTGCTGTATCATCCACTATCGACAGCGACGTCCTTGAGTTCTTGTGCGATATTTCCGTGACAATTATTTCCTTTTCCTAAATACATGCACAAGACAACCCGAGGCAGGCAGTCACTAGGGCTGAAATTCGAGCCGAGCGGCTCGACTCGCTCAAACTCGGTCAACTGACGAGTCGAGCTCGGTTTGGCTCGGTGAACTCGCGAGCTACTCGTTTAACTTATCTAATTTTTATCTCCCTATCGATTAGTATGTTTATCTTCCTATCGATTAATATGTTTGGAAAATATATCAGAAAGAATAACATAGAAATTTAGAGAAACAATTGTTAAGACTTTTCTGAAAAAAACTGCTAAGTTATTTTTCTGCTAAAACTAGTGAAAAGTAGGGGCTCCAAATAAATAGAAAATCAATTCCAAATTGAGAAATTCAAATGGGAGATTAAAGATAGAAGTATCTACTTTCATTTTACCACTTTTAATATTTTGAAAGAAATGGTTTAGGCATTGAAAACATGCTTATTAGAATGGATCATGAAATTCTTTTGCTGTTTTTTCTTAAAAACTGCTAAGTCATTTTTCTGCTAAAACCAATGAAAAGTAGGGGCTGCAAATAAATCGCAAATCAATTCCAAATTGAGAAATGGTGCGTACTTACTTGTATATTCTTCAAGTATATTCTAATGCGATCACCATATATACTTGTATATTCTAATAAAATGGATTACAATAAAAAAATCATGGTGGCTTAGGACCCCCCGCGCTAGTGAGAAAAAGAGCGTCGCACCCGATTCCTGATCGGTGGGAGCAGGCTCTTCTCCCGCGGTGCCCACTACGGGGGAGGTTGCCCAGACCGTATCGCTTGGGGGGCCCTCGTATATATTGATCTGAGACAGGAACGACAGGTGGGAAAGAGTACTTAATTGTATATTCTAATAAAATGAAATATAACAAACCAAACCCTAAAAGGAAAACAAGAAATAGAAAAAAAAACTAATTTTCTGTTGCGGCAGAGAAGTAGCCAAAATGCTGCCATGGCAGCGGGGGTATTCATCCCAGTTCTTATTACGAACCGGAACGAATGGTCCTGGCTACGGACCAGCCGCAATGGCTACATGTACGACTCGTTAGTCCCGGTTCTTAACGCAACCGGGCGGGGCTGGTTTCTACCGGTGGGTGGAAATGTTTTCCTAGCAAAGGTCATGACTGCCAATGCAATTTCCTGCAGCGGAAGGACGACGTTCGGTAGGCGTGGTGTGCGGTTTACTGTTGACCAACAGTTCCTAGTACTACCCAGTGTGTATGCTTTGTTTGTACCAGCCCTACCCCATATAGTAGGAGTATTAATTTTAGTAATCTTAAATTTTTCTTGCGTTTGCAGGAGCGGCGTATATTGAGATTGAGGCATGGCTATAAGAGCTGGAGTGACATAAACACGAGAGCGTCACGCGAGTAATTGCATCCTGTGCGTTGAGTTGCTAGGAAATACCAGGATGGAGGAGCTGTGGAAGGACATGTCCCTGACCTCCACGCCGGTGGCACTGCAGTACCACCTCGCCTCCCCTCCTGCCGCCTACCTCCGCCACGACAGCCACCTCGCCGTTCCCCAGCCGCCCCGCACGCCGCCGCACACGGCAACTATAAAAAGTCAACATTATATGATCTATATTTAATTATTTTGATTATTTGGGTCATGTATGATAAAATCATCACAATAATCAGTGAAAATATGTCACCATCAAACAATTTGTAGTAAATAAATTATAATAATCAGTAAAAAATATTCAAATAAACAAAAATATCATTAAAAACTATTTTGACCGAGTTAAACGAGTACTCGGTTAACTTGGCCCGTTTAGCTTGAACTCGTTTGCCGTTGAAAATGAAAACTCGACTCGGCTCATTAGACAAAGTGTTCGAGCCGAGCCGAGTCGAGTTGCGAGCTACTCGTTTAAATCGCGAGTTCCGAATTTTAATTCCAGCCCTAGCAGTCACCTAGCTAAGATGCTAGCAGCTTTGCCTATGGATCAAATCAAAACTAATATGGTGTGTGCGCAGACCTGGCCAACGGGCCGGCCCAACACGGCACATGCCCGTCACCATGTAAACGTGTCTGGCACACATCGTCCCGTGTCCAAAGCGTGCCATGCCGTGGCGGCACGGTTGCCTGGCCTCAAGGAATAAGCCTGGCACCGGCCGTAAACGGGCCGGCCTGTGGCACGTGAAGCCCGCAGGGCCGTGCTCATGAGCAATGAACGCCACCGTTCTCGTTCTAAAAAAAAGAGCGTCGCGTTCTCATTCTCGAAAAAAAAGAGCGCCACCGTTCTTGTAGGAGGTCGACAGGGCACAAGGGCAGCACCCTATGGCGGGTCGGCTGGTCGGCGTCGTTGGTTCAAGTAGGAAGAGCCCGGGGCGCCGGGTGCAGAGGACGGCGGTCGGAGGAAAGCAGTGGGTGCGAGGACGCCGCGGAGGTGAGGAGCGTGCAGATCGGGGCCAGCGGCGCCTTGCCGAGCAAGGAGAGGGACGACTGGACGAGGACCACGATGGGGAAGGACGACAGAGCAAGGTGAGAGACGACGGGGACCATGATGGGAAGGGAGACGAAGATGAGTGGAACTGTGGAATGCTCTGGGATTGGGGATAGCGTGCTAGACAAGAACGACCGGCCTCGCGTGCTCACAGCCTGGAAGCACGCGGGCTCGGCCTCCGGTCACAAGCACAGCACAGGACAGGCCGTGGGCCAGCGTGGCCTGATTAATTTATACGTGCCGTCACGTGAAGCCCAGCCCAGGGCACAAGACATAATTGGGCCCAACCCCGGGCAGGCAGTGAGCTACATGCTTGCAGCTTTTGCCTATGCATGCATCAAATCAAAACTGTTTGGTGTGCGGGACACCAAATGCACGTACGGCTGGTCGACACGCAACCGGCTTTCCTTGTTCCCTTTCTCGCATCAACCACCTATCAACCGTACGGTCTATCTATAGAGCAAGTGTGCATCTCTGCTTTCTCCTTTCTATTGATGTTTGTGCGTGCGGAATATTTTCTGCCTTTTCAGGAATTCGGAGTCCCTTACATCCACATCTACAAAGATGTACTCCTAGTAAATTAGCCACAACTAATATGTAATAGAGGGGTGATCAATTGGTAAAACACAGATAAATTCCAATATTGCTCGTTGCTCCAATAACATCTCATGCAGGGATGGAACCAGGATTCCAAAATAAGGGGGGCCAAGTGCACACTAAATAATACTAGCAAACTGCCCGTGCGTTGCTACGGGGTGATTTTTATTCAATATTAGGTTTATTTCAGCCTACTTCTGTTGTAACTGAACCTTTTGTTTTAAAATGGTAGGGCTAAAAAAGGACATGCCAAACATGATCCATGAAATTAATTTTCATTCTGATGTTGGCACACTACAAAGTGCATCACTATTTTAGAATGTAGTTTTTTTTTGCTTTACATGGGATATCACCAATTTACCATTATTGAAACTTGAGCTAATCTGTTAAATCTTATTGTATTATCTCTATGGGTTCACCGGAGTCAAGAATCGAGGTCGAGCAAGAACCTGTTCTCACTGGTACACAGAAGTACTAAACCGTTCATCTTCTCTGACCACCTAACCACTTGTGTCCTCTGAACCGAACCATGAAATTTTCAAGCAAAATAAAAGTGGTGAACAATGCGGGTCATTTTTGTTAATTACTTAGAGGCTTAATGAGCATCAGTTACAACTGATAACTGGTAGAGAACGACATCCTCGGAAAAAACTTGATCAATGAAACGAACCGAGTGGTTCACCTCAAAGACAATTCCGGCAAGAGGCTGGCGGCCCTTGAAGAGAATTGAAGCTGCAGATCCACCATTATCTCCATGCCCTCCTCTTCCTTACTGCGGAGACAATTTTCGAGACATGAAACCAATAGGAATTCATATAGCTGGGAGAGATGGACTGCCCGTAAGTCTCGAGCTGCTACAAGATTTTTTTTCTTAGGTTGCCTATCCTGTAAGCTGGAATCCTGAGACTGCACGACGTGTACTTCTCGTTACTTCCTACAAATTGTTCTGCAAGTTAAAGTATTTATTGGGAATATTATTCCTCCCCTAAAGTACCAACAGACACATATCTGGCAATTATTTATGATCTTCCTGTAGATGGATAATAGCCTCTGTAGGTATATTACTAACTGTGCTTTGCACTTATTTGAGTTCTCACAATATGTGATATCTGAATTATAAGTGAAAACAGTTGGACTTGCTGATGCGCTTGTCCTCAATCTGATCCATGTGGATGCCTTGGTGCCACTGGCGTCTCCTCAGGTCTCCACCTGGCGCTTGCACCTAAAATACCGGCGAGACTCTGCTTAACGGTCATGTCTGACATAGAGATAATATGCTTTCTTATGCAACGTGAGCCTTTGACACTGCATGGTACCTCGGCGAGGGAAGCATCAGCAGCACACCATCGACGCCCCAGCATTGCGCGAGCTCCATTGCGTGCCTCTGCCGCACCGTGGCACCCTCAGCTCGCGACCGCCTCACGCATCATCCCGCGCATGGCTCGCGCCTTAGCGTCGCATGTGACCCGCACCGCTGCGTCGGCCTCTGGTCGCCGAGCCGCCCGCCGCCGTGCCTTAGTCCGTAGCACCAGCCGCGGCGCCTTGGCTCTGCACGCGCGCTATGTCAGATCTTCTCGCGCGAGGACCCGCCCTACTCCTCGTACCGCGCCGGCCTGAGGTCGTCGCCGTTGCGTCCGTGCCGGCGTCGCCATCACACTCAGCTCACGCGTACGGGAAAACCCAGCAGCCAAGGTCCACCTCCGATTCGTCAGTTCACAACGATTCTTTGGTTGTTCCATTGAGATCGATGGTAGTTCACCGGTCGATTATATCGATCTCACCTGTATATAGCCAACCAGGGACTGGGAGATTGGAAGCTACACCCGATCTACACCCGTGATTGACTTGGAGTCGTTTTGACTGGGATATTGCAAGCTACATCCGTGATCGACTTGAAGTCGTTTTATTCCGCTAGAGCCTGAACCAACATGGAGATGTACGACAAGAGGAAACGACGGACAGACGACGTACCAACCAGAAACGGACGAAGGAGAGACGTACCAACGAACCATCATCACGGTAAGACTTTTTATATAGTAGAGATAGAGGGGGCCATTTAGCTAAATTTGAGTGAATTTAGGCCTAGAATGTACAAATTACTTAGGAGGGTTTCAGAAAATTTTGCTCCATGGGGGGAGCCATAGCCCCAGCCCGCTCCCTGCTGGTTCCGTCCCTGATCTCATGCGTTTTATGTACACTCTCATCTCTCGATGGAACATAAAGCATGTCCACTGGCAGCCTCGATTTTTTTTTATGGGATCTCCAAAAAGAAGTCCGCTTTTAAATCCGAGGAAAAATTAGATCGATTTAAAACCAAAGGCTTCCATCCGAATTTGCTGAAATTTTACAGCATTTCGATGAAATTTAGATCTAGACGTAAACTACATCCATCTTCATCCAATTGCAGAGAGTAACGAGAAGATTTGTCTCCACAAATGTATACTTTCTATCAATCAAATGATGCATAAAAAAAAGAAATTGTCTTCACCCAACACACATGATGGCAACCCTTAGAACAATAATGCTACACCTACGTAAAGAAAAGCGCCATGACATGCAAAATGCATTGGATTTACGTAAAGAAAAGCGCCATGGCCCAGCAATTGAGCTATTCTAGTCCCACAATTCCTTCGCGTGATAATAAACAAGTGGGTAGAACAAAAAAAAAGTTCCAACCATCTACGTGAGAAAAAAAAGATAAGATTACATCGTCCCAGGTCTGACAGATTATATATTTCATCTCTAAGATAACGGCGGCTTTACTATTGCTCTCGTTCAATATTTACAGGACAATACGCCCGGCTTCTATTGTTTCTCGTTCGTTATATTTCGGAATTTATCGACGAGGACGCTTGGTTCAATTATTTTTTCTAAATTTTCTAAACAAGTTTTGTGTAGCAGCATACAAATTGATCAAACTTTGCACGTAGTATCTAAGTTCTCATGATTTTCAAGTTATTTTAATTATTCCGTGGTCACCTAAGTATTCACAAACTTTTTGAAATTTGTAAGAATGGATAATCGAACTACTAGTATCCAAGATGAAACTGACATGTCTATCTATAGTATGCTCTCCGTGCAAGATAAGTGTGACCGCCCGTGTAGGTTGTCTGTTAAGTTTATTTATACTAATTTTCTTTACTTATGTAAGACTCATTCATTAAATAAACATGGTTAACTATTTTATAGAAAAGAACAAAAAATAAATAGTGTATTTATCTTTTTATTAAGAATACAAATATTTTCCGTGTTTTATGTTGACACGGCTTCAACATTGTGGAAAAAATAAAAATAACCCACAACAAGAAATTTTGTTGTTTCTCAATCTTTATTATATATGTCATTTATTTTCCAAGAATCCCCCCCCTCCCTAAATACCTAAGCACACATATGTATTTTTGGGTATATGTAGCACCATTTCAAACGACTACAATAGCATATGTAGTTTTGAAGAAAATGGTTACTTGACCCCTTTACAGACACTACCCTTAAAAAACTTTGGTTACCGTAAATCCACTAAATAAAAAAACAGCAACCAAGAATGGATTGACTTATGCTAGTTTCATGAAATGTATGCACATAGATTTGCTCATGTCCATTTTGGTATTCTTAAATATCTTTGTAGGGAGATGTGCAATCAAACGAGTATCTTGACAAATATCTAGGTTGTAACATATGATTTTGTGGTGCCACATGATCTCTGGGTCTAGAAGCATCTTTTAACGTTTACATGTATGTGGAGAAAACCCATCGTTTTCACGCTTCTAGACCATTTACGTGATCGAAAAACAAAACAAAAACCGTCCAACACGGAATATCCAAGATCTATCTATGAAGATGCAATTACGAGATTGGATCTAGTGCTTTACGAACATCGTGTAGCGGAAGTACATGTTGATAAAACCCGTGGAACATCCTCACACTAAGCCTTCTACGAGGATGTTGTTTGTTAGTCCATGCGACCGGTGGAAGATCCCCACGGCTAAGCCTAGTGGTGATTATGCCACTGATTCCCCAATTAAGATCAAAGGTATGATCCCTCCATTGTTATCCACACGTTATGATCTTCAATTAGTCAGCAATCTTTCATCCTAGGACGTCATGCAGACGATGAGAGGAGAGCCTTTCGACGTAGGTGTATATTAGATCTAATAGATCTATGAGAGGAAGTGTTTTTCTCAAAACATGATAGTTGAGAGAAATCTCAATGGCACCTATCCCCATGGGGATGGAAGGGAGGCCAACTTGGGAAATGGGCTCCCTCATATTTGCCCACCCCTCCGCCCTACCATGGGCGTAGTTTGGGTTGCCGCCCAAACCCTATTACGAGCCGCGCCGCTCCTTGAGTGCCTTTCTCTCCGAGGAAAGTGGGGAGGCATGGGCGTAGGGTTCCATGCGGCTGCACCTATATGGCCTATGGACCATAGGTCAACCTTGGGACACCCCGGAAATTTTTACCCTCCTCCCGTGTTTGTCCAACAATTTCGGAACTTCTTATTTTCACTATCTAAAATCTCGAAATTATGACCTTGGAACATCATATGTTCGCTTATTTAATTTATAGAACTTGTCTCTCTTACAACTTATGTCTTCTTGATAAATACTCATAATACTTCAAAAGTCTCTCCAAAACTGATATGTAGTATGGGAACACTTCCGTTAATTATTTCATATACTTACCATACATATAACTCTAAATAAAGGTTGAATGTCCTTATACTAGTAGGAAAAAACTTATCTGCAGCGTGTGGATATAGGTTATCAGAAGAGAGCCCGGACACGCTGCCGATATCGCGCTGCATGTAACATGACATAAAGCTTAAGAGTTTGACACACTGCTAGTGACGGCATATACTAGAAGCGTGTCCCGGCGCAGAAATGCTTCTAGTAAGAGCATATACTAGAAGTGTTTTCGGACGCTCACACGCTTCTAGTACCTTTTTTGCGAATTAAAAAAAATATTGCTGCATTCGAACAGAAACAGGATTACATACAGTTCTAATCATTAATCAACTCTTGCATAGTCTACAACAAAATAATAGTTGTACATATATATATTACATTGATAGGAGGATAACTATAAACTAGTTAGCATTGTTATTATTGAACTCCTCCCAATCTTCCTTTGTGACAGCAGAAAAACTTGCTTGCACCACGGCGAATTCGTTGTTCAGAAAGCTTCTGCTCAACCTCATCTTCTAAGAAGAGAAGGATTTTGAGAACTTGATGAGGGCGACTTGGTTCACAATATTCCCGCTTTGGTTGTAGTTGTCGTATATTGGCGGGAATTTGTATCTTTGGTGAACCATTTGAAGGAGAAGGTTGCGCAAACCACTCTCGTCAGCGTCGTAGAGACTATGCAGGTTGATGCTGCTGTAGCACCTTGCGACGTGCAACGGGCTAGTAGGAAGACCACACTCTTCGTCCACCCTGGTAACCTCTCTCCTTGCAGACATCTACAACAAAAACAACTTGTGGTAGCCGCAATCAGCACATAATAAAACATAGATCATGAAACACGTATATAAAATCAAGTAAATCTCGTTAAGTATCCCATCTCTCTCGCATAGCCAAAGTCGAAAGGGAAGAAACACTTCCAAGATTCAAGAAAGCCATGACTAGGGCAGTGCTAGTTGATTAAAAAAAATCTTACTAGACCGTGAAGAAAGACTACAACAAGAATTAGGGTCCACAGGAGAGTTTGTTCCTTAAAACGTGTTTCTTTTCGTAGCCTTTCACCACGACCCAGTACGGAAATTTTGGAATCAACTAACTAAGCTCTAGCCATGCTTCATGAATCGTGAATGTACCTATCCCCTCTCGGCTTTGAGTCTACGAGATGAAATATTTAGGATATCAAGAAATAGATCATGAATTGCCTCATGTTAGATATCTCTTGTCTCTCGTATTGCCAAAGCAGAAACGAGACAAATACTTCCAAGATCCATAGAGCTTGGCCAGGGTCAGTCGTAGAGATAGACTACGAAATGGATTAGGGTCCATATTAAAACATCACTAATTATATTGATCCTATATAGGCAACACCGGTGATCGATCCATCTACATCCACTAACACTAACTATCATTAATCTAACACTAAAACTAGATTATCTAAATACACAGACATCTACAATCTAAACCTAAATCTGGCATAGATACAATCTGAATTTAAATGTGTTAGACATAGATACGATTTAAACCTAAATGTGGCATAGATACAATCTAAACCTAAATGTGGCATATAACCTAAATCGGATTACAAGCTAAATCGGAGAGGGCAGGGGAGGATCCAGAGGTGTGCGTACCTTCTAGGGGTAGGGGAGGGTGATGGCGACATGTGGCGGGGAGGGCGACGGTGACGCACGGTGGGGAATGCATAGGGAGGGCGACAGAGCGGGGTTGCGCTCGCGCCAAGGTGACGGAGTGGGGCGGTGCTCGGGGAGGGGCGATGGAGCAGCAGCGGCAGTACTCTATCCAAAGAGGAGGGTGTTCGGTCTAACGAAAATGAGGAATCGGGGTGTGGGTGACCTAAATAGATAGTACAGGCAATACTAGTAGCTTGGGACGTTGTGCAATCGATGCTAGAGGTTAACTTATCTGAAGCGTGTCGATCAGGGCACACACTTCTAGTAGCGACTGCCTCGCCCATAGGGCTTGGCGAACTATACTGGCAGCGTGCGCCCATTGTGATACGCTTCTGATAAGTTTTTCTGAAAGCGTACACTATTGGTTGCGCTCTGCTACTAATCATCAGAAGCGTATAGCACAATTGGTTCAGTAATACATAGACGTGAATAAAACAGCTCATGTTGAATAAATTACGAAGCCATGGACATCCATTGTGGTTCCTATCCATAGACGAATTCAATCGGTCGAATCTTTCTATTTGTCATTATGAAAATCTCTTTGGTTCACGATAATAGTGACACCAAGGTGATATTTCAATATCCTCGTGATCAAACTGTTCGATGAATGTACCTGGTATTCTCGTACCAATCTCTCTCTGTTTTTCTCGTTGTGTATTCAGATATCCGAGTGATCTTAATCACTTCATGTCTAGCCAGACGATAGGATGACATCGTAATACAGAGAGAGGGACCGGTGTGTATCTCTCCATCAACACTTTGACGGTATGATGTTGGGTAACATCCAAAGCATGCCTATGAAGTATCTGGCTACATGACGCTCTCATGGTAAAATTAAGTATGCATATGACAACATCATATCAGTGTTGCTATAAACTAAAGAAAAATATATCTCATAGAAAATCATATGATTTGGTATGTTCAATACCATTGTTCTTCTAGCAGCGACTCACGTAGTTGTCCGACAACTCTGTTACCATAACACTGTCCATGGTCGGGAAAACATGTCATCATACAACATATGAGCTAGTCACAGGGGACAGTACTAGGACCACTTGTTTGTTTACTTTTCTACATGTGTACGAGAGTTTTCCTTTAAATCTATATTCAAGTATCACAACACTTATATGATAAAGATATAAACTTCATAATGAACAAAAAAATATGATAATAATAATAAATTTTGCTTTTGGGTATATCTCCAACATTTTCGTGGGTTGTAACACACCGCTTTGGGGTTTGGAGTTTATTTCAGTATCAAAAGGGTCACCATACATGATTAAGTGGGGATGCCAATAAGCACCCACAATTGGCATACTGGGAACGACCCAGCTTTGGGGGCCTTCGAGAAGGCCCACAGAGCATCGGGTCCAGGGCCCATCAATAGACGCGGGTCGAAGACCAACTCGGAGAAGACTTGCCTTGCGAACAAATGATAGGTTAGATACCGACTCTAGATGAATCATTTTCATGTACGACCTCACGGGAGCTCGCCTCCTATATAAAGGCTGCGAGGGGGTGATACATCCCAAAAGTATCTATAATTTTTTATCCTCCATGCTATCTTTTCTACATGTTTTCCGTTGTTTCCCGCATGTTTTTTCTTGTTTTTCGGACGTTTTTATGGACTAATCTATTGACAAGATGCCTAAAGCTAGTTCCTTTTTTGTGCTATTTTTGTATTTAAGAAATGTTCTGAAAGAAATATTCTCAGAATGGGCTATTATTTTTCACCGGAAAGAAGACTATGTATAAACGAGATCCGGAGAGGTGGCCTGGGCCCACCAGAGGGGTGCCAGGCGCGACCTGGCCCTAGGCCGCGCCTGGAGGTCATCTCGTGTCCCCTGGGACACCCTTCCATTGCCTCTTCGCCTATAAAATCGGATTTACCCTAAAAACATCAGGGATAATTTTTTTTCCACGAAACAAATACACATGCGCCGTCACTTCGAAAGTCCAAGTGCCAACCAATACCTGGAAGTTGGAGGAGGCAGTGGTGTAAATTTTGTGCGGAAGAAAAAGGCTGAAATCCCTGTTCCCCAAATGTCGGAACAGGACGAGATCGATCTATTCCAAACTCCGGTCGCACATAATGAGCCCTCGGAAGTGCTGGAAGCCAGGAGACAAGCAATACAGCGTCAACAACAACATATATTCCGATACCGGGAAAATCTTCTAAAAACTCAAGGTGATATCAAAATATAGTAGGAAGAAATAGATGAATACGAGCGGAGGAATAGATCTGAAATTAAACCCACGCAGTTACGTGCAATTTCAAAACCGGAAGAGCTGCCGGCAAGAAATCTGTTTGAAAACTCATCCTAGCAAAGGCATGTTAACAACACAAATGCTAAGGGCTAACACATCTACAAAACTACAGCTGAAAATGCAGTAGCCGCGTTTGCCATCCTTAATGATGATATGTACTCCAATAACGAAAACTGCAGGGAGTGTATGCTTTCTTAGGAAAAGCATTACAACAACAACAAAGAGGACAATCACGTTCAGGCAAGCTACATGATGATTCAACCTTGTGCAAAACTGCCACGTGCGCCGCTAGAGCACCTGACCCAAACGAACCCGGAGATTTAGGGGATTCTAAGCAAAAGAAGGGAGATCCTAAGAAGGACAAGAAAATCCAGGATAGCAAGGATACAACATCTAGAACAGGATCCCATCCGCCGAAAGGCGGAAATAGTACAAAACCCCGTGACAACAAGGAACGGGAAGAGCAAAACCGGAATGACGGAAAAGCAATGCCGCCTCCGAATACCCCCTGACAAAGCCGGAAGATACGATAATCCTCATAGGTGTGAAAGTCCAAGGAGTAGAACTCCACCCTATTCCGAAGGACGGGATGTTGGAAGAAATAGGGATGATCCCAGAAGAGCGCATTCGCTAACAATGGACCAGAACGGAGCAGATCCACGTCTGTCCATTCAGCTGGAACATATTCCGCACACGTCGATAAGACGGAAAGAGACGATTTATACTTCGGACCAAAGTGTTTCACTAACAGTATCTGGAGAATTAGTCTACATTCTGGTTTTCTCAAAGCATGTCTAACTTATCAAAAGTATACCGGAAGTACAAACCCAGATACATGGTTCTCGGATTACTATACTGTCGTTTAAATCAACAAAGCGACAGATTTAGAAGCTGTGAAGCTCCTGCCTTTAATATTGATGGATGGAGCCAGAGATTGGATCAACGGAATTCCGTCGAGAACAGTAGACAACTGGGAAGATATGGCTAGAGTTTTCGCTCAGCACTTTCGGGGTATGTATAAACGCCCTAAGAGCATTAACCAGCTGAACCGTTGCGTCCAATATGAAGACGAATCGTACGTTGATTTTATCTTAAGATGGACTACATTGAAGAATAGTTGCTCTGGAGTAAGTGATGTACAAGCAATGCATGCTTTGATCAATGGCCTGAAACTCGGCCTCGTACCGTTCATGGTTGGTTCAAAAGAGCACAAAGATCTAGGATCTATGATTACAACCTCCAATGATCATGCAACGGATGAAGACGACATCAGGGCGAGAGGCGGAAACATCAATGCTTTGGTTCAAGCCAAAAATGCGTCTCGTTCTAAAAAGAAGGCTACTCCAGAAGCGCAGCCAAAACCCAAATAAGTGAATATAGCCTTTGAAAAGGGCAATGGTAGCAGATGGAAGGGAAAAGGCACAGAAAGAAGGGAACCTATCTCCTACTCTAAAGAAGAGTGGGAAAAGATTAAGTCGGAATCCTGTGTCCACCATTCGCTATTTGGGAAGCCTACCCATACAAATGTGCAGTGCCGGCTTAATAAGCACATGAAAGGCAATGCGGGATTCAGGAATAAAGGAAAGAATTCCAAAAGGAACTTCAACAAGCAAAAGCCGGAAGCTGACAAAGACGAAAGCGAGTCGAACACTGATGATAAAATCTAGGAACAACATCGGAAGGGCGATCGAGAGTTTAAGGAGTATATAACATAACTTTCCCTGCAACTCCTTCAGCAAAACAGGCAAAACAAACACTTCGAAAAATCAACGCGGTTGTACCTCCAACCCCAAAGTACTTGAAGTATTCAAATACGCCAATTACCTGGGATCAGTCTAACCATCCCGGGAATATCCCAGAACCCGACACACACGCTTTGGTCGTAAGTCTTATTGTTCAAAACACTAGGCTCAAAAGGGTGCTGATGGATGGAGGATGCAGTATCAATATCATGTACTTAAGTACACTGAAGCATTTGAATCTCTCCGAGACTCAGCTCAAACACAACAATGTACGCTACCACGGAATTGTTCCCGGAAGGCAAGCATATTCTCTAGGAGATATTTCCCTAGAAGTAACCTTCGGAAAGAGGGAACACTTCCACCAGGATATGACCTCGTTCGAGGTAGTTCCGTTCGAAAGTGTGTACCACGCAATACTCAGATGTCCGGCTTTCGCCGAATTCATGGAAAGGTCGTGCTACATCTATAACAAGCTCAAGATGCCAGGGCCAAAAGGCGGAGTGATCACCATATCAGGAAATTTCAAGCTAGCAAACGAGCTGGAGAAAGGAAACGACCGTTGCGCCGAACAGGTGATACGGAAGGAGGAGCTGAAGGAGCTGGCTAAAGAAGTATCACCGACAAAAATGCCGGCAGGAAAAGAAAGCCAGAAGACGGAAGATAGTTACAAAGCCTCGGAGAATACAAAGCAGATCATCCTGGACCCAAAAGATCCGACAAAATTTGTCGTTATGGGAACAGGAATGACTGACACATAGGAAAGCGCGCTCATCAAGTTCCACCGTGAGAACTGGGATGGTTTTTCCTCGTGTCCTACTTGGTGAGCACCAACTGAAGGTTATTCCAGGATCAAAACCCGTCAAACAAGGTCACCGTCGTTTTGATGGAAGAAGGCGGAAGGCTATTGGCAAAGAAATTATCCGGCTTTTAGCAGCTGATTTTATCCGGGAAGTTATACATACTAATTGGTCCGTGAACCCAGTATTAGCCCCGAAGAAGGATACTATTATTATTAGGATGTGTATAGATTACACCGGTGTGAACAAATTGTGCCCAAAAGATAGGTTCGCGTTAGCGCGAATCGATCAAATAATAGATGTCACTGCTGGCTCTGAGCTTATTTGGGGTATCATCAAATACACATGAAAGAATAAGGTCAAATAAAAACCACTTTCGTAACTCCCTGTGGAACATACTATTACATAACCATGCCTTTCGACTTGAAGAATGATGGCGTAACATACCAGCGTTACATGCAAAGATTCTTGTATATTCAAATTGGCAAAAATATCCATGTTTATGTGGATGCTGCTGCCGTTGTTTCCAAGGAAAAGCATACGCTCCTTGAAGATCTACGAGAAACCTTCAATAATATCCGCACTTACAAAATGAAGTTGAATCCAATAAAGTGCATATTCGGGGTTCCTTCAGGAAAGCTTCTGGGTTTTATTGTTTCTCATAGAGGAATAGACGTAAACCCGGAAAAGATTAAAGAAATCTTAAATATCAAAAGTCCTACATGTCTAAAAGATGTACAAAGATTGACGGGTTTTGCAGCCGTTGTAAGTAGTTCATAGGCCAGCTTGGTGACAAATCTCTGCCGTTATACAAGTTGTTGAAGAAATCCGACAAATTTGAATGGATAGAGGAGGCGGACAAATCATTAACCCAGTTGAAAAAACTTTGATGAAAGCTCCGATCTTGGCATCCAAAAAAGATGAAGAACCCATGTTACTGTACCTTACAGTAGCTAACATGGTTATTAGTGCAGTGATAATTGTGGAAAGACGGAAAGACGAGCAAAGTATTCCAGATCAGCATCCAGTATACTACGTCAGCGAGGTATTTTCTGAGTCAAAACAAAGGTATCCACATTATCAAAAGCTGGCATATGGCGTGTTTTTTGCATCTCGAAAACTTCGTCATTATTTCCACGGATATTCCATAACAGTGGTAAGAAAATGGGGCATTGAACTCGCTGTGTTCGACATTAAGTACCAACCCCGGACGACAATCGAATCCCAGGTGTTGGTAGATTTCGTAGTTGATTGGAAATAAGCAATGGAAAACACACTAATGTCGGAGTCTGAATTTTGTATCATGCATTTTAATGGATCCAAAATGTATGAAGGCGCTGGCGCAAGTGTGGTGCTCAAATCTCTGAAAGGCGACACAATAGAGTATGTTTTACAAATACACTTCAACTCCAGCAACAACGTGTTACAAAACGAAGCATTGCTTCATGGCTTGCATATTGTAAAAGAAATATGTGTCAAACGCATACTTTGCTATGGAGACTCGGACTTAGTACAGCATTAGCTGAACTAGACATGGGATGCTAAAAGCCCCATGATGGCCGAATATCGGAGAACAGTCAAAGAGTTTGTCATTTGCTTCCTAGGATTTGAGGTACATCATGTCAAAAGGGAAGAAAATTGGAATGCGTATCCTCTAGCCCGCATGGGCTCGGAAATGGTGAAAACTTTACCACCTGGTGTATTCGTCCAGCATTTGTACGAACCATGAATAAAAGGTGGAGATGTTGATTATCCCCTAGTTTCAGAGTCAGTAGAAGTTCTGCTTGTTAACCCGGATTGTTAGTTGATCAGAAGTTCCCGGATGGAGCAAACGAAGTCTTGCAAAGGCAGATAAAACGCCATTACAAAGGATATACAGTAAACAATGGTTGGCTCTATAAATGCAGTACTATCGGAATCTTTCAGCGATGTATCTCGCCAGAAGATGGATGAGAAATTATGCAAAAAAATTCATGCCGGAGATTGCGGACATCATGCTCAGTAAAAAAGCATAGTTAAGAAGCATTCCGTGATGGGTTTTTCTGACTCATGGCCAAGACAGATGCAAAGCACACCCATAATCCAATGGCCAGGTTGAACGAATGAATAGTTCAATCTTGCAAGGAATACATCCAAGACTCGAAACTCCTCTTCATAGAGCAGCTGGAGCATGGGTAGAAGACCTGGCTTCTGTGCTTTGGAGTATTCGAACGATGCCAAATTGATCGACATGGCAGACGCCTTTTTTCTTGGTCTATGGCGCAGAAGAAGTCCTTCCTATGGACATGATCCATGATAGCCCAAGAGTGCAGGCATACGATGACTCAGATGCCGAAACTGCACGTCAGGATGCCGTCGATCTTTTAGAAGGAGAACGAGAACTTGTGTTGCAAAGATCCGCCATTTATCAGCATGTCCTACGGCGATATGATAGCCGGAAAATCAAATAATTTTAAAGAAGATGATTTATTGCTACGAGTGGTACATGATAGAAAGAATAAGCTAACCTCAATCTGGAAAGGGCCGTTTTCATTAGCAAGGCTATGAAAAATGCGTCATATTACCTTGTAGATATTCGAGATACGGAATATGACCCGAAAAATCCGAATCGCAAGAGAAAAAGAAGAATAGATGTAGAAGTAGGAGAGACAAATAGGCCCTAGAGCATCCAGCAGTTACGTCCCTTCTACACTTAGTTCAAATTATATGTAAACATCATTGTGATCATGAAATAAAGTTGTCGGAATTTCATGCATTTTGTTTTGTTTTTACTGTTCAAAGCATGTTTCGTCTTTTTTATTTCCCAATGATCTTTCCTTTTGCTTCAATGATAACCCGAATTTTGTCCGCGGGAATGTCCGAGTGATAGAAGAAAGAGCCCTTCCAAATTTTGACAGATTCGGAGGTTTATATCTTTGGAAACCACTCCTCCCTAGACCTACGGATATTGAAGGATATGGTCCCGCAAGTTAGAAGGATATCGTTGATGGTATTCCGTTTAACATTAAAGAAAAACTGAAAGAAATCTAAGCGGGGTTCTATCTCTAGATAACCCTCGAAGAGGGCCTGGAAGCCGGCTATATACAGAATGGAATTGGGTGGCAAGTTGTGGGGTTGAACCCCGTAGTGGTCGAGAACATGTAGAAAGAAGGCAGAAGGCGGGAACCCCATAGCTCAAATGAGATGGGAGGCCAAAATGACCCTTTCACCGCCTTTTGGGGACGGCTCCGACTCTTCGTCATACATCCACCATTTGTCTGTGGCGATGATGCCATCTTTCTCCAGGGAGCTGAGTAGAGCCAGTGCGATGTTGCACTGGCTCCAATTTCCCGAATCTCCCTCCTCTTCTTGACCTCCGGTGGCTGTGGCGACCGCCATGGGCGGAAGATTCCCCCTCCTCAGTTTCGAGGATGGGAGGAGTAGCGAACAGCGGAGGCATGATTCTGGCAGTAGGGTTAGAATCCCCGCTCGCCGGTGCGCTCTCGGGGGTTACCCGCGTGTCCATGTTGGAGCTTGGTGGAACCAAAGGAGCAGAGAGGTTGGTGGCGCCCATGACAGAGTCTTGGTCGACGGCGGTTTCAGACGAGCATGCGGGGCTTCCGGTTGCCATAATCTGGCGGCACAACCATGAATAAGAGCACCGTCCACCGATGTTTCCCTTCTCCGGTGAGGACTTGCATTCGTTTCGGTCTCCGTTTCCATTCGTTCGCGACAAGTGGAGTGCGCTCTGTGCTCTGGGAGGCTCGAGGTGGAAGATAATGTGGAAGGAGAATCAGAGGGCTCGAGGTGGCTATTTATAGCATCTTTGCGTCGAGATTCGTCCCAACGGCTCTTTTAGCCGTTGGATGACTGATGCTTATTTCGCCGAAAAAAACCCGGGAAATGAGGGGACGGGGTGATAATGTCTATTCCTCGTTTCTCGCGCAAAATCTATCAGAGATACAGTTTCAATCTTTTTACTGAAACCAAGCATCCGTGACGTGAGCACGATTTCATCGCTTGTGTCACAGGTTCCTTCTCCGCGAAGATTTGCGGAAGAAGTGCCAGATTTCGGTAAATCCGAGTTTGGCATTGAAAGTTTCTGTTGAAAGAAGAATCAAGACAAACCATCGATATTTGTGAAGAAAATACAAATCCACGAGGCACGACAGAATGAAGTCATAATCCTTCTTGGGGGCTACTGTCAGATATATGCCAAATAGGGGTATATCCAGTATTGGCTGAAGGCCGGACCAGGGTGGCCCACAGGTAATGGAACGGGGTCCATTGGGCGCCAAGTAAGCTGACGCGCAGGAAGCTAGATTCTAGAGGAACCCGGACCACGGCCCAATCGTGGTTCGGCTTGGAGAAGAATCCAGATGCCTTACTTTCCAAGTTAGATAATTTCCGTAGTGTTCTAGGTTTCTCCCTTTAAGCCCTAGTCTGGCTTTCTATATAAAGTGGAACGGGAGCAAAAGATAGGACAATCACAATCTAGCTAGAAGCCAACTCGCCGGGAAGTTCATCCTCGCCGAGTTAGCAAAACCATACTCACAATTATACTATGTATACTTCAGGCTTCAGCCCTGATTTAGTAAGATTGCAGGAGTAGGAAGGCCGCCTAGTTGCATCTTACCGAACCTGGATAAAACCGTGTTCTCGTTTTATAGTACTTCCACGCTCCCCGCGGTTCTACCAGTGCGCTTATGGCACTATCGTCCATGATCCTTACTATGAAGTCTCGACAACCTACGTCCTCATGAGCTAAAACATGAGCACAAAACAGGTATAATAGTTTTGAAGGTTCTAGAGGTAGCACACAAGCAATTTACTTGGAGTGGCTATGAAATACCACATATAGGTAGGTATGGTGGATACAAATGGCATGGTTTTTGCCTCAAGGTTTGGATGCACGAGAAGCATTCCCTCTCAGCATAGGTTTTTGGCTAGCAAGGCTAGGTAGCAAGCATAAGAGTTGAGGGAAAACAAGCAAATATTCATATGATAGAGACAATCATGCAATCTTCCTTGGAATTACAAACAATCTTAACTTGATAATACTAAGCTTATGAGTCAATAAGAAAGAAAGATCATGGAATAATATATCTACATGCATCTCCCTCTATTCTACTTAAGCCTCAAAGTATTGTTGCTAATGACCAATGCTAAGTTTTCCAAAATCAAATAGATTTACTTGATGCTCCCATATTGATACCAATACTAACAACAATATCAATCGTATAACAAAATTGCAAACCAAAATAAAGTGCATAGAAGGTAAATAACTATGGATGGCAACGGGTACCCATTACCCTCGTACCCTGCGGGTAAAACCCCTATTAGGGTAAGGGTATGTGATAAAATTTTACCCATGGGTACATAAATTGTGAAATATCATACCCATCGGGTAGAGAGGTTATGGGTATGGGATCGTCTAACCCATACCCACATACCCATGTACCCATCTAACATTTTTACAAGTGGATCTCATATAATATCCAAACGTATTCACTTCCCCCTAATCACACTAGATAAAAACTCTAATGTGCAATTAACTTATCTCTATAATTTATCATGAGTTTGTAAACTTAAATTGTATGACCGTGTGTTGTTGCTTATGATTATGTGTTGTTCGTTTACATTTCTACTTGTTGCTTTTATGGGAAACTATTTCTATTTACAAGAAATTGTTGTTTTTATGATATGTTTTTGTACATTGTTGTTGAAAATGTGTTGCTATTAGTAATTTATGATTATATAATTATTTTTACGTCTATTTTATGCTCAGTTTGTTGTGTTTCAAACACGGGTATTTTTATTCATGGGTACCCATCTACCATGTCGGATGATCGGTATGGGAAAATTTTATACCGTTAAAGGGTATGGGTACGGGTTACGGATATGTTTTGGGTGGACGGGTAAGGGTATGGGGTGTCTCCACCCATTCCCTGCGGGTGCCACCCCTATCCATAACGCAAATCACACCAAGGGATACATCGATAACCAACTAAAGAAGAAGTACTTCCATACTGCAAACTATCATATATAATAACTTCTCTACTCATGATACGACTCTACTAAAAAGGTAAATATGGTGAACGATAAATGTGTGATACCGTGGCACTCCCCCAAGCTTGGAACAAGCCAAGGGGATTGTCGTGGGATAACCACGGCAGACGTTACCGGGGGTAACTGATCTTGGGGCAAGACGACACAGGCGTTTGGGAGAGGGTTTAGCTCGAAGGAAAACATGATGGAACTCGATCTGGTAGCCGGCAATCAAGTCGCCGAGTCTCCAATCTCAATATATTAACTCGATCTCTCGTATACACTGGATACTCGATATCAAACGGCACTACTAGGGTTCTTCGATCTCTCTCAACTAGACCTGGGGGTCGGTTTATAAAGCACCCGTACCCCCTGTCTTACTCTCCAAGGCGCACCCTGAATCCTATCCGGACACCGCATACGAACTCTAACTTTCCTTTACCGTAACCCACAATCCGGGTTACGAGGCCTACAAACTTGGGCCTTCCAGAAGTTTCTTTACCCTTAGCCGGATCTTGCGCAGCGTCCTTTGGGCCGGGTTATGCCTTGGAGTTGGCCTACCGGGTTAGTATCCCTCCATCAGTAGTCCCCAGAATAGCTTGGGCTTCACGGATCCTCCCTGGAAGCGCTTGCTATTCCCTGCAAAAATATCAAACACACCAGTGTATGGAGGCCGGGTTAAGATGCTCTGATAGATAGCTAGGCCTGACTCCATGGCTGACGGGGGGATGCTAACCCGGTATGCCAGGTTCCGGGGAATAACCCGGCCCAAAGGATGGTATACAGGATCCGGCTGTGGTAAAGATGTTCGTGGAGGCCCAGGCTCGTGGGCCTAATGGCCCGGATTATGGATATTGTAAAGGAAAATTAGGGTTAGCATGCCGTGTATGGGTAGGACCCGGGTGTGCCTTGTAAAGTAAGTTAGGGGGGTACGGGTGTTATATAAACCGATCCCCGGGTATAGTTTGAGAGAGAGATCTAAGAACCCTAGCAATATCGTGTGGTATCAAGTATCCAGTGTAAACCCTAATCGAGTTATTATATCGAGAATAAAGATTCGGCGACTTCGATTGCCGGCTGTCAGATCAAGTTGTACCATGTCTTCCCTCGAGCAAAACCCTCTCCCGAACGCCTGTGTCGACTTGCCCCAAGATCAGTTACCCCTGGTAACATCTGCCGTGATTATCCCACGACAGTTGGCGCCCACCGTGGGGCCTGCGTCCAAAGGTGTTTACATCACGGGAGAAGCTCGGAAGGGCATGGAGAATCTTGTCATCGGCGAGATCTACATCGACCACGAAGGAGAAAAGGTGGTGGACGATTCCGGCTGGGGGCCGGAGTCGGATCACCTCGAAACCGGATCCGTCGTAACAATCGGCCGGATCAACGTCTTCATCGGTATGGTATGTGCTTCCAATTCGGTCCCTGACAATGTTGGATCTGATTCTATGCCAGGAAAAGCCACGTCAATCCGATCAGATGACGAAGAATCAACGGGAACGACATATCCGGCAGAAGAACCCATCGCGGAGTGGGAACAGCCGGAGGAGCCGGCATGGACCCCACGCGACCGGGTCCAAGGAGAAGATGACACCGGGTCTATCCTGGATCTACTGGAAAACCGGTATGAGGAGAACGGTGAGGAGGAACAGCCTGAATTTACACCGGATATCGCGCGCCGGGTTGCAGTTTATGCAGCCCCCGCGGCCAACCAAGGAAACACAGCCGCGGCACCAGTCGGGGCGGCTCAGGCAGTGGCCCAGCAACAGGGCGCGGTTAACGGAGACCCGGTCTTGACCCGGGTCGATGGAGAGTCAGCATCGGTCACCAGTCGCGCAGCAGATGAGGAGCAACACGCCAACATGTTCGGGTTTCAAGCCAATCGGACACCAGGGGCGGGTCCCTCGAATCCGCGTCACCCGGCCCTGTTCGATAATAATTTGATTTTGGATCCTACAGTCCTCGCCACTGTTATCACCCCAGAAAACGCGGCGGAGCGTGTTAGAGATCTGGACGTGGCTCGTCGTGCGTTGGAACAGCAAAGAAGGCAAGTGGAAGCAGATAGACAGGGGATGGCCACCCGACGGCGCGAGCTAGACGCGTTGGAAACCCGGCTTCGAGAGGAAACGTCCAGGATACATCAAAGGCACCACACCAGGTTGCCAGCAACGGGCGGGGTTATTAATCCGGCTAATTTGTTCATCACGCCTCAGGACCAACCGATACCAGTGGTGAACCAGGGAACCGCGCCCCAACAGACAACAGCAGCGACACATCCGGCGAATGAACGGACCGGGTTACCCCAACCGCAAACTAGAGTCACAACCGGCAAC